>JAUIMM010000513.1:1965000-2385327 GCA_031769625.1 Taudactylus pleione | reverse complement strand
CATCACAGCTGATACCCACTCTCCAGTATCTCGCCTCACAGCTGGTACCTGCTCTCCAGTACCTCACATCACACCTGGTACCCGCTCCCCAGTACCTCACATCACAACTAGTACCTGCTTTACAGTACCTCACATCACAGCTGGTCCCCCCTCCCCAGTACCTCACATCAAAGCTGGTACCCATTCCCCAGTACTTCACATCACAGTTGGTACCCGCTCTCCAGTACCTCACACCACAGCTGGTACCTGCTCTCCAGTACCTCACATCACAGCTGGTATCCACTCTCCAGTATCTCACATCAAAGCTGGTACCCATTCCCCAGTACTTCACATCATAGCTGGTCCCCCCTCCCCAGTACCTCACATCAAAGCTGGTACCCATTCCCCAGTACTTCACATCACAGCTGGTACCCACTCTCCAGTACCTCACACCACAGCTGGTACCTGCTCTCCAGTACCTCACATCACAGCTGGTATCCACTCTCCAGTACCTCACATCACAGCTGGTATCCACTCTCCAGTACCTCACATCACAGCTGGTACCTGCTCTCCAGTACCTCACATCACAACTAGTACTCGCTTTACAGTACCTCACATCACAGCTGGTACCCGCTCCCCAATACCTCACATCACAACCTGTACTCGCTTTACAGTACCTCACATCACAGCCGGTACCCCGTTTACAGTAGCTCACATCACAAATAGTACCCCCTTTACAGTACCTCACATCACAGCTAGTACCCACTTTACAGTACCTCACATCACAGCTGGTACCCATTCCCCAGTACCTCACATCACAGCTGATACCCACTCTCCAGTACCTCGCCTCACAGCTGGTACCTGCTCCCCAGTACCTCACATCACAACTAATACTAACTTTACAGTACCTCACATCACAGCTGGTACCCATTCCCCAGTACTTCACACCAAAGCTGGTACCCACTCTCCAGTACCTCACATCACAGCTGGTACCCGCTCTCCAGTACCTCACACCACAGCTGGTACCTGCTCTCCAGTACCTCACATCACAGCTGGTATCCACTCTCCAGTACCTCACATCACAGCTGGTACCTGCTCTCCAGTACCTCACATCACAACCAGTACTCGCTTTACAGTACCTCACATCACAGCTGGTACCCACTCCCTAGTACCTCACATCAGAACCAGTGCTCGCTTTACAGTACCTCACATCACAGCCGGTACCCCGTTTACAGTACCTCACATCACAACTAGTACCCCCTTTACAGTACCTCACATCACAGCTAGTACCCGCTTTACAGTACCTCACATCACAGCTGGTACCCATTCCCCAGTACCTCACATCACAGCTGATACCCACTCTCCAGTACCTCGCCTCACAGCTGGTACCTGCTCCCCAGTACCTCACATCACAGCTGGTACCCGCTCCCCAGTACCTCACATCACAACCAGTACTCGCTTTACAGTACCTCACATCACAGCTGGTACCCACTCCCTAGTACCTCACATCAGAACCAGTGCTCGCTTTACAGTACCTCACATCACAGCCGGTACCCCGTTTACAGTACCTCACATCACAACTAGTACCCCCTTTACAGTACCTCACATCACAGCTAGTACCCGCTTTACAGTACCTCACATCACAGCTGGTACCCATTCCCCGGTACCTCACATCACAGCTGATACCCACTCTCCTGTACCTCGCCTCACAGCTGGTACCTGCTCCCCAGTACCTCACATCACAGCTGGTACCCACTCTCCAGTACCTCACATCACACCTGGTACCCGCTCTCCAGTACCTCACATCACACCTGGTACCCACTCCCCAGTACCTGACATCACAACTAGTACCTGCTTTACAGTACCTCACATTACAGCTGGTCCTCCCTCCCCAGTTCCTCACATCACACCTGGTACCCGCTCTCCAGTACCTCACATCACAGCTGGTACCCATTCCCCAGTACCTCACATCACAGCTGGTACCCGCTCTCCAGTACCTCACATCACAGCTGGTACCCACTCTCCAGTACCTCACATCACACCTGGTACCCGCTCTCCAGTACCTCACATCACACCTGGTACCCACTCCCCAGTACATGACATCACAACTAGTACCTGCTTTACAGTACCTCACATTACAGCTGGTCCTCCCTCCACAGTTCCTCACATCACACCTGGTACCTGCTCTCCAGTACCTCACATCACAGCTGGTACCCATTCCCCAGTACCTCATATCACAGCTGATACCCGCTCTCCAGTACCTCACATCACAGCTGGTACCCGTTCTCCAGTATCTCACATCACAGCTGGTACCCGCTCTCCAGTACCTCACATCACAGCTGGTAGCCACTCTTCAGTACCTCACATCACAGCTGGTACCAGTTCTCCAGTACCTCACATCACAGCTGGTACCTGTTCCCCAGTACCTCACATCACAGCTGATACCCGCTCTCCAGTACCTCACATCACAGCTGGTACCCGCTCTCCAGTACCTCACATCAAAGCTGGTACCCATTCCCCAGTACTTCTCATCACAGCTGGTCCCCCCTCCCCAGTACCTCACATCAAAGCTGGTACCCATTCCCCAGTACTTCACATCACAGCTGGTACCCACTCTCCAGTACCTCACACCACAGCTGGTACCTGCTCTCCAGTACCTCACATCACAGCTGGTATCCACTCTCCAGTACCTCACATCACAGCTGGTACCTGCTCTCCAGTACCTCACATCACAACTAGTACTCGCTTTACAGTACCTCACATCACAGCTGGTACCCGCTCCCCAATACCTCACATCACAACCAGTACTCGCTTTACAGTACCTCACATCACAGCCGGTACCCCGTTTACAGTACCTCACATCACAACTAGTACCCCCTTTACAGTACCTCACATCACAGCTAGTACCCACTTTACAGTACCTCACATCACAGCTGGTACCCATTCCCCAGTACCTCACATCACAGCTGATACCCACTCTCCAGTACCTCGCCTCACAGCTGGTACCTGCTCCCCAGTACCTCACATCACAACTAATACTCGCTTTACAGTATCTCACATCACAGCTGGTACCCGTTCCCCAGTACTTCACACCACAGCTGGTACCCACTCTCCAGTACCTCACATCACAGCTGGTACCCGCTCTCCAGTACCTCACACCACAGCTGGTACCTGCTCTCCAGTACCTCACATCACAGCTGGTATCCACTCTCCAGTACCTCACATCACAGCTGGTACCTGCTCTCCAGTACCTCTCATCACAACTAGTACTCGCTTTACAGTACCTCACATCACAGCTGGTACCTGCTCCCCATTACCTCACATCACAACCAGTACTCGCTTTACAGTACCTCACATCACAGCTGGTACCCACTCCCTAGTACCTCACATCAGAACCAGTGCTCGCTTTACAGTACCTCACATCACAGCCGGTACCCCGTTTACAGTACCTCACATCACAACTAGTACCCCCTTTACAGTACCTCACATCACAGCTAGTACCCGCTTTACAGTACCTCACATCACAGCTAGTACGCATTCCCCAGTACCTCACATCACAGCTGATACCCACTCTCCAGTACCTCGCCTCACAGCTGGTACCTGCTCCCCAGTACCTCACATCACAGCTGGTACCCGCTCCCCAGTACCTCACATCACAACCAGTACTCGCTTTACAGTACCTCACATCACAGCTGGTACCCACTCCCTAGTACCTCACATCAGAACCAGTGCTCGCTTTACAGTACCTCACATCACAGCCGGTACCCCGTTTACAGTACCTCACATCACAACTAGTACCCCCTTTACAGTACCTCACATCACAGCTAGTACCCGCTTTACAGTACCTCACATCACAGCTGGTACCCATTCCCCAGTTCCTCACATCACAGCTGATACCCACTCTCCTGTACCTCGCCTCACAGCTGGTACCTGCTCCCCAGTACCTCACATCACAGCTGGTACCCACTCTCCAGTACCTCACATCACACCTGGTACCCACTCTCCAGTACCTCACCTCACACCTGGTACCCACTCTCCAGTACCTCACATCACAGCTGGTACCCGTTCCCCAGTACCTCACATCACAGTTGGTACCCGCTCTCCAGTACCTCACATCACAGCTGGTACCCGCTCTCCAGTACCTCACATCACAGCTGGTACCCACTCTCCAGTACCTCACATCACACCTGGTACCCGCTCTCCAGTACCTCACATCACACCTGGTACCCACTCCCCAGTACCTGACATCACAACTAGTACCTGCTTTACAGTACCTCACATTACAGCTGGTCCTCCCTCCCCAGTTCCTCACATCACACCTGGTACCCGCTCTCCAGTACCTCACATCACAGCTGGTACCCATTCCCCAGTACCTCACATCACAGCTGGTACCCGCTCTCCAGTACCTCACATCACAGCTGGTACCCACTCTCCAGTACCTCACATCACACCTGGTACCCGCTCTCCAGTACCTCACATCACACCTGGTACCCACTCCCCAGTACCTGACATCACAACTAGTACCTGCTTTACAGTACCTCACATTACAGCTGGTCCTCCCTCCCCAGTTCCTCACATCACACCTGGTACCCGCTCTCCAGTACCTCACATCACAGCTGGTACCCATTCCCCAGTACCTCATATCACAGCTGATACCCGCTCTCCAGTACCTCACATCACAGCTGGTACCCGCTCTCCAGTACCTCACATCACAGCTGGTAGCCACTCTTCAGTACCTCACATCACACCTGGTACCCGCTCTCCAGTACCTCACATCACAGCTGGTACCCATTCCCCAGTACCTCATATCACAGCTGATACCCGCTCTCCAGTACCTCACATCACAGCAGGTACCCGCTCTCCAGTACCTCACATCACAGCTGGTAGCCACTCTTCAGTACCTCACATCACAGCTGGTACCAGTTCTCCAGTACCTCACATCACAGCTGGTACCTGTTCCCCAGTACCTCACATCACAGCTGATACCCGCTCTCCAGTACCTCACATCACAGCTGGTACCCGCTCTCCAGTACCTCACATCACAGCAGGTACCCGCTCTCCAGTACCTCACATCACAGCTGGTACCTGTTCCCCAGTACCTCACATCACAGCTGATACCCGCTCTCCAGTACCTCACATCACAGCTGGTACCCGCTCTCCAGTACCTCACATCACAGCTGGTACCCGCTCTCCAGTAAGCTGAGATTTAGTTGGCCACGGATCACAAATGCAGCAGCGGGTGTCAGACACCTTGCGTGCAGCTTTGTAGTTCCGTCCTGTGCTGATTCTCCCCTCTGTACCTGGTGACTCTTCATTGTACCTGTTATGACTGAGATCGTTATTGAAGCGCAGATGTTACATTAATCTGCATTCTTCTACACCCGGATGTGACCTGAGCGATCGGAAGACCCCAAATCTATAATGTAATAGCTCTAATTCATACAAAGAAAAGCTCAGAACTGAGATTTCCCCTCTAATTATTTGCCTCTTAGTTGAAGCCCAATGAGGACCTCTACCCTGGGACTATTGGGGATGGAAGCGGGAGGCACCTTTTTGAAGGACGTAAAATTTGAAAACAAGCGCAATGATGTGCAATCCTGATTGGCCAATGTTTTAATCTTACAGTGCCCGCGGCCTCAGAACATGGTGCCATTTGCTCCAGCTCTGATGGGAAGGCGAGGTAAGTGAGTCAATGGAAAATAGACCTCGCTGCGCTTCTGTACACTCAGAGGCCATATTACGGGAACAGAAGCCAGAATCTGCTGAGGCACATACTTTGCTATATATAATGCCAAACCTCATAGCTCTTATCAACGGGCTCCATTTAACACCGGTACTACATGCCGGAGGTATATTTTGTTTAGTATCACTGTGATACTAACAAATATGCCACAGGCCATAAACATTACTTACCTGTCCACCAGGGACCAGCGATGTCCCCTTCCTCTGCAGAGTCCGACTCTGTGCTGCTGGTGACAAGCCAATGACTAATGCACTAATGCGTAATGACCGTCTGCGCACGCGCATATGGCTTCTTCAGCTCAGCAAAGACACAGCAAAGCCGGGACTGGGTGAGGGTGCCACGGGTCAGTTATCCAGGACCAAATCAAATAATTTATGGTAAATGTGATAGGCTGGTGACTGCACAAACAGAAGCGCTGCCCTGTCCTACACCACATAACTGACCCTAATGGTGACATAAATGCACAATTTCATTTAATCATTTTGAATACATTTCTGAATAAGAAACTTTTGGCCTATGGGGCTCCAGGAAAAATTATGCTGATACTCTAGTGCAGGGGTAGCCAACCTCGATCCTCGAGAGCTACCAACAGTTCACGTTTCCCAGATCACCTAGCTGGTGCACAGGTGTAGTCATTGCTCACTGACACATTTGAAAAGATCCACAGGTGGAGCTAATTATTTCACTGGCGATTCTGTGAGGAGACCTGGAAAATATGCACTGTTGGTAGCTCGCGAGGACCAGGGTTGGCTACCCCTGCTCTAGTGCGCCGTGATTCATGAACGTTTGGGAACCACTGGCTTAAAAGTATTTGTACTCGAACACACAGCAGAGAGTCGGCCTTTTGTGCGTGGAACTGATTCTCAGCCTGACATTTCACTAGAAAGCCAGATTAATAAGAACACAAAGGACCTAGGCAAGATACTGTCCCCCTTTCCATAAGAAAAAGAAAACATCACTATGGGTTAGAGTGATCAGAGCCCCTCTGTAAAGATAACAAACAAAAATGTAAAAACATAGATTAACCCAACCTCTCAGTGCCATTGGCCCAAGGGAGCATAACAGGCTGTCTCATGGATGGTCCATCCCTGGGTCTCATCATTGGGCAATGGTATTGGGGGGCTTGGCCATTCCACTACATGCTGCAAATATCAGGGGCCTCTGTACAAGCTCTGGGTCGCATTCAGACCCTCTCGTGAGTGCAGGACGCTCGCAAGCGGGTCGATGGTACCCAAATGCGCATGCGTACGATGGAGGGAGCTCCGTCGTGCGCCTGCGCGAGACCCGAATAACGACGGCCAAGCCGTCGTTATGGGTCTCGCACTAAAGGCGGCATGCTGTCGTTGGTGACTGACAGCACGCCCCCTTTAGTGGGCATGCCGGGGACGTGGTTGCCAGACGGAGGCGTTCCCATGGGAACGCCTACCGTCTGGGTCTGGCCCCACTGACATCACTAGTGATGTCAGTGGGAGTGCTTTTGGCTCTGATAGAGCCAAAATCACTCCTGGGCTTGCGGCAGCGAGACCCTACCGCAGGGTCTCGTCGCAAGCCCGATGGTCTTGACCATCGCGACCATCATCATGGACGCTCGCTTAAGCTGTGGGTGGTCACAAGAGGCAGCTCCATTTTCAGGTAGGAGGGCCCTGATTCAGAGCGAGCGCTCTGGTCAGAGAGTCCGGCTCTGAATCAGGCCCTCTGTGTGTTACTGATCCGGGCATGGCCATGGCGTCTTGGGGGTATAATAACCTCTCCCTACCAGGTCTGGGTCACAAGACAGGCCCACATACTTTGTATCACCCCCGGCAACCCTTACTCAGGCCTAAGGCAAACCGTGATGTGACAAGTTCTTAGTGAGCCGAGAGGCCAGACCTGAATGTTAAATATTGAATTTCTGTATTACTTCAAAAAAGTCTCTTTCCACTGTCTGCTAAAAACACTAAAAATAAGCATACGCAGAGTCAGTGACACGCTGCTCAGAATTGACTTTTTCAATCTATAATTAGGTTTTATAAATAAATAGGTCGATTAGTGCCTGTTTCGTGTCAGCCTGGAGGAAGAATGTTGGGAACAATTATCATGTCAGGAAGTTTGCTGACGTCCTCGGCAGCCACAACCCAACACGTACATCACCTATAACATGGAGGAGACCCGCAGACGGGTCCCACTGACAAGTAGCCTAAACGCTGACATTTGTTACTCATTTTAACATTGTAACACTTTAGTTTGTAATATTCTAAAAAATTTTTCAAATAAGTTATTGTTCAACAAAGAGTAGAGACAGATGCTAGAAATTTATTATTATTATTATCTCCATCGGGAATTATCTATATTTGCATTACATCCATGAGATGCATACTGATGAGTTAGTGTGAATGTAACGGATATACGAGTACAAGCGGTAGCACCACCCACATTCAGCGCCGACATAGCCCACCTCAGCATCTAATGCGCAGAATCGTTGTGGACTCATTCAAATAAAAGCGCCATTAAATATGTCCTCCTACAGCATTTGGCCCAATCACCTCATTTCCTAAAACCTGTCCCCCCCCTCCCAATATTCTGCTCTTTTTTACCCTTGGGGGTTTGACCACATTTCTCATATGCACAAAGCACCGCAGCTTGGAGCAGGTGGGCAACGCCATCTTCAGATGGCATTGCCCAATAGAAGCCTATGGGCTTCTCCTCGCAAAGTTCACTGGGAGGGATCCAATCAGTGAGTGTCCCCCGTGGCATGCACGTTATTCTGCAAATGCGCAGAAGGACGCCAGAAAACCCAGAAGTCCCTTCTCTCGCAGAGGACAGCTCTTATTGGGAGGGCTGTCCTTTGTGATTTTATTAATGCTCACCAGCGTTATTTACACCGGCAGGCATGCGATGAGTGGCGGGATGCATTGCTTGATGCATCATACTTGCCTACTTAGGTCGGCAGAGAGGGGGCACTGGCATCACTAGGGGCTGCGGGCTGATATATTGGTGTCACCCCATCGGATGGTGTCACCGAGCAGCCACAACTCAGAGAGAGGCCGGGGAGAGGCTTTGGGCTGCCTGAGCGCTGGGTAAGCCCACTGCATGCCGAGAACAGCCCAAGAGGGGACGTGGCTTCCATTCCGGAAAGTGGGCAGTGCTGGGACGTGGCGGTAGGATTATGTCACTGTGGCCGCCGCCCGCATTGTATAGTGGGGGCGGGGCTATGATGAGTCACATCATGGCCATCCTGGACCGCTCTATAAGTGGGGGCGGCTGTGGGGGGTTGCGAGCAGGTGAAAAGGGGAGCCGCGGGTGGGTGCAGGCGATGGAGAGACTTGCTTATTTTTCAGGGTGGCCCGGGAACACCATCCAATTTCTGGGAAGCTCCCGGCCATTCCGGGAGTGTAGGCAAGTCTGTGATGCGTTCCACCCTTAGACTGTTAGCTCTGTGGTGCAGCGATCCCAACTTATGGTATTTACACTTTGGCTATGATTTAGAGATGGACGCAGTTGCAGTAGCGTATTTTGGCCGTGTGACAAAGATACTAATGTCTATTAGTGTATTTTCGACACACCTACAACATGTGCGTCTATTGCGTCTCAGTAAATGTCAGCGTAGAATTATTTTATTGCAGACACATGTACTATTATAGATATGAGGACAGTTCGAGGTATTTATGAACCTCTGCGAAATGATTCTGCAGCGTTAATAGCACCTAATTGCTGCGAGACCATTCATTGCCCCCGCCCCCCGCGACTCAGAATGAAAGGGGGGCGGAGCTCATCAGAAAAGGTCCATAGCCTACCAGCGAGACGCACAGTGTGACTGGCATTAATAGTGCACGTGTCTTGTGCCAGGTCAGAGCAGACGTGGCACGGGCTCATCGCGCTATGTAGATCACATTTATAAACACTGTTAATCCTCAGTAATCCAAAATACGGTCCAGATTTGCTGAAAGATAAGAAGGAAGATTCACATGTGTATTTGCATTTTATTAGTGCGACCTTGCCTCATAATTAACTCCTGTTTATATGTAATACCGAGGCCTGTATTGCTTGTAACATGTCTGAATCAGGCGATGCAATTGAGCACATATCACACGGTGCACCGATCATACCGTTCATCCAGACTGCGCTGCCGCTGAGGCGGAATGGAGCAACCGGGGTTAATGCCGCGCAATCTGATGCACGCTCACTTTCTGGGGTCACAGATCACCTCAAACGGCTCAAGTTAACTGCGTTCCATGTGTAGGGAAAAAAATATACAAAGATTAGACCCAAAAGGGGTCATTAATTAATTCATTTATTTATATATTAACAGTTTCTTATATAGCACAGCATATTCTGTTGTGCTTGGAAACAACATTAATAGAAGAAAATTGGGTAGGAACAGACAGACATAAAGGTAAGAGGGCCCTGCTCGAAAGCTTACAATCTGTAGGGAAATAGGTGTTGATAGTTACACAAGGATAGGTGCTACATATTGCAAATTGGTCCAGCCAGATTGCAGAGGCTCTTGGTGGGCTGTATGATCAAGTTACACAGGAAAGTTGGCTAAAGGTCAGGAGGATGCGACAGTGAAGAAAGAAAAAATATGTGAGATTATGGGCCTCATTCAGAGGCGGTCAGAGGATGCAAGCAGTCGCTCAGAAACTGGCTGTGGGTTTACACCCACAGCTCTAACGACCGCTCGAGTGATGGTCGCGATGGTCGCGACCATCAGGGCTTACGACGAGACCCTAGGGTAGGGTCTCACTTGTCGTAAGCCTCGGAGAGCTTCTGGCTCTGTCAGAGCCGGAAGCTCTCCACTGACATCACTTGTGATGTCAGTGGGCCTCCCCCAAACGGTAGGCGTTCCCATGGGAATGCCTCAGTTTGGGCTGCCACCCCCCCCGTCCCGCCTTCCAAATGGGGGGGTGGCAGGCAGCCCCCTTTGGAAAGAGACCCGCTACGACCGGCGCTGCTGGACGTAGCGGGTCTCACGCATGCGCACGAAGGAGCCGGCTCCCTCGTGAGCATGCGCACTGGCCAAACATCGAGGCGACTGTGCGGTCGTAGACTGTACGGCCGCCTCTGAATAAGGTCCTATGTGTGGACTGTGAGAGGAGCTGTAATTACATAGGGAAGCTATGAAGGTTATATGGGTGGTCCTGGAACCTGATAAGTTTGTCTGAAGAGGTGAGTTTTCAGGGAATGCTTGAATGTTTGGAGACTAGCAGAAAGTCTTATTGTGCATGGGAGGGCATTCCACAGGGTGGGTGCAGTGCCAAAAAAGTACTGTAACCATGCATGGGATCAAGTAATGCGTGGGGATGAGAGACGCAGACCTTGTGAAGAGCGGAGATGTTGGGTTGGGAGATATTTTAAGATAAGTGTAGAGATGTATGTTGGGGTGGTTTGGTTAATAGCTTTGGGTGAGAGTGTAAGTATTTTATATTGAATACAGTAGAAGACCGGTAACCAATGGAGGGACTGACAGAGCGGATCAGCAGACAGTGAATGTTTGGCGAGGAAGATCAGCCTCGCAGCTGCATTCATAATAGATTGTAGTGGGGAGAGCTTGTTTTTGGGAAGACCAGTAAGGAAACCATTGCAATAGTCAATGCGGGAAATAATGAGTGTATGTATTAGAGTTTTTGCAGTGTCTGTGTAAGTTATGGTTGAATTTTGGATGTTTTTTTAGATGTATGTAACATGATTAATTCTGTCTTGGATATATTAAGTTTGAGGTAGTGAGATGCCATCCAAGATGATATAGCAGAGAGACATTCAGTGACACGGACCCGCACAGATGATACTGAAAACCAAAAAAGCTGATTAGTTTGCAAAGAATAATAAAATATAATCTCTCCGCCTGGCATTGATATTGACACTTTCTATTATGACGTATTTTAGGGCTGTTCTTTTTCTCTCTGTTTGCAAATGGTTTCAATAGAACAGTAAAAATCTGGTGCAATAGGTAGACGTCAGCCATAACCTGACAATCGCAACATTCTCACCATAGAGCTCTGGGTTTTCAGCACCCATGGAACTGTAGCTTCCTGCGTTAGGTGGTTGGAGTGTTTCCAAATGACATAACCCCCAGTCCGGAAGGAAAGAGGGATTCTGCGCCATCCAGTCAGCGTTCACAGAAGAATTCTCAGCTTGCGACATTCGGGTTCCAAAATTCTCCAGGTTCCAAAGTTCTCTAAACTGTCAGTCACTGGGAACCAGATCGCTGACTGGCCAAGGAAGGGTTGAGTACAATGGTTCTTCATCGAGAGCTGTTAAAACAAGAAAACAAGCCAAAAAAGACACAGTGGGGGTCATTCAGACCCGCTCGCGAGCAAAGGACGCTCGCAAGCGGGTTTATGTTGCCCCACTGCGCATGCGCACGATGGAGGGAGCTCCGTCGTGCGCATGCGCGAGACCCGGATAGCGACGGGCTCTCCGTTGCTCCGGGTCTCGCACCAAAGGGGGCATGCTGTCGATGATGATTGACAGCACGCCCCCTTTGTTGGGTGTGCCGGGGGCGTGGCTGTAAGACGGAGGCGTTCCCATGGGAACACCTACCGTCTGAAGCCGGCCCCACTGACATCACTAGTGATGTCAGTGGGAGTGATTTTGGCTCTGATAGAGCCAAAATCACTCCAGGGCTTGCGGCAGTGAGACCCTACCGCAGGGTCTCGTCGCAAGCCCGATCATCATCATGGACGCTCGCATAAGCTGTGGGTGGTCACCCACAGCTATGCGAGAGTCCAGGAGGACGCTCCATTTTCATGGAGGAGGGCCCTGATTCAGAGCGAGCGCTCTGGTCAGAGCGTTCGGCTCTGAATCAGGCCCAGTGCACGGTGAATACAACTTGATTGGCTGTTGTCAATTAGAACATTGATCGCTATGATAAATGAGCCCTCAGCAGACTGAAGCTATAACACAGCATGTTCTATATTTGGTGCACGCCTAGTCTGAGTGGGTACTACTGAGGACATGCATACCATGCAGATCAATAAGGACCATGATAACAAACATTGTTACAAGAAGCACTTAACTTAGCTAAGAGCACCAATGGACAGCTACAAGCTTTAAGTTGCTATTGACCGAGGTTAGAGCAATTTTTTTCGTTGGTGACGATAGCCAATCAATTGGTCGGAATATTTACAGAATCAAAAAGTAATTCAGCTGATTTTGTGGCAATCTTCCCGGGAGGTCCGTTTGTATCAGTGAGAGCAGGACTGTGGGCCTGATTCACTAAGGAGCGCTATTCTGCTTATACGCACGCAACGCAGTTGCTAATATCAGCGGTGATATGGAAATGTCTGCATTCGCATTGCGATCGCAGCCTGACATAAGGACGCCCACATCGGAACCATACGCACAGGTAAGGCAGGTCAGACCTCACTCAGGAACTGCTAACTTCAGCGCACGCTATGAGGCCTCAGGCTGCATATGGTATCGCAGCGGATAATTTATGCTCGCCCCTGAAATGGTATGCGAACGCACTGGCACACCTGTGTTCGCCCAACCACACCCCCATCACCACCCACAAGCGGCACTTCCTGTCAAACACTCTGCCATGGCATAGGCAAGCGCGGGGGGGTTCCGGTTGCCTGAAAACCCCCCTCCCCAGCCTACACCATGATGACCACAATAGAAATGGCAGATTATACTAAAGCTGCATGTTTTTAAGATCCCCTGAGTGTCACAAATGAAGTAATTAGCAACACCTGCTTATCTTTTCAAATGTTTGAGCCTGTAATGAATACACTTGTGCGCCAACTAGGTGATCTGGAAAACATACACTGTATGTTATATACACTGATATAGACCATCTATAGGGTAAATTATTAATACTGTATAATAATACATTATCCAGTGCAAGAGGAGACCACTGTGTACATATATGTCCAGGGCAGTGCCAGGTTCTATTGCTGCTCCCCCAGACTCCCAAAAGTGCTCAAATGATCTGTAATGGAGCCCACATTGGAAATACAAATATTCAGTTCAGACAGGATGGCCCTACTTCTGCATATAATGACTTACTGTAATCGATGGTCCTGTAAATGTCAGAATTATTACATATACTATACTTCGTATGACGTATATTAAAGCTGGATAAGTGATAATTATGTCCTCTTTTTGGACTGGCCGCACTTGCTCTAAAATCAAGAATTTAGAAACCCCCCTCTAGAAATCCTGCATTTTCCCCTCCATGGGTCTGCGTACCTCTGCGATCGCAGTGGCTAGTTCGCGCACGTACACTTTAATGCATGCGCAGAACGCAAGAATCGGCCGATTGCCTGTGTATAAGCAACTGCGTTCCTTGCTGCCCTGAATGCGATATGGCAGTGTCATGATGTCATTGGGGAAGGGGGGGTATTAACAGACCCCTGGCACCTCCTGCACTGTGATTTTAGATAACTAATGTCATACACCAATCAGTCTGCTACGGAATCTTTCATGGCATCAGGCAGCTGCGGGCCCCCCCTGTGGTTACAACTTTGTAGGTGAGGGCCGGGCTCCTGGTGAGTGAAATCCTGGCCCATCAGTGGTTAGGGTCTCGCTGTAGCCAAACGTTTGCAGTTAGATTGTTGTGTCAGACATAGGTCTAAATGAAATAAGATTCACGCATTACAACTTTGGGCCTCATTCAGCAGGGGATGCTAAATCGTTAATGCAGTCGCAGCAGCATGAAAGGCGAGCCTGACCAGCCACAAACACCGCAGCTCTCCCGATACGCAGAGAGGTCTCATGCTGCCAGAGCCATCGCAACGGCTAATTTATGCACGCCCATTAAAACGGTGTTTAAATGGTCAGACGCCTGCGTTTGCCTATCCACCCGATGTTACCTCCCATAAACGCTTACTGCCTGTCACTTACTTTACGAGTGAATCCTCTGTGTGGCCGTAATCACACAACAATCGTTGAGTGCGCGCAGTGCGGCTTACACGCATTAGCAATGGCAAACAATACCTTGTTCTGCGTAAATATCGGCGTTGCGTCCTCTGCTGAATGAAGCCCTTTGTTCTGTATATCATTTTTATTAGGAGGGACGGGGGCAGTATGCTATAAAGATTATATCCTCTGGTCCCTTTCATGGTCCGCAACTCCTGCCCGATCTACAAAAGTTCAATCTGCATCTCTAATATAAACCACTTACAAGTACACGGTATTTACAATCAAGTTACATCATGTAAAAGAACTGAACAGCTCTAACCCAATTATATAAATGTCTTTTTATTGTACGTTATTTCATTACTCGTAATATCAGAGAAGTAGAGTTTCCATGTTATTGTCACAGAGGTTTATACCATTGAAATAACTTAATATTCAGCGTTCATGCATTGCTGGGAGTGCGCAAGGACGGCTTGCAGCATAATTGAATTCCTTACACGGCAAAAGAACAACATGTTTAAATTTCTGATACTCTTACGAGTGATGAAAAATGAATTAAACTAGTTCTGTCCTTGCAGTCGTTAATATTATTTTTTTTTTATTTTTTTGGAGGGATTGAAAACCTTTTAGCATTTTGTATCCATTTCATTATCTTCCAGAGCATGAAAAGTAATGGAATTTGCATCAAATCCTGCTAGAGAGAAGGTACTAGGAGACACCGTCAGCTGCCCCGCTTAATCCAATCTTCCCCAGTGCCGTTGACGTGGCTGTTGCCAAACGCTAGCAGCGGGAACCAGCCTTTATTAAGGTAAAAAAAAAAACATTCATCTCGGCCTTAAAAACGAGCAGGAATCTCTTCCATGACACCAGATACTTCCGCGTGCTGAGATTACATGAGGAGTCTGGCGGGAGATGTTATTAAATAGTCTCAGAAATTAGCTGAAAACCCCAATTATCTTAGTTTAGCTCTGAAAAGGACACAAAAGGCTTTAAGAAATGAATATTTGAATTTTCATTATTGTCTATCAGCGGGGGCTCCGGAGCATCCTGGATTCCGAATCATCCCTTGTTGGAGAACAGTGTGAGAATGACAAACATTCCAGCCCCCCCCTCCAGCCCCTTTCCCGTGTTTTGTCTGGTGCGTGTTCTCTACAGTATTTCTCACGTAGCTGATGTCTGACAATGGGAAGTATGATTAATTATGTAAATCTCAATGATACTTCTTCACTCTGTAGAAGGGCAAGCCTTGAGGAATACGTATAAATAACTGCGCGCAACTGAACTCGTCTCGCGTACTATCGCTCTACAGATCTGCTTTCAAAGATAAGCTGACGGTTTCAAAAGAATATTTTGCCTGTTTGTAATACTTGTAGATGGCGAGTGTGTCGGTAGAGCGCGAAGAGGATGGAATTTTACACAACTTTTAAGTGTGATTAGTATCAATCATGTAACAGTTCTGGGTTCCTGGCGTCGGCCCCACGGAGCCGAGTGATGTCAGTTCATCAAATATACAACTCACCTGCTGAGTGTTTGTGTTCAAGTCTCTTTGACGGTGAAGAGCAATTGAACATATTGTAGCCTTGTACATGCACGTTTCTTAAGAGGCAACGTTTTCATTTTGACGGGTCGATAATATCTTTTCCAGAAACTGTTATCTCAAACATGCAAAGACCAATCTAAATCAAAAAATAAAAAAAAGATTTGCAAACTGAGGATCACAGCAATGTGTTAGCAATTTGCGTTCAGCTCTATATTTAAAAACAAACTGGTGCAGCAGAATTTAGGTTTAAACATATACAACACGTCCACCCCCTTGCTGCAAATAGAAGTCCAACCCTCGTCACCATGCATGGTGAATACTTCAGGGATAAGTTCTCAGGATATGTTTAAGATCACATTCATGTGGGTATCAATGACTGGATGATAAAGCCAGCTGTGCTGCAGGATAAGGGCCATTTACAACCAGCAAAAGTGAAATCATGCAGCACAAATGGCCTCCTGTGATGCCAACCGCCTACCTGCGTGCAATTGAGTGATCAGGTTGCACCTTTGTTACAGGCGGTAATGTGAGACAGGGATCAAGAGAAAAATGAATCTGTGCGCGGGTCTTGAGAATATTTGCACAGGTTGTAGACGTCTGGCTAATGAATATTTCTTGGGATGAACAGAGGGCCTGATTCAGACCCGGACGCTATGCTGCGCTCGCTCGCATTGAGTGATTTTTTCGCAATCTGTGCATGTGTATGAGTTGCAATGCGCATGCGCGAACCAGTCATTCTGATGGGAAAGTGCTCGCCCGTAGCCCACAGTCGGGCCGCTATTTGAGTGAATGATAGTGCCGTTTGTGGGTGGTAACAGGGGAAGGTGCTTGAAAATGGGAGTGTGGATGTGCGAACGCAGGCGTGCCCGACCGTCAGAACGGCGTTTAATGGGTGTGCATAATTAGCAAAGCAGCGTCATTACACACGTGACTGGGTTGTATTTTAACCTGAACTGCTCGCAATGTTGTGGTGGGAAAAGGCTACCATAAGCGCTGCGAGCAGCTCCGATGGCTCTCGATGTTCCCGATTAATCCTACAACTGCCGGAGATGACGCGTGTTGCGAGTGGCAAAGGGGCGTCTTTATACAGGTGCGAGCGCATAGTGCGGCCGCTTGCTATTACTTAGTGGGCGAATTTACGTGACGCAGTGCGAGCACATCATTTAAATAGCCGTCCCCTTTTAGCCAGCAAGCGGACGCAAATAGCGTCCGGGTCTTAATGAGGCCCAGAGTCGCAGTGCTGATATTGCCACTCGTGGTCCGAGTCCTCACTCTTATAAGTTATGCAAATTGGAACCAAGACTCACATGCTGTATATTGCAATATATGCTGCCATACTGTATATAACATTGAACGGAGGAGGCGGAGTTCTGAGCAAACCAAACAAAGGTCTCTGTAGATCAAGTGTGTAAAATGTATGTAAAGTGTTAAACTAAATAAAAATAAAAGATTGCAGTCACAGATCCATAAGGAACGTGAACATATCATGGCTTAACTCTTTAGATATATCTGCAGATATATTGAGCATCAGTTGTGCTACACAGCCGACGTGATATGTCTGTGAACGACCTAATTCACAGACATATCGCTGGTAGACAATGGCCGACGCAGTCACGATATATATCGGCTGTTCAGTGTGTACCAAGCTTAAAACTCACTCACTCCTTTTTCATATACCAAGTGCCAACCTATTTCTGTATACTACAATTTGGGAACAAGGAGGGCACCAGAGCAAGTTCTTTTATATCAGCCTGTGATTGCCGGATCTTGTATCTGAATATATATATATATGATGTAGAAACAGGACGGCACTCAATGAGACATGTCTGGATAAAAGTGTCTCTTTACACTGAAATGTTGACCCTCAGCACAGTTGTGTGGTTTGGATTATTCATGGAGTCTCATTGAGTGCCGCCCTGTTTCTACATCCTATATTCGTTTCGTCTGGAAGGGCACCGGAGCATTGCTCATGTAGATTGAGTGCCGGGCATCTTCTTCTTCATATATATATATATATATTAGGGGTGAGCGGGTTCGGATTTCTGAAATCCGAACCCCCCCGAGCCCCCCCGATCCGAGTCCGATCCGAGTCAGGCTCGACTTTTCCCGCCTGACTCGGATCTGACATCGAGGCAAAACGTCATCATCCCGCCTTCCGAGTCTCGCGGGTTTTGGATCCTATATAAGGTACCCGCGTCGGCGCCATTTTCTCACTCGGCTGTGGACAGTGAAGAGGGAGGGTGGGAGTTAGTGCTGTGTAGTGTAGTGTAGTGTAGTGCTGCTGTTGTCCACTACTTCAAAGTCCATAGGGGCTGGCTGTGTTGTGCTGTGCTGCTGTTGTTAATAGGGGCTGTGTCCACTACTTCAAAGTCCATAGGGGCTGGCTGGACTGTGTTGTGCAGTCAGTTCCAAAGTCCTGTGCAGTGTCCCAGTCCTAAAGGGGTGCTGTAGTGTTGTCCAGGGGGTGCTCTGTCCATCAGGGGTGCTCCCCCCAAGTGCTAAAAAAATAATATATTTTCTGTGTTTGTGAATTGTGTGCGCAGTAGCCGCACGTGCATCAACAAAGTAGTGCCAAGCGTGCGCCTGTGTCATAAGTAAAGGGCCGGCTGGCTTGACCGTTAAGGGTGCTGTAACCCCCGAAAGTACACTCCAGTCCAAACCAAAAAAAAAATTATTTTCTGTGTTTGTGAATTGTGTGCGCAGTAGCCGCACGTGCATCAACAAAGTAGTGCCAAGCGTGCGCCTGTGTCATAAGTAAAGGGCCGGCTGGCTTGACCGTTAAGGGTGCTGTAACCCCCGAAAGTACACTCCAGTCCAAACCTAAAAAAAAATTATTTTCTGTGTTTGTGAATTGTGTGCGCAGTAGCCGCACGTGCATCAACAAAGTAGTGCCAAGCGTGCGCCTGTGTCATAAGTAAAGGGCCGGCTGGCTTGACCGTTAAAGGGTGCTGTAACCCCCGAAAGTACACTCCAGTCCAAACCAAAAAAAAATTATTTTCTGTGTTTGTGAATTGTGTGCGCAGTAGCCGCACGTGCATCAACAAAGTAGTGCCAAGCGTGCGCCTGTGTCATAAGTAAAGGGCCGGCTGGCTTGACCGTTAAGGGTGCTGTAACCCCCGAAAGTACACTCCAGTCCAAACCTAAAAAAAAATTATTTTCTGTGTTTGTGAATTGTGTGCGCAGTAGCCGCACGTGCATCAACAAAGTAGTGCCAAGAGTGCCCCTGTGTCATAAGTAAAGGGCCGGCTGGCTTGACCGTTAAAGGGTGCTGTAACCCCCGAAAGTACACTCCAGTCCAAACCAAAAAAAAATTATTTTCTGTGTTTGTGAATTGTGTGCGCAGTAGCCGCACGTGCATCAACAAAGTAGTGCCAAGCGTGCGCCTGTGTCATAAGTAAAGGGCCGGCTGGCTTGACCGTTAAAGGGTGCTGTAACCCCTGAAAGTACACTCCAGTCCAAACCAAAAAAAAATTATTTTCTGTGTTTGTGAATTGTGTGCGCAGTAGCCGCACGTGCATCAACAAAGTAGTGCCAAGCGTGCGCCTGTGTCATAAGTAAAGGGCCGGCTGGCTTGACCGTTAAGGGTGCTGTAACCCCCGAAAGTACACTCCAGTCCAAACCAAAAAAAAAATTATTTTCTGTGTTTGTGAATTGTGTGCGCAGTAGCCGCACGTGCATCAACAAAGTAGTGCCAAGCGTGCGCCTGTGTCATAAGTAAAGGGCCGGCTGGCTTGACCGTTAAGGGTGCTGTAACCCCCGAAAGTACACTCCAGTCCAAACCAAAAAAAAAATTATTTTCTGTGTTTGTGAATTGTGTGCGCAGTAGCCGCACGTGCATCAACAAAGTAGTGCCAAGCGTGCGCCTGTGTCATAAGTAAAGGGCCGGCTGGCTTGACCGTTAAGGGTGCTGTAACCCCCGAAAGTACACTCCAGTCCAAACCAAAAAAAAAATTATTTTCTGTGTTTGTGAATTGTGTGCGCAGTAGCCGCACGTGCATCAACAAAGTAGTGCCAAGCGTGCGCCTGTGTCATAAGTAAAGGGCCGGCTGGCTTGACCGTTAAGGGTGCTGTAACCCCCGAAAGTACACTCCAGTCCAAACCAAAAAAAAAATTATTTTCTGTGTTTGTGAATTGTGTGCGCAGTAGCCGCACGTGCATCAACAAAGTAGTGCCAAGCGTGCGCCTGTGTCATAAGTAAAGGGCCGGCTGGCTTGACCGTTAAGGGTGCTGTAACCCCCGAAAGTACACTCCAGTCCAAACCAAAAAAAAATTATTTTCCTGTGTTTGTGAATTGTGGTGCGCAGTAGCCGCACGTGCATCAACAAAGTAGTGCCGCGTGCGCCTGTGTCATAAGTAAAGGGCCGGCTGGCTTGACCGTTAAAGGGTGCTGTAACCCCTGAAAGTACACTCCAGTCCAAACCAAAAAAAAATTATTTTCTGTGTTTGTGAATTGTGTGCGCAGTAGCCGCACGTGCATCAACAAAGTAGTGCCAAGCGTGCGCCTGTGTCATAAGTAAAGGGCCGGCTGGCTTGACCGTTAAAGGGTGCTGTAACCCCCGAAAGTACACTCCAGTCCAAACCAAAAAAAAATTATTTTCTGTGTTTGTGAATTGTGTGCGCAGTAGCCGCACGTGCATCAACAAAGTAGTGCCAAGCGTGCGCCTGTGTCATAAGTAAAGGGCCGGCTGGCTTGACCGTTAAAGGGTGCTGTAACCCCCAAAGTACACTCCAGTCCAAACCAAAAAAAAATTATTTTCTGTGTTTGTGAATTGTGTGCGCAGTAGCCGCACGTGCATCAACAAAGTAGTGCCAAGAGTGCGCCTGTGTCATAAGTAAAGGGCCGGCTGGCTTGACCGTTAAAGGGTGCTGTAACCCACAAAGTACACTCCAGTCCGAACCAAAAAAAAATTTATTTTCTGTGTTTAGCCGCACGTATATATCAAATCGATATAACATAAATGGAGGACCAAACTTTCTCCGATAAAAATAAAATAGAGAAAGATCAAGAACCACTTCCTCCTAGTGCTGAAGCTGCTGCCACTAGTCATGACATAGACGATAACATGCCATCAACGTCGTCTGCCAAGGCCGATGCCCAATGTCATAGTAGAGGGCACATACAATCCCAAATGGCAAAGTTCAGGAAAATGACCTTGAAAAAGACATTTAAATCAGCTGAAGAGAAACGTAAACTTGCCAATATGCCATTTACGACACGGAGTGGCAAGGAACGGCTAAGGTCGATCCCTAGTATGTTCATGACTAGTGGTTCAGCTTCACATGACGATGGAAGCACTCCTCCCACTAAAAAAATCAAAAGAGTTAAGCTGGCAAAAGCACAGCGAAGAACTGTGCTTTCTAAGAAGATATCACAAATCCCCAAAGAGAGTCCAAGTGTGGTGGTGGTTGCGATGCCTGACCTTCCCAGCACTGGACGGGAAGAGGTGGCTCTTTCCACCATTTGCACGCCCCCTGCAAGTGCTGAAAGGAGCACCCACAGTCCACTTGCTGATATGCAAATTGAAGATGTCACTGTTGAAGTACAACAGGATGAGGATACTGGTGTAGCTGGCGCTGAGGAGGAAGTTGGCGAGGAGGATTCTGATGGTGATGTGGTTTGTTTAAATCAGGCTCCGGGGGAGACAGTTGTTGTCCGTGGGATGAAAAAGCCCATCACGGTCATGCCTGGGCAGAAGACCAAACATTCCACCTCTTTGGTCTGGCAATATTTCTATCCAAATCCGGACAACAACTGTCTTGCCATATGTACCATATGTAAAGGTGAAATAAGTAGGGGTAGGGACGTCAACCACCTAGGAACATCCTCCCTTATACGGCACCTGCAGCGCGTTCATAAAAAGTTACTGTCAAGTTCAGAAACTTTGGCTCAGACCGTAAGCAGTCCAGGGACACCTAAATCCCGTTGTCCTGTTGTATCCAAGCGCCTGCAAACCACACCGTCAACTCCCTCCTCGTCAATTTCCTCCTTAGTCAGGATCGGAAGTAGTCCTGCAGGCCATATCACTGGCATGACTGACTCTCCTATCCGGGATTCCTCCGGAGGATCCTGCATTGCTACGCCTACTGCTGCCGCTGCTGCTGTTGCTGCTGCTGCTGGGAGTCGTTCATCATCCCAGAGAGGAAGTAGGAACACCACTACTTTTACTAAACAATTGACCCTCCAACAGTCCTTAGCGAGGAGGATGAAGTACGACAGCAGTCATCCTGAAGCAAAACGTATAACTGAGGCCTTGACTGCTATGTTGGTGTTAGACGTGCGTCCGGTATCCGCCATTAGTGCAGTGGGATTTAGACAATTGATGGAGGTAGTGTGTCCCCGGTTCCAAATCCCGTCTAGATTCCACTTCACTAGGCAGGCGATACCGAGACTGTACAGAAACGTCAGAAAAAGTGTCCTCAGTGTCCTGAAAAATGCCGTTGTACACAATGTCCACTTAACCACGGACATGTGGACAAGTGGAACAGGGCAGACTAAGGACTATATGACTGTGACAGCCCACTGGGTAGATGTATCACCTTACGCAGCAACAGCAGCAGCGTCACCAGTAGCAGCATCTCAGAAACGCCAGCTCGTTACAAGGCAGGCTACGCTGTGTATCACCGGTTTCAGTAAGAGGCACACCGCCGACAACCTCTTAGAGAAACTGAGGGAAATCATCGCCCAGTGGCTTACCCCACTTAGACTCTCCTGGGGATTTGTGATATCTGACAACGCCACCAATATTGTGCGGGCATTACATCTGGGCAAATTCCAGCACGTCCCATGTTTTGCTCACACAATAAACTTGGTGGTGCAGAATTTTCTGAAAAGCGACAGGGGCGTGCAGGAGACGCTTTGGGTGGCCCGAAAAATTTCTGGCCACTTTCGCCATTCAGCGACTGCGTGCCGAAGACTGGAGCGCCAGCAAACACTCTTGAACCTGCCCCGCCATCACCTGAAGCAAGAGGTTGTGACGCGGTGGAACTCAACCCTCTATATGCTTCAGAGGATGGAGGAGCAGCAAAAGGCCATACAAGCCTATACATCCACCTATGACATAGGCAAAGGAGGGGGTATGCACCTGACTCAAGCGCAGTGGAGAATGATTTCCGTGTTGTGCAAGGTTCTTCAGCCCTTCGAACTTGCCACACGTGAAGTCAGTTCAGACACTGCCAGCTTGAGTCAGGTCATTCCCCTCATCAGGCTTTTGCAGAAGCAGCTGGAGAAAGTGAAGGAGGAGCTAAGACGGAGCGATTCCGCTCGGCATGTGGGACTTGTGGATGAAGCCCTTCATTCGCTTTGCCAGGATTCCAGGGTGGTCAATCTGTTGAAATCAGACCACTACATTTTGGCCACCGTGCTCGATCCTAGGTTTAAAGCCTATGTGGTGTCTCTCTTTCCGGCCGACACAAGCCTGCAGAGGTGCAAAGACCTGCTGGTGAACACACTGTCAGCTGAAGCGGAACGTGACACGTCAACGGCTCCTTCTTCATTTTCTCCCGCAACTGGGGCTGCCAGGAAAAAACTTAGGTATCCTAAGCAACCCGCTGGCGGTGATGCAGGGCAGGCAGGACCAAGTTTGGACATCTGGTCCGGACTGAAGGACCTGGCAACAATTTCTGACATGTCTACTGTCACTGCATATGATACTGTCACCATTGACAGAATGGTGGAGGATTACATCGGTGACAGCATCCAAGTAGGCATGTCAGACAGTCCATACCTGTACTGGCAGGAAAAAGAGGCAATTTGGAGGCCCCTGTACAAACTGGCTCTATTTTACCTGAGTTGCCCCCCCTCCAGTGTGTACTCCGAAAGAGTGTTTAGTGCAGCCGGGAACCTTGTCAGCGAAAGGCGTAGGAGGTTGCTTCCACAGAATGTGGAGAAGATGATGTTCATCAAAATGAATTATCAGCTCTTCCAGGGAGACCAGCCTCCAGAAGGTACAGAGGGACCTGTGGTGGTGGATTCAAGTGGGGACGAGTTAATACTTTGTGAGGATGAGGATGTACACACTGAAGAGGGTGAGGAATCGGTGGATGAGGAGGATGAGGATGACATCTTGCCTCCGTAGAGCCAGTTTGTGCAGGGACACATTAATTGCCAGCTTGTTTTGTGGGGGCCCAAACGAACCAATCATTTCAGCCACAGTTGTGTGGCAGACCCTGGCGCTGAAATGATTGATTTGTTAAAGTGTGCATGTCCTGTTTATACAACATAAGGGTGGGTGGGAGGGCCCAAGGACAATTCCATCTTGCACCTCTTTTTTTCTTTGCATTATGTACAGTTTGGGGCCTAGTTTTTCTAACTGCCATCCTGCCTGCCACTGCAGTGTCACTCCTAGATGGGTCACGTGTTTGTGCCGCCCACTCGTGTCGCTTAGCATAGTCATCCAGCTACCTCGGTGCAACCTTTTGGACATAAAAACACTATTGTGAGGTGTGAGGTGTTCAGAATAGACTGGAAATGAGTGGAAATTAAGGTTATTGAGGTTAATAATAGCATAGGAGCAGAAAAACCTACAAATTCTGTGATTTTAGCTGTTTTTATGCTTTTTTTCAAAAAAATACAGATCCAAAACACAAAACCCAGAACCCAAAACACGGAAGGGTGGTTTTGGCAAAACCAATCCAGATCCAAAACACGAAGAAAGATCCAGATCCAAAACCAAAACACAAAACACGAAAAGTGGCCGGTGCACACCCCTAATATATATATATACCTATACTAATATAAGAGGAATGTTGTGTCTGTCTGTTTGTTCCACATTGAAGCAAAAACTACTGAACCGATTTTCATAAAAACTATTATTATTGTGTAGAGGAAACGCTTAGAAATAACCTGCACTGTGTTTCATCTCGATCTGTCAAGGAAAAGCTAAGCAATAACTTAAATAACATAATTGACATAATCAATGCAAGAGATAGGTGTGGCACCATGTGTTTGGTTGGTAAGGGGTGGGGGTAGAGGGGCTTTGGGCCTGCGGTCACATGAATAGGATAGGCTACATAGCAGTATGTGCACAGGGCACACAGTGACATTGATGAGATAGGTGTGGCACCATGTGTGTGGTTGGTAAGGGGTGGGGGGAGAGGAGCTTTGGGCCCGCGGTCACATGAATAGGATAGGATACACAGTCTGTGCACAGGGCACACAGTGACATTGGTGAGATAGGTGTGGCACCATGTGTGTGGTTGGTAAGGGGTGGGGGGAGAGGTGCTTTGGGCCCGCGGTCACATGAATAGGATAGGTTACATAGCAGTCTGTGCACAGGGCACACAGTGACATTGGTGAGATAGGTGTGGCACTATGTGTGTGGCTGGTAAGGGGTGGGGGGAGAGGGGCTTTGGGCCCGCGGTCACATGAATAGGATAGGCTACATAGCAGTCTGTGCACAGGGCACACAGTGACATTGGTGAGATAGGTGTGGCACCATGTGTGTGGTTGGTAAAGGGTGGGGGGAGAGGGGCTTTGGGCCCCGGTCACATGAATAGGATAGGATAGGATACACAGTCTGTGCACAGGGCACACAGTGACATTGGTGAGAAAGGTGTGGCACCATGTGTGTGGCTGGTAAGAGGTGGGGGGAGAGGAGCTTTGGGTCTGCAGTCACATGAATAGGATAGGGTACATAGCAGTCTGTGCACAGGGCACACAGTGACATAGGTGAGATAGGTGTGGCACCATGTGTGTGGCTGGTAAGGGGTGGGGGGAGAGGTGCTTAGGGCCCGCGGTCACATGAATAGGATAGGCTACATAGCAGTCTGTGCACAGGGCACACAGTGACATTGGTGAGATAGGTGTGGCACCATGTGTGTGGCTGGTAAGGGGTGGGAGGAGAGGTGCTTTGGGCCTGTGTTTCCATGAATAGGATAGGCTACATAGCAGTGTGTGCACAGGGCACACAGTGATATTGGTGAGATAGGTGTGGCACCATGTGTGTGGCTGGTAAGGGGTGGGGGGAGAGGTGCTTTGGGCCTGCAGTCACATGAATAGGATAGGCTACATAGCAGTCTGTGCACAGGGCACACAGTGACATTGGTGAGATAGGTGTGGCACCATGTGTGTGACTGGTAAGGGGTGGGGGGAGAGGTGCTTTGTGCCTGCGGTCACATGAATAGTATAGGCTACATAGCAGTCTGTGCACAGGGCACACAGTGATATTGGTGAGATAGGTGTGGCACCATGTGTGTGGCTGGTAAGGGGTGGGGGGAGAGGTGCTTTGGGCCTGCGGTCACATGAATAGGATAGGCTACATAGCAGTCTGTGCACAGGGCACACAGTGACATTGGTGAGATAGGTGTGGCACCATGTGTGTGACTGGTAAGGGGTGGGGGGAGAGGTGCTTTGGGCCTGCGGTCACATGAATAGGATAGGCTACATAGCTGTCTGTGCACAGGCACACAGTGACATTGGTGAGATAGGTGTGGCACCATGTGTGTGGCTGGTAAGGGGTGGGAGGAGAGGTGCTTTGGGCCTGCGGTCACATGAATAGGATAGGCTAAATAGCAGTCTGTGCACAGGGCACACAGTGACATTGGTGAGATAGGTGTGGCACCATGTGTGTGTCTAGTAAGGGGTGGGGGGAGAGGGGCTTTGGGCCCGCAGTCACATGAATAGGATAGGCTACATAGCAGTCTGTGCACAGGGCACTCAGTGACATTGGTGAGATAGGTGTGGCACCATGTGTGTGTCTGGTAAGGGGTGGGGGGAGAGGGGCTTTGGGCCCGCAGTCACATGAATAGGATAGGCTGCATAGCAGTCTGTGCACAGGGCACACAGTGACATTGGTGAGATAGGTGTGGCACCATATGTGTGGTTGGTAAGGGGTGGGGGGAGAGGGGCTTTGGGCCCGCGGTCACATGAATAGGATAGGATACATAATCTGTGCACAGGGCACACAGTGACATTGGTGAGATAGGTGTGGCACCATGTGTGTAACTGGTAAGGGGTGGGGGGAGAGGTGCTTTGGGCCTGCGGTCACATGAATAGGATAGGCTACATAGCAGTCTGTGCACAGGGCACACAGTGACATTGGTGAGATAGGTGTGGCACCATGTGTGTGGCTGGTAAGGGGTGGGAGGAGAGGTGCTTTGGGCCTGTGGTCACATGAATAGGATAGGCTACATAGCAGTCTGTGCACAGGGCACACAGTGACATTGGTGAGATAGGTGTGGCACCATGTGTGTTGTTGGTAAGGGGTGGGGGGAGAGGGGCTTTGGGCCCGCGGTCACATGAATAGGATAGGATACATAGTCTGTGCACAGGGCACACAGTGACATTGGTGAGATAGGTGTGGCACCATATGTGTGGTTGGTAAGGGGTGGGGGGAGAGGGGCTTTGGGCCCGCGGTCACATGAATAGGATAGGATACATAATCTGTGCACAGGGCACACAGTGACATTGGTGAGATAGGTGTGGCACCATGTGTGTGGCTGGTAAGGGGTAGGGGGAGAGGTGCTTTGGGCCTGCGGTCACATGAATAGGATAGGCTACATAGCAGTCAGTGCACATGGCACACAGTGACATTGGTGTGGTAGGTGTGGCACCATGTGTGTGGCTGGAAAGGGGTGAGAGGAGAGGTGCTTTGTGCCTGTGGTCACATGAATAGTATAGGCTACATAGCAGTCTGTGCACAGGGCACACAGTGACATTGGTGAGATAGGTGTGGCACCATGTGTGTGGCTGGTAAGGGGTGGGAGGAGAGGTGCTTTGGACCTGTGGTTACATGAATAGGATAGGCTACATAGCAGTCTGTGCACAGGGCACACAGTGACATTGGTGAGATAGGTGTGGCACCATGTGTGTGGTTTGTAAGGGGTGGGGGAGAGGAGCTTTGGGCCCGCAGTCACATGAATAGGATAGGATACATAGTCTGTGCACAGGGCACACAGTGACATTGGTGAGATAGGTGTGGCACCATGTGTGTGGCCGGTAAGGGGTGGGGGGGAGAGGAGCTTTAGGCCTGCGGTCACATGAATAGGATAGGCTACATAGCAGTCTGTGCACAGGGCACACAGTGACATTGGTGAGATAGGTGTGGCACCATGTGTGTTGCCGGTAAGGGGTGGGGGGGAGAGGAGCTTTAGGCCTGCGTTCACATGAATAGGATAGGCCACATAGCAGTCTGTGCACAGGGCACACAGTGACATTGGTGAGATAGGTGTGGCACCATGTGTGTGGCTGGTAAGGGGTAAGGGGAGAGGTGCTTTGGGCCTGCGGTCACATGAATAGGATAGGCTACATAGCAGTCTGTGCACAGGGCACAGAGTGACATTGGTGAGGTAGGTGTGGCACCATGTGTGTGGCTGGTAAGGGGTAGGGGGAGAGGTGCTTTGGGCCTGCGGTCACATGAATAGGATAGGCTACATAGCAGTCAGTGCACAGGGCACACAGTGACATTGGTGAGATAGGTGTGGCACCATGTGTGTGGCTGGTAAGGGGTGGAGGGGGAGAGGTGCTTTGGGCTTGCGGTCACATGAATAGGATAGGCTACATAGCAGTCTGTACACAGGGCACACAGTGACATTGGTGTGGTAGGTGGGTGAAGGTGCTGCTTCCACCAGTCTGTATAGAACTACTGGTCAAATGGAGAACTCCCGTGACAGAGCCTCTATGCACAGCGATACAAGTAAAATACCTCAAATAAAAAAATGTTGGCAAGAGCGATTTCTTCATGGACGAGGCTGCGGGCAACAGCCAGTATATGTATTTACTAAAGAAGGCTCTCAGATCAGCTACGAACTCATGGTTGGAAAGATTTGGGAAATTAGCAAAAAATACACTGATATTGTTGTCTTATTACCAGTATTTTCTCACTTTAATTACTTTAATTAGGTAATTTCAGGGTCCGTGGTCCTTTAATGTTGGACCTTGCAATATGGGGTTTTGCAAAAGTGTTAACAATGCAGCAACCACTTTAATTCTATAAAGATAAAGATTTTAGCAATCAGAGGAATGTTGTCTTTTTTTTTCAAAGTCTGGTTGTGTAAAACATCAGATAAAAAAGATTTCTTATTATCCGAGGAGTCAGGATGTTCTTGGATAGAGGGAATATCGTTACAAAATTGCATGCTATAACATCTGTCATCACCGCCGTGTTGAAAACAAAATTACTGATCTAAGTTGGCTGCTGCGTCCCCTTGGGGGAAAATGGATGGATATCTAATCAATTTTTTTTTCTTTTATTCATTTCTTTTTGAATAATAAGGGTGCAGCTGCTTTTACAAAGTGAAGTCAGAGCAGACTAAGGGGGATGATGAAAGCAGACATAACCCTGTGTCTGTCCCCCCCATTATCCCTAACCTCCGAGTTTTGGTTTTGGATCTGGATTCATCTTTGTGTTTTGGTTTTGGATTTGGATCTCGAATGATAAAAAAAAAATAGATAAAAAGTTTTTAAAAACAGCTAAAATCAAGCAATTTTTTACAATCCAAAACTCAAAATTCAGATTTAAAATCTGAATTCCGACCACAAAAATATCAGAACAGCGACTCAGATTTACCTGGATTCACGAAATTCGGGTGGATTCGGATTTCTGGAGAACCGAACCACACATCTCTACTCCCAACCCGGACAATTCTTCTATATTCTATGATTAACTACAACTTCCTGCTTGAAACAACTCTAATTCCGTCGCCCACCCAGGACCCCGACACTTTAGTCAACATGAAGTTGTTACATACAGTCCTTCTGTCATTTATCCCCTAAACAATTTAACCTGCCCATCCGCTAATGGCTGAAAGATAATTTCATGAAAATAAAATTAAAGTCAACTCTTTTGGTTACAAATGTTTGACAACTAGGACAGATAAGAGAGGTGAGAAAATCTCCCTCAATAAATTAGCTAGTGAGATGATTTGTGATTACGAACCAATAATTCTGTTTTCAGCTAATCTCAGTAAGCAGCCAAATTGCTAAAAAATATATTTTTAGCCGTGTAGAGTCATTTATAGTGTAAAAGTGATCATTTTGTTGTTGTGTTTACATTTCTTATGGAACTGTTATTGTCAAAAAAAAATATTTTACCATAATTTTCTTATGGCGGTACCAGATTATTTTAAATTTAGAATTGGGGTTAGTTATCTGTGGAATGTAATTTAGCTTTGTGTATGGGAAGGATCTCTAAAACATACGCCCTAATATAGACATCCTAATATTTGTCACAACGTCCCCTTTCCGAAAAATGAGCGCCCATCTCTGGTCAGATGCAGAGATGTGAATGCAATTACTGAATCACAGATTCCTCTATCCATTATATGCTACTCATAATAACTTGAAATAATTGGCTATCACTTATGGGGAAATTAACTCTGTTGCGTCTTTGTATTAAATATTTTGCATCACATTACAAATGGTGTTACATCAGTACAGCAAAATACAACTACATACAGTAGCTTATGCTACAATCTGAAAGGAAATTTCATTTAATGGAAATGCGTACACAAGGGTCATGTACATGGAGCCTATCCCTCAAGTATTAAATGATGGCTGCCTGGTTATCGTGGAGTATGTTTGGCATATATATGTTTTGATGCCCCCATTTACTTTTGGTTGCTGCTATTTACACTGCTAATATATGGACATGTGCCTGTCCAAATAAAATCACAAAAACTTCACCTTTCAAGGCTTAATCAAGAGTAACAATGACTACACCAAATACGTAAACTGAGGAAACACGGACATTTTAATCAAGATGGATTCACCCTATCCCCAAGCTCAACCAAAAAGCGAGATAAAAGATTGGATGTACTAAGCATCACATCCTGACTCTCATTGGGTACATAACATGATTTATTACCGCGGTATGTACCTAGAAATGCGCTGTGCATCGCAAAGGACAACTCTCCCGTTAAGACCTGTCCTTTGAGATGCCCCCATATAGAGGGACTGCCAATTTAACACCCAAAAGTCCCTCTGCTGTCCTTCTGCGCACGCGCAGAAGGACGCGGGCTGTGTGGGGAGATGGGAGGGATCCTATTGGATCCCTCTCAGTGGGGGGGCATCCCGATAAGAGGTCCATGGGCTTCTATTGGGTAACGCCATCTAAAGATGGCGTCACCCATCGGGACGAAGCACTGGTGGAATGCATCGCATTCTGGTGCTTAGTACATATGGAAAATGCAGTTCAACCACAGAAAAACAGCATTTTAGGGGGGTTTACCATATTTTCCACTTTAGTATATCCTGCCCAAAGTACCAACCAATCATCTCCTAACTATCATTTTTCAAACACAGCCTGTAACAGGAAAGTTAGGAGCTGATTGATTGGTACTTTATCTTTCTCCAAAGCTTAGTACATCTCTCCCTCCATGATCTTTAGACCAATGCAGTGGGCGCCAGGATGGTTTAGAAATCCTTGAATTCTGATGCACCCCTGTGGACTTTGCCATATTGACAGTATATCCAGAGACACTGCCAAAATCCTCAAAAAGATTAACATAAGTCATTGGGATTGGGGCAATATTTAATGATACATCACTAGCAATATCAAGGAGCTGTATTCCAGCAGCACCTATCTGAGATCCTGGAAAAGAAGACCATGATAGGAGAATGTAGCAACATTTACTTATATGGCACCAGCCTCATCCATTGCGCTTTACAATTGGAGAATGGAATTTGCTACAAGTTTAGAGGACGGGATGTACTACGCATCGCATTTTGGATGTGGTACATCCCGCCGCTGATTGAGTTAATAACGCCAGTCTGTACCTAGAAATGCGACACTGGCTGTAGGATGGGAGCGATGATTGGTCAGTGATTGTTCCCGTCCTCCTGTTAGTGTATGAGAAGTGCACAGGTGGGCTCCTGTGATGTGTAGGCGCGATTACATAACTACTCCGTCCTCTGGATTAAAAGGAACCCGACACAAATGCTGCACTGTATCATCTCAGACTTGTGTGCAATTAAAGAGAAAAATAATGTACACAGCACACACTGCCCGCTCAGACACTAACTAGACAGTAACGGTAACATTTGGACTTTGGGAGAAAACAAAATCATATTTTCCAATAAAACCACATTTCAGCTAATGCACATCTTGCTGGTGTTTTCTAAACTTCCTAATAATTGCTGCTGGCTATTTGCTGGAGTTTTATTCCGTTTAGTAGAACATTTGCAAAGCCTCCCGGTCTGAAAACACGGTGCATTATGTGCTAACTAATAATAAATTAGATTTTGTCAATCTATGATTGTCTCTTTTGTGTAAAGTCTTTTTTATGTCTAAGGGAAAAGCTTTGATACAGTCGGAAAATGCAACTCTGTTACTTATTGATCCTCGGAGATAAGACTCAGTGTCTGAAAGCATATAGCACACATATTGCTTAAAAATAAAAGTGTTAGAAGATAATCAATATGTTTCTTTATCAGATAAATAAGTCATAGGTTGAAATCAGTGGCGCCTCTTCTACCCTTATTGCTTTTTTTCACTTTACCGGCTATATCATTGCATTTATTTTTCAATTAATACAGTTTCTTATTTATTTTTAATTAAAATGAAATTCCGGCCTGTACTGCTCACATCTTCACTCGGTAACGAGATGACTTGCTGATTACTATTGTTTATTATTATTCTAATTACAACTTTAAAAGTTGTCTTTAATAATATATTTTGTAGTTAGTCTTTGTTTTTCTTGTGTTCCATCTCCTGGCAGAAATGAAATACATTTTAAAAGTAAAGTTTGATGATAATCTCGGCGTACCTATTGTCTCAAGACATGGCGGGCAGCCAACTGCGCTCTGCGACTTTTGATGCTACTGCAAAATACACAACAGTTAACCTTTAGTGCTTCGGAGAAGTTGTGGGGGCGAAATTCCTATTTTTGTACTATGAGGCATCGTTAAAACTGAGCTACGATAATTTGCAAATAACTTTTTTTATTAAGGTTGTCAATTAAAAAATATATATATATTTTTGTGGTTCCATTGTAGCGTTTTTATCTATTAATCACAAGTTACTTTATTTAATCCTATTGTCTATCAGTGCCTGCACAAAGATCGGTCCTGTCAGTCAGTCCTATCTCCCAGTGGCGGGAGCTTTTCTGAAAAGGCGGGGCCTCAATTGAACCAATACAGCGTATTGCCACTAAGGCTGAGTGACTAGGTTCCATGGGGGATGTTTATGCCATTGGCAGATGGGCCGACTGTCATCACTGAATGGATTGTTGGACTGTAAAAAAAGAATAAGATATATTGAAGTTTTTGAGCCACACACCCTGCAATATTGGGACAATATTGCTACACATACTGCCAGGAAAAACAACTTTTTAATGATTACATAACAAATAATTTGTACTCATTTCATAATGGATTAAACCTCATTAAACGTGAAGATGAGCGGTTCGGTTTTGCCCCCCAACTTTGGGGTTTCGAGTCAAACCGAGTCCCGGGTCCGATCACTACGGGGTTCGGAGTAGAACTGAGTCCTAACTCGGGTCTTCTCACTAATTTTGGAAATTGGAATTAAAAACTGGATCTTACGTGTAAGTCCAGACAGTATGTGGCACCTATAATCCAGTGAAATCAGGCTCTAGTCTATGCTTGTCAGATGTATACTTAAAGTGAGCTGCACTTAAAATTATGTTTCATAGACGTGCTATAGTCTTTTATACTGCCGTGTGTTTGTGCCGAAGCTCCGTTGCTTAGTTTAGCCGGCCAGCTCGCTGCAGCCTTTGGCCAATATTGGTGGAAACAATATTGTAAGCTGTGAGGCAGTCAAAATTGACTGGAAAATAATTTTATAGGTTTCAATAATACTATAGGAACAAAAACAGGTCCAAATTATATGATTTAAAATATTTTTATCAATTTTTAAAGAAATACAGAGACAGACAAAAGCAAAACCAAACCAAAACACTTGAGGGTGGTTTTGCCAAAACCAAAACATGACAATGAGTTAGAACCAAAACATGTAGGTGAGCGTAAATCTCTAGTTAATAGTGCTTTATTTTTTATTTGAACACCAGAATTGCTTTTAGTCCACTGCTGCATTTGTCAGACTCAACCTCAGTGGGTGGAAAATAGTGCTGAAGGTTACTTTTATTCTTGTTTAGAAAATCATCCAAAGAGCCAATGTGGGACAAAATCCCCGCGGCTGATGCTCACCTTTCCGTGGTGTTCTCACGATCGGGATGCCATCTGCCGGGATCCCGATGTCGGTATCCCAAGTCATGTCGGGATTTCTGCGCCGGTGTTGTCTTGGCATTCGGGATTCCGATGCTGGGGTTCCGGCAGACGGCATCCCACTTGTCACGATGCTCACCTCTCCTCCACAGAGTTTCATTACACAGGAGGCTCTAAGTACAGAATTGCCAGTTTCAGCCCTTGCTCACATATTTCATCATATATTCCAAATGCGTTTCACCCAGAGCAGGACTTCATCAGTGGGTTAGTACCATAGTGGCTGGGCATTCCATTTATTCCAGATTCAGCCAATCCAGTCCACTTAGGGAAACATTGGACATATATTTAAACATTAAAATCAAACAGATGAAAGGACAAATATTGAAAATCAAGCACAAAGTTATACATAAATAGATACAATTAGATGTATATCCATAATAAACAGCAGATGCAAATTATTATATCAGAGATATTTTAGTTTTATATACTAACTAGCTGGGATACCGGGAGTTGCCTGGGTTGAAGACTGGACCCTGAAGTACACCTGCAGCCTACATTTTTTTCCATTGTCCTCACCTATAAGATGGATAACTATGCAAATTAGGAGTAAATGACAGTGCGTGTAGGCGTATTTCATACTGTTTGGAATGGGGTGCATCAGGAGCAGACTGACTTACAGAACAGAAATCAGTATAGATTCCAAAATCACTTTCAGAAATCACTGCAGAACAGAGAGGGTGATTCAGCTGCGGATGGATATGATATCGCAGCTGCTAACATGGTAATGCAGCTGTCGTCGCCGCCGCCTCCTCCTCACCCAGACGTGTGCGATCGCAGACCCGTACTGCACTTGCGCAGATTCCTGATAATGTAAATTATATATACAAATTAAATTATATATACAAAGAACACATACAAATTTTTATTATCTAAAAATTTTTGAAAATTTTGTGTTAAAATGTTTTTTTTTATATCTTAATATTTTTCTGACAGTATAAAAAAATTTAAATTAAAGTTGCATTAAAATTCTGAATAAAAATGTTTGTACATGTAAAATAAATCCTAATATCCTTGTAGTTGTCATAAAGCCTATTAACACCGATAAATATAAAATGAAAAGAAAAGGAAATGAGCTCAGTTTAGAAAAAGGGAAGAATATTGCACAATACATTCAAACCCTTGGGGAAAAGGTATTAAGTAAACACAATCCGAAATGAATCATTTTTTTGATCACTTCAAAAGCCTGTCACCACCTTCTTGGACAAAAGACCTTTGAAGTTCCTTTCTTATAATTAAGCTCAACATTTTTAACAATTATTTTTTCTCTTAAAAAATTGCTATTTTAAGTTTATTTTTATTTAACAGAAAATTAGTATATACGTGCAAAAATTATACTATAACTAAAGTCAGAAAATAGGAAATATCAGTTTCATGTGTATTCTGCTCAACACATTTCTCATATGCATCAAGCATTCCGGGGTTTGGATGCAGTGGACAAGCCTATGGGCTTCCTTACAAGATGCCCCCCTCGGAGGGATCCAAAGCTCTGGTGAAATTCCATATAAATCAAATATCATGTTAGAACAGGTTGTTTTAGGGATGAATCTAAGCTTTGCGTCACCCGAGGCAAAGACTCAGCTCAGTGCCAACACCCCCTCCTTCCCCCAGTAGTTAGAAGTCACCTTCTACCTATTATATGACCACCAAATAATGCAGAGAACACCACTTCAGCTCCCATACAATACATAGAGCATTGCAGTGAACACCCTATAAAAGATAGCATCACAGTGACCACCATATAATACAGAGAGCATTACAATGACCACCATATAATACAGAGAGCATCCTAGTGACCGCAATATAATAAAAAGAGATAAACAAGTCCGTATGGAACAAAAATCATTTTGTAATACCAGTTGAAACATTTCTTAATTTAGGTGAAGACATTATTTAACCTAATATTGTAGAACATATAAGACAGCACTCATTTCTGGGCTTTCAGAGTGCGAAATAAAATTTCTTCGTCACAGACACAATCCGCCACTTCCTTTTGCCCTCGGAAAGATCCATCAACATCGCAAGTGTCCTGAAATGCAACTTACACAACATATTAAAGTGATATTAGGGAGGAATATGGAAATGTTATTATTACTTGAGCATTAAAATGAATTAGTAACCATATCACACCAGATTTTGGGTGGTTGGCGTAGGGGTTGATTTTGAAAGTTTACTAATAGAAATCTAGAGTGAATAACTATGTGCCAATATGCAGATTAGGGGAAATATTCTGTAGACTAGTGTGAAACTGTTGCCCTTTATAACAGGGCGTGCCAAGAGGTGTACTGTAGTCTGAAGGCCTCTATAAGCCACATGAATGCATAAATGACATAGTGCTGATATCAGGAGTGCGGCCTAGTGCTAAGTCACTGAAAACTATGACACGGGGGAAAATGGAGGAGCCATGACAGCCTAGTCTGACTACTTTGCATCAGGGTGTGTTAATTGGAACAATAAATTGCCATGAAAGTCTGTGATTCAGTGGAGATAACAGCGTAACAGGGTGGTGCAATCAAGACAAAAATATTGTACTTTGGTAATAAAACAGTTATTGGGTGGAGTTACCCATTACCCTTCCATTCATTTGGATTACGTTTTTTTATTAAGTGGCAGATTGATAAAATAATTCACTAATATGTAATCTTGTATAATGCATTTAGAGTTTCCGCTCCAAAATGACACGTCTGCCTGATTTTCTATTCAAACATTTAATAAAACATGCATTTATGGAAATTTATTCAGAATATATATTTATAATATTCACATCAAGTTATATAATTATGTGTTATTATATGTGTGGGACGCTCTATGCTTAATCTGAAACATTGTACGTTTTGCATGTACAGTACCTATATAAGATGGCATTAGGGCTGGCAGCCAGCAGAGGTCAAATCCGATCTCTCCAGCAGGCACAAGCCGACACGCCCGTGTGTACCCCGGGGAAGCTGACACAACCTCTAGGACAGCTCAATCAGCAAAAGAAGATTCCTGAATTGCAACATACGGAACACATTAAAGCAATTTCATGAGGGAATATATCATAACTGTAAAAAGATCATTTCATAATGACTTTGTGCTGAGTGTTACACATGTCGGGCGATGAGCCAAATGATTTAATTGCCATTATGTATCAAACTAGGTGTGGTGGTGGGAGAAAAGAGGGGGGGGGGCTGATGGGTGGAATTTGGCATTTTATTAGCTTTTTTTTTTTTTAGTTAACGATAACTATGTTCCTGGTCATGTGCTGCGTATACATCTGTATTGTTTTGCATATATGACACTAATTTGTACTGTGCACGCCCATAAAAAGAATGGCGTAGCGCTGTATTCCGCCTTCTTACTATTATCTTTTATCTATAAAGCCCACAAGGGGTCCGCAGTGCTGCCTGAGGGGATCAAACTGACAAGTTACATCACAACACACAACACCCGCACAGGCTCAAAAATTTCATAGGCTCTTCCCTATCGTCCCATGTTCTTATATGTTTTATTCATCCATATACAGTATATACCTCTCATATTATTAGGGAGGTGTACCCAGGAATAAGGTAAGTATACTGAATATATACAAAGGAAAAAAAGTATTCCTACACGGGGCACTCATGAGCCACAGATTGATATCTAATAATAATGTTTTTATCATTTAGGGATTCAACAATTTTCTAAAATTTAATTTTTATTATTACAATTAAAATGTTACCAGTGAAATATCAACAATTAACATACACAAACATTATTAAAGAAAAAATATTTATTTAAAAAATATTCTGTTCCTAGAGTGTCATTGTCATATGTTGTAATCCTGTGTGACTGCAACAACAAAATATTCAGAGACAATGAACTGAGGGCCTGATTCAGACCTGCTCGCGAGCGCTGAGCGCTCGCAAGCGGGTCGATGGTGCCCTAGTGCGCATACGCATGACGGAGGGAGCTCCGTCGTGCGCATGGGTGAGACCCGCATAGCGACAGCCAAGCTGTCGCTATGGGTCTCGCACCAAAGGGGGCGTGCTGTCGATGGTGACTTTGGTGAGCGTGCCGGGGGCGTTCCCATGGGAACGCCTACCGTCTGGAGCCGGCCCCACTGGCATCACTAGTGACTCACTAGTGATGTCAGTGGGAGTGTTTTTGGCTCTGATAGAGCCAAAAACACTCCTGGGCTTGTGGCAGCGAAACCCTACCGCAGGGTCTCGTTGCAAGCCCGATGGTCGCGATGGTCATTTTGGCCGCTCGCATAAGCTGTGGGTGGTCACCCACAGCTATGCGAGCGGCCGGGAGGCCGCTCCAATTTTAGGTAGGAGGGCCCTGATTCAGAGTGAGCGCTCTTGTCAGAGCGTCTGGCTCTGAATCAGGCCCTGATTGGGTTCAATCGCTGCCTTATGGCATGTATCCCACTGTATTAAATCCAGCCCTGAGGTTATCTTTCCTCATTGTTAGGTCCCCAATGTTTAATATACATCTAGGGAGTTTAAGATATCGATATAATATCATATATCGAGCAGATTCTTATCATGAGAATCTTATATTTATAGTCACTTTATCTCCGCTCATATATATAACAAATTTATATTTATAGGATTACAACATATGACAATGTCACTTTAGGAACAGAATTACTTCAAATATCTCACTACCTAGTGGGATTATTGAATGTAATGACACTTACGAGCTATATTGGTCACAATAATTAACGATCGTTGTGTATCAATTATCCTAATAAGAGGACCCTCTATAGGAAATATTACACGTATGACTGTAACAGTGAGGCACATTGAAATCAATGACAACTTTTGCCAAATATATATGGGAATGATAATTTATACTATAATTCCATTTTCTTTTAAATTATTTTTCTTTAATAATGCTTGTGTATGTTAATTGTTGATATTTCGCTGGTAACATTTTAATTGTAATAATAAAAGTTACATTTTAGAAAACTGTTGAATACCTAAATGATAAAAACATTATTATTTTCAACAAGTTGCATAACTTCAGAACAACACAGAAATTCCCACAGAAACATAATTACAGTGTGCAGTTAGGAAGATGATGTAGAGGAGACAAAGGGGAGAGGTCTCTGCCCTGAGGAGCTTACAATCTATAGGGGTATGGGTGGACACAATGATAGAAGAGGGCAAAGACCGCAAAGTTAGGAGGAGAGCTTATAAGCTAGAATAAAAAAAAATGGTTTTGTGGGCATGTTTGTTGGCTGGGTGATAGTGTAATGGATATTAGGAGTAGGTGAAATCACTCCAGAAGTAGTGTTTCCCTATGCGCCTCAGTAGCTAAAGAAGACACACTGGGCCTGATTCAGACCCGCTCGCGAGCGCTGGTCGATGTTGGCCAAGTGTGTATGTGCATGCGCGAGACCCACATAGCAACGGGCAAGCCGTCGCTATGGGTCTTGCTACAAAGGGGGCGGTGCTGTCGATGGTGAGTGACAGCATGCCCCCTTTGGTGGGCGTGCCGGGGGCGTGGCTAGCCAGACGGAGGCGTTCCCATGGGAACGCCTACCATCTAGGGCCGGCCCCACTGACATCACAAATGATGTCAGTGGGAGTGCTTTTGGCTCTGATAGAGCCGAAAGCACTCCAGGGCTTGTGGCAGACGAGATCCTACCACAAGGGTCTTGTCGCAAGCCCGATGGTCGCGATGGTCTTGACCATCGAGTGGCCAGGAGGCCGATTTAAAAAAAAGAGCAGGAGGGCACTGATTCAGAGCGAGCGCTCTGAAAGAGCGTCCGGCTCTGAATCAGGCCCACAGACCGCTGCTCACTCCAGACCTCTTATCAGCAGAGTGGGTGGGAGAAGAGGCCTTGGCTGGGGTGAAGAGGATGAGCTAAGTTTTAGACATATTGAATTGCAGGAAAGGTTGAGATCCATGATGAGATAGGTGACAGCAAGAGGTGACCAGAGAGAGGGAGGGAGGTGCAGGGAAGAGAGGTCTACTTGGGTATTGTCAGCATAGAGGAGGTAACAATGGCCAAACCAGTTGGTGTTCTTATGCTTGGAGCAGCGGGAAGGAGTAATGAAAAGCATTCCAGCTACAATACGGGAGTGTTACTGGGGCAGACCTGCACCTACAGTGGTTGCCGATACACCAGTCAGTAGCTGTATCACTCGCAGGTACACTCTGGTTGTAGTTACCAAAACCCGCTCCCAACTTCTGATTGCAGATACCTTTCTAAAGCCATAATACGTTCTTTATTAATTGCGCCTATATTAAATGACTCGGTGGGCGTGTATTAATCATTTTGCTAATTTCCTGCATAGAATGAAAAGAAAGATTGTACCTGCTACATTATACATTATAGAGGGGTTTCTAGTTAAATCAAATGTGACCGTTTTTCCGCTATCGAGAGCAATGTGAAAGTAAGTGTTTTTGTGCTTATGGCCTGGATGGGTGTAAGTTTATCTGACGTACACCTGATGTAAACTGGGCGTAAATGCTAGTAGCTCAGTGCTAGACTCAACGGCGAGATGCTTACGGCTCAGATAATCAGCCTAAATACGCTTATTTTTACGTGTTTCTTTTTAATGCATGTGTCAAAAATTTTGTCACGTTGAGCCAAAATCAGCTGCCGTGTGTCCTATACTGCAGTTGAGCAATAACCACTGGTGACTATTTCCAGGCCACACTGAGAGGCCACTACTCAGGCCCGAGCATTGAAAAGCCGGATCTGTCCAGATTGGTGACCCAGACACGTGAACTGGCCAAGCTGGGAGTGAGACAGTCTGGTCAGCCGGATCAGCCCACGTGGGGGCAGCATTGAGGAAGCCAGCGGCTGTGGCTCGGGCCTGGGGTACCTGCTACAATGAAGCTCTGTATAGGAGGGATAGATACAAGAGGATATGAACAGATCAATGTATGTGGAAATGCTGCTTTGCATCACGTTGGGAATGAAAGATAAAGAGATCGATTGAAATATACGGCAAGAAGCACATTGTTCACCTAAGTAATGGAGAGACAGACATGGAGGAAAAATGAAAACAATATATAGGGGCCTATTTACTAATGTCTACTCCAAAATAAAACAAACAAACAGAGAGGGAATTCCATTTGCAAAAGATGTACATAGGTTTATTACCTCCAAACCTTTAACAACCTTGATTAGCTTACTTAACTACAAATAAAGACACAGACACCAGAGCTTGGGTAAAAAGGTCACAGCTTTTATTTATAATTGAATTAATCAACCTAACCAGGGTTGCAAAGAGACCCTGCAGACTCAGGGGGTCATTCAGACCCGCTCACGAGCGCAGGACGCTCGCAAGCGGGTCAATGTTCCCCCACTGCGCATGTGCACGACGGAGGGAGCTCCGTCGTGCACATGCGCGAGACCCGGCAAGCGACGGGCTCACCATCGCTCCGGGTCCCGCACCAAAGGGGGCGTGCTGTCGATGTTGATTGACAGCACGCCCCCTTTGGTGGGCGTGCCTGCCAGACGGAGGCGTTCCCATTGGAACGCCTACCGTCTGAAGCCGGCCCCACTGACATCACTAGTGATGTCAGTGGGAGTGATTTTGGCTCTGATAGAGCCAAAATCACTCCAGGGCTTGTGGCAGGGAGACCCGATGGTCCCGATGGTCGCGATGGTCAAGACCGATGGTCAAGACCATCGCGACCATCATCATGGACGCTCGCATATGCAGTGGGTGGTCACCCACAGCTATGCGAGCGGCCAGGAGGACGCTCCATTTTCATGGAGGAGGGCACTGATTCAGAGCGAGCGCTCTGGTCAGAGCGTTCGGCTCTGAATCAGGCCCTCAGTTCTAGCTTTAATCCTGCTTAAAATACTCGGATGACTAACACGTTCCGCCTTCTAGACACAATAACGCTGCGAGGGTCCCACTTCCCTCCTGGGCAAATCCGAGGCGCTTAGCACAAAAGCGCCCGGGTCCCCTCGCAGGGAGCAGGACAAATTTGCCTTGTACACCGCCCCCACAGTTATCTTGCGCCACATAAAGCCACTGAGTTGCAGCGTACTCCCGCCATGCTGTGCCTCACCTAATTGGGAAATATAAGGTTAATACACAACAAAATAACGGGAGGGATGGTGGGTTACGAAAATACTGCAAAAGGGGCTGATCCCATGCAAAACGCTCCCATATATAACCTGATCTAACCACTCCCCCAAACTATATAATTGGCCCCTGGAACCAGCTGACTGCACTCACAACTGATAGTAACTTACCCAGCAACAAGGCTGTCATCAACCAAAACAGCCAGTCAGTAAAAACCAGTAATCTTACATCTTCTCAATCCTATTCATATTTCGTCTACCAGAACCTGAGGATGCTTCTGGCTCCCAGTGAAAGATCACTTAATTAATTAGATATTTAAAACTACACTTTTATGGTTGTTAGCCAACATTGCTTTTACATGCGAATTTGTAATAAATCATAACAAACCCCTGCACACCTGACATGCTGGGTGGAGAGGTAGCGGCCTAAATGCCCAACTGATTCTGCGCTCCAGGACAAGTGCCCAGAAGCCAACTGTGGCATATGTCTAGTGCCCGGAAATTAAAGGGGCAAGACACTGGTGGTCTAGTAACCTTGACAGCCACAAGGGAGGCACCCCGGATAAAGTATCTTGCATGGAATGCCTCCTGTGCTCCGGCCCTACCCCTCAGAACTCCTCATAGCTTCTTCTAGTTAGGTCTGTCTCTGACCTGCCTACTTTCATGGAGATCTTCCCCTGTTGATCTTGACATCTGACCCTCCTTCTGTCTGGTGTCTGCTTTCTTCTGTTTTATGGAGTTCTTCTTTGCTGCCCCAGCACCGCTTACAGCTGTAAATGCAAACCGCCACAAAGGGGCGGAGCAATGGTAGACTGCCCTAACGTGGCCGGCGGCAAATTGAAATTGCTGCTGGGCTTCAATCTTTGCAGATTCAAGCTGACCGCAGCTGAACACACACTCAGAAAAATATGGCCTTTGCTAATTAAGTATAATGTCTATCCAAACCAAATGTTATAACATTACTAACATTTATCTAAATAGTTGCACTTTGCAATGGGGAGCGAAACAATAATAAAAGCAGGTAGGAGGACCCTGCTCGTAGGCTTACACTCTGTAGGGATTCACAATTTTAAACAATAATTTACTGTAGATTTCTAAATAATCACATTTTAAAAGTTCGCGAGGACCAAGTTATTCTCCCAAAGAGAATAAAGGCAACAATAAATTTCACCCCAAATTAGTTACTGTGAGCTCAGAGCTATTTGCATGGGGAGGACATCACTTTAATAGTGACTCAAAAATCCATCCGGAATCTCCATTATTCTTCTAAAGGCTCTGGGTTTTGCTAATAGCACGTTAGTGGATAAGATCAATGTGAATTAATAATATTAAAGTATGTTTTGCTTTTGAAGTCGGCAATTGGACGCCTACAATTGAGAGACATACAGGTACATTGAAATAGCATTTTAAATGTTTAATGGCGTAATCAGAGAGCTGGTCTCTTTATCCTGCTTTTCTCAGGACTGATCCCTCCGTGTCTTCCTGGATCTCTTGGTGGAATAAATCCCACCTTCACCACAGAATGTTCTGCCATTATGAGCAACGCTGCAAAAGTAAAGGATTCATTTCCCAGCTAGCAGCGTAGACCTCCGGAGATCAAATACACGTCACCATTAAAATACAAACATTTTTGCCAGGAAACAAATATTTCGCCTTAAGGGCGATTACAGGTTTCCCTAATAAACGATTCCCTTTGATGTGTGCTTCCTCCTAGGTGCGCCGGACTCTTTAACTGGGCAGCAGTGACTCTGTGATATGGTTATCAGGTAGATCCCTAAAGGGCTGTTTTATGTGTACACAGTGTTCAATATCAAGCTGCTGTGTTAATGATTAATTAATTGTGGTGCTGCTCCAGTAATGTTTATTTTATAGTGCTCTTGTGGCCTTAAATATACCAGGCACCTGACCTGCTTATTATACATCACAGTTAACCGTCTCCGTTCTGGTTGAAATACAAGGATAATTTATTATAAAGGGTGCAAGTAGCTCAGCTTTGCTGGAAGCCGTGGGAACCAATTAGAGGTTAGCTTTGAACAGTCTAGGGAGAAGATGATGAAAACTTTAATTCCAATTGGTCGCCATGGGTTTAAAAAAAAAAGAAAAGAAAAGCCTTGCATTACCACGGTTCTCAAGTAAATTGCATTAATGGCAACTGTTCTAGCTGTAACTACAATATAGCAACAAGCGTTCGCCACCGTCTGACGCTCCTCCAGTTATCCCAGTCACCAGTCATTCACTATGGATGGCTGACATAAGAGGAGAGAATAATGACTCTCCCTCACCTGGTTTTACTCTTGTCGCTTCTCCCCACAATGCTACATTGAGTACAGAAAGGTGACACAAGTCCTCTGCACTTTCCAGAAATCATTTATTGCAAAGCGGTTGTTACATTGAAGAATTTACGGGAAGCGGGAGGCGTGGCAATCTGGTGGTCAGGAGGTGAGATGAGAATATTGGCCTTGCCAACCCCAGGATAGTGCCACCTAAGACAAGGTTCTGGAGTGGCAGCCCTGGTTGTAGCTATAGATTTGCAGCTACAAATTTTAACAATAGGTATGTCTGTGTCCACTGGTCGTTTACACAGGAGCCAAGTGCCCTGATCATTACGCAATTCGATAGCACATGTTGGTGACCAAATTGGAAGAGATTGGTTGTTCCACGTGGAGGATGAGCGGCTGGATAAACTCTAGTGCTCTGGGAGAAGGCCACATAAATAGGCAGATCTCACTACACGCTAGACAATAATCCAATGATTTTTTATTGGATTTTTTGCTAAGCATTGCGTGGGTTTGACCAATTACCATCAATATTGTAGTGTGTGTGTGTGGGGCCAAATTTTGCATTAAAAAATAATCTGTCCTGCCGTGGTCCCGGTATAAGAAAGTTTCACAAGATTACAGTACCGTGGGAATGACGATTCCTGGAGAGGGACCATACTGATTTACAAGCCGGGGGTGCAGGATCGTTTTCTAAGTAATATATCTGCTAGTGATATAGAACAAATTCATAATTGTCCAAAATGGAAGATGGGAATGAACAGCCCAGGGCTTGCAGAAAAGTTCATAAATATGTTTGTGGAAGGGCACATGGCCATTCTCCTTCTGCAAAAACATTTGAATTTTGCACCAGCTCAGAGATGACTGTAATTAACAAAAGAGATGTGTGATGAGGCACACATGGAAATGTGTCTGAGTGCTGGGAACCTGTCTCACCCCCTACTCACTGTAACTCTCCCTGACTACACTAAGCTTCAGTGTCCATTTATTCTACTACTGCATCACTGTGTCTTCTCTTGCTGCTGCTGGCTGAGCTCCAATCTCTAAACACTGCAGTGCACTTTCTGGTAACATGACACATCCAAGGTGTCCATCAGTGCTCAAGGCTCACCCCCCCATACTCAGAGGCATGCCTCTATTAGCTCTCTTTCTGTGCAGCTTACTGCCCGTAGTGTGGCCCCTCCCCCAGCTCTGCAAGCAGTGTCTGACTATACAGTAGCGAGGCTGAGCTGTTGCTGCCTCATCTCTCGTCTCCCTGCAGCCCCAGGGAGCTCCACAAAGCTGGTGAGTGTTAACTATAAAAATTATTACAATACACAAAGATGATGTTCATGAGTTATAAATATTTTCTTTGTATTATTCTAATAATTTTTATTTAAAACCACAGGAGTATGACAGGGGAGGCTCTGCCTCACCTGCCTACCCTGACTGCACGTCCCTGATCAAGAAATAGCGCAGTATAGAGACCCATTTTTGCCTTACACTGCAGTTGTAAATTACCCTAATAATGAGATTACTAGGGGTGAAAAGGACTAGGAACTGATTTGGAGGTCAGCGCTATTGCAGCCATTATTGCAGTGATAATATGCAGATGCTAGTTTTAGCCTTTCCCTAGCGTGCGCCGGTCTGTGCAAACCCTGAAACGCCCACTTTCAATGCTCTTTGATGGCGCAGCTCCGCTGGTAGTTTCGAACACTCCAACATCGGTGCACCATCGACCCTTGCCTCAACCGATGGTAGACGAAGTGTCTCCTTCTGAAATCCACCTGAGCATGGCGGCACAGCATTGGAGAACGCAGCCGTGATCACTGATATGCCCCTGACACTCCCATAACACACCCATGAGATGGTCCTTTTATGCATACACTTCAGGTCCCCCCCAGGTGTGCCCATGTTATCTCCTTGCCTAACGCCAACACTCCTGTATGTAACAGCGTACACTCAGGGGAACGCGTGCGCCGTAGGCGTTTTCAGATTTTTTTTTGTGCTTTTGCAATAGCAAATACTATTTTCAACTGCGCTTACACTAACATTGCATCCACCCAGTGATGTAACTAGTGGTGTGCGCAGTCGCACAGTGCGCAAGGCCATGGGGGCAGCACAGTCGCTGCCCAGCGGAACCTGCACTTGGCTGCAGAGCCACCTGGAGCGTCCACGGGATGCCCTCGGCAGCAACCTGAAGGCCTGAGGAGTTGCCGTCCACTTCGCATGGGATCGTAAAGTCGCGGGTTCGGGGGGGCAAAAGCGGCACAGGGTGGCATAGAGCCCTGCTCGGGCTCTGCGTCCACCTCCAGATCAGGTCCTAAGTCCAGGGTAAAACAGCAGCGTCATTGAGTCATTTGAATTGCGCTATTTTACCAGACGATTCCTCGCTGTTGTTTTTTTTATTGTTCTTCTTTAATAACACATTTGGAAGTGATATTAGATTCAGTATAGTAATTAAATTTAATGTGGATGAACTGCGGTGTTTAAAATGTAATATTTAGCTGTTATTGATTCTTATTGTGTGAACTTGTACAGCGTGGAAGTATTGTCTCTTTTTCCATTGTTATGTGTGTTTCTAATTAATTATGCAGATATAAGTATGCACATAAGGATATTACTTGAATATAGTAACTGTTGCACATTGCTCACATGATGGAAGAAGAACAATTGATAAACGTGCATATTACATGCTCAGAATACTATACACACAGTACCTCTCGGGGTAGGGGCGAGATTTTCTATATGTTCTGCCAATGTATATGCCTCATTTGGTATATAACCATTGCATTTGCCTAAAGAACTGGCTGTCGTCCCACCTCAATTCACAGCCTCAGGGGAGTTACGTAACAGGTTCCCAGATTACGAAACAGCTAAAATAAAGTCATCGTGACCTGTTAGCATGCAATCCAAAACCCGAGTTAGTCTTTTAAATCCGAGTTCCGAACCGCGGGAAGATCCGAACCAGAACAGTTCAACTCGGCAACCCAAAGTGATTCCTAACTCAGACTCTGTTCGACTCGGAACCTCTAAATTCGGTTGTTGTTGTTGGTTCTCTTATAACGGGAAGTAGTTAGATTTCTGGCAGCCAGAACGCCGGCTGTCGGAATCCCAACAATGGAGCCCGACCCGGGACTAAAGATAGGCGCCGAAACCCTGATGCCTATCTTTAGCCCCAAGCCAGAATTCCAACGGCCGGCATCCCGAATGAAGGTGAGCAGGGCATTCTAGCTGTTAGCCACGGAGGAGAGAGGGTTAGGCACCCCCGGAGGAACATAGGGTTAGGCATCCCCCGGGGAGGGTTAGACTAGGGAAAGGGGGGGTTAGGGTTAGGCACCACTGGGGGGAGGTTAGTGTTAGACACCCCCAGGGAAGGATAGGTTTAGGGTGCGGGAAGGGGGTTTAGGTTTAGGCACCAGCAGGGGGGGAGGTTAGGGTCAGGCCCTGCTCTAGGGGTGTTCAACCAGTGCGGTAGCACAGGGGTGCCAGCCGTGCACCCCTCCCCAGCATCCCGATTTCAGCGGGACAGTACTGTCCCGCTGTTCCACCTGCGGGCCGAAGTGGCCCGCGGGTGGGCAAATCAGGAGGTTGGGGATACCCACCACCGCAGAGGTGCGGCAGTGCCGGACCCCCGGAGTGTGAATAGATGCCACGCGCATGATTGCCACTTTATATTTAGTAGCAAACTCGCCGGCATCCATTACATTACATAACCCCCTGAAAATGTGAAATATGAGTTTGCTGTGTCCCAGGAAATGGCGAAACAACGACGGAACCTTTTCTCCTCAGGCCGTTGTGTCACTGTCCTCTCCTAGCGGCTGCATACTTAGGGCCTGATTCAGAGCCGGACGCTCTTTCTGATCGCTCGCTCTGAATCAGTGCTCGCCTATTGTATTTTTAGAGCGGCCTCCTGGCCGCTCGCATAGCTGTGGGTGACCACCCACAGCTAGTGCGAGCGGCCAGGATGATGGTCGCGATGGTCAAGACCATCGCGACCATCGGATTTGCGACGAGACCCTTGTGGTAGGGTCTCGTTGCTGCAAGTCCCAGTTACAGAGCAAGGAGTCCACCCACTGACATCACTTGTGATGTCAGTGGGGCCACTCCCAGACGGTAGGTGTTCCCATGGGAACGCCTCCGTCTGGGCAGCCACGCCCCCGGCCCACCCAGCAAAGGGGGCGTGCTGTCACTCAACATCGACAGCACGCCCTTTGTAGCGAGACCCGGAGCGACGGCTTGCCCGTCGCTAACCGGGTCTCGCGCATGCGCACGACGGAGCCGCCTCCATCGTGCGCATGCACACTGGGCCAACATCAACCCGCTTGCGAGCGCTCAGCGCTGGCGAGCAGGACTGAATCAGGCCCTTACTTCCCAGAGGGTCCTCCTCCTCTCCTGATAGATTCTGTCCCATCTCCCAAGCAATCACGTCGGCTGAAATACTCTGTGCTGCTGCTCTCTTTCTCGTGCTTTGATAGGCTTACATGTTTAGCTGCATACACACTGGATGATAATTGTGAACGAAATTAACGATAACGAAATCGTTGAATGATATATCATTCATATTGTTTAGTGTGTATGTAGTAAACGGCGGACGATGTGCGCTCCCGCGCCGCAGTGTGTATATGGCTATTTTCTATCTTCTCTCACTTCACATTCGGCTCAGCAATGCGTCCCCAGCAGAATGAATGTGATAGACTTATCAACACCTTTCTTTTAAAAGTAACAAAGTAAGTCTCATGTACGTTTCAGTATTTGAAATAATAACCCACAAACACAGCTACAGCAGCGTCTATAATACTAACATAAGAAACAGTTCATTTGTTTTAAAAGCTGCGCCACTTAAACAACAGAATTTAACTCTAGCGATTAGTTTTGACTTTTTGTTTGGAAATTAACGTGCTAGCGAGACTTAATGATAGAGAAGTAATAATCTCTCCCCATGATGTGTTTATTACGAACGCGACTTAGACCAACAAATTCACAATTTGTGCTTTAAAGACATATAAAACTCATCTCAGCGGTTTTGCTAACTACAGTGCCACGCCAGCCTGCCCCCAGGCGCTGTTACATTGTGCCTTGCATATATGACAGAGGCAGTTAGTCCCAATGTATTCATAGGAGAGTGGAAGGATCTGGTCAATCAGCAATTCAGCATTTGCATGCAACCCCTTAATACTCGGTAATTAGATGCCGTGCTGGTACTTACATTAATTAAAGCTGATTTCTCGATGGCTGCAAATGGTCATCCCCGTACGAAACGTCATATAAAGTCATCACCCTATATTCAACGTGGCACTTTATTTCCCAAGCACTCTCAGCGACACTAATAAATGGCTACGGCAAATGAGAGATTATTTTACAGAGCGACAAGGGCGCAGCCGTTCCTTCGCCCCTGTCCTCATTGGGGCTTTGTTTAAAAAAATAAAAAAAGAACCCGTCATTTGCATGGTGGTTGCTTTGTAATTATCTGAAACAACAATGAAAACAAATTAGGCCCCATTGTTCAATGGAAATCCGCCCAGGCTTTGATTAGAGGTCACTGGGAAACAGAAACTTTGGGGGGGGAAACACAGTTCATTTGAGCTGAGAGATAATTAGCATTTGGTGATTGCTAGGACGACCTGGTTAACGTGCTTTAGCTGTTTTTCAAAAAATGTGTTTATAACTGTTGTAAAACATTTTAAGTGGAGGCTGTGACTTTAGACTTTTTTTGGGGGGGGGGAGGTGGCGGGTTGTGTTGCATTTTGCAAGTGTTTCATCGTTTTAAAGGTCAGGAGCGAGACTTATGGTGCATGCACACTGGACGATTAAGGTGCTGGAATGAACATCATTATCGTTCATATCGTGCATTTTTTGGTCCCTTCCAACCCACCAACGACTTGCGATGTGCGGGGACGCATGGACGATAGCAATATCGTCCATCGCCCGTGCATGCAGGCCAACCTGGTCGATATTGATATCGTTAACCGTGGGTTGTTGGCAGGGCCGGATTAACAATGGGGTGGGTGGAGCTACAGCTCCAGGCCTCCCATTGAAAATAGGCCCACATACATACAAAAATACTTTTTTTTTTCCTGTCACCACCAGCCCAGCTAACTCTTCCTCCGGCCGCCTGCAGCTAAGTTTATCCTTTTCCACAACCCCTTGCACATCCCTTCTCCTCGGCCAGTGGACGGACTGGCCCCGCCGAAGCTCCGCCCCCGACTCATCCAAAGCTCCGCCCACTGACCCTCCTGCTCCCACCATCCTGTCACCTAGCTCAGGAATCAGGAAGGAAGGCAGCCCAGCAGGTCCACTTTAACTTCCTGCTACGGGGGTGGGGGGGGGAGAGAGAGAGAGAGAGAGAGAATACACACACACTTTAAATATATATATATATATATATATATATATATATATATAAACACATACTTACTTTATATATATTATATATATAAAAAAGTATATATATATATTTGTGTGTGTATATATATATATACTATATGTATATATATATATATATATATATATATATATGTAAGTACTGTCATTGGTTTTGGTCAAGATTACAGCACTCCTAGTTGGCGCAATTATATGTGTTGGCAGTCATTCATAGGTCAATTATGGCTCATCATAGTCTAATTTATTCACCAGCTGTACACCAGTATTATAATTTTATTTATGGTCTTCACAATCGGCGGCCATTTTTGGTTAGCCTGATTTCAACATGTTTAATTAAATTAAAGGTATATATTAAAAAGTTATGGTTTTTAAATGGTAATAGTAAAGGTTACATATATTTTACTTGTATGAAAATATGCTGTATGTGTGTATTTATGTATAATTTTAATATGTAAAGTCAGCCATTTTTTTGTGGTCATATAGGGATATGTGTATCAACGAATGGAGTCATTTTTTATTGTGAAAAGGAAAAATCATTTGATTGCTCTAGTGAACTCTTAGCCCTATTTAAAGCATCACAAATGGATCAGGAACCTATCCCTGAGGAAGTTTGTTTACAAACGAAACGCGTTGGAGGTTCCTGGTTGTACTCGTTCAAGTCGTTCAGGTACCATTCAGTCGGATTACGTTGGACTCCTGGGTTTGGGTGAATTATGCTTAAAAGAAAATGCTACAAACCAAGTTTTTATTCTGTACATGTTCTAACCATATGCTGCGAATATAAAGCTTTGATATACTATACCGTGATCCTTTCTTGGTTTTTGTTTTTTTTATGCTGGGCTATGTCTCTGGAAATCTTATGAAAACCGAGTCCTGACTCATCATTTCATTTGATTGGAGTTGAGATAAACATAAATATACAAAATTAAATGTATGCACATTACTTATTTTTGAAATTATTCAGTGTCTAACATATTACACTATTAGCGCCTTCTTGTCTTGTTTTTATGTCTTATTTATAGATCCGTTCTGGCAAGGATCGTACAAGAGGAGCAGCTATCAATTCATTTTATTTTGTTGTTATATTTCTCCTAATTGGTACAAATATCTGCATTCATTAGCACATTGAGGGTTTGTGAGTATATATATATATATATATATATATATATATGTATATATAGTGTGTGTGTGTATATATATATATATATACTGGGGCATATTTATAATGGGTACAGGGTGTGCGGTGCACACGAGCCCCTGGGTCCAGGAAGGGCCCACACCGCATACCCTGCACCCATATTATACTTACCACTCAGGAGTCCCACGTCGGCGCCGGTGTCAGCACTGTAAAAAATGACTGGAAAAAGGCCGCCGTGGCCATTTTCCCGTTGTTATGCGCATGCTCAGTACAGGGGAAATGGCCGCCACAGCCATCTTGGTAACCTGTGCATGCACTATAGACTCTGGACACACTCTAGTGCCCAAAGTCTTATCAGTGCAGTACTGCGCTCAATGGGCTCGATTCAATTAAATGCGAAGTGAATAGCATCGGGAATGAGCTCCAGGCCCTATTCAATTCAGCACGCTGTTAGGTCGGGGAATGGCCATTCTCGCACCTTAAACAGGGCGTTAGTTGCGAGAACGGGCATTCTCTGACTAAACTTCTCGGCGCGATGCTGTTTTCCAGGCGCTAAGGGCAGAAAACAGCATCGCGTCTGGACTTTTGTCGGATTTCTGCTCACATCCCAGGAGGGGTGCGAGAAGAGATCTTTAGTCGGGCTTAGCAGCGCGATGAATTGAATAGCTCCGGGAGCTAATTCTCCGCTCTATTCACTTCGCATTTAATAGAATTGAGCCCAATGTATATATATATATATATATATATATATAGATATATATATATATAATGAATATATAAAAATTGAGAGTGGTGTTTGGAGGGAAGGAGAGAGAGGGCCTCATTCAGAGGCAGTTGGAGGTTGCAAGCGGTCGCTCAGAAACTGGGCGGCCGCTTGCATCCTGACCGCCCGCCTCTGTTTCGGTCGTTAGAGCTAGGGTGATGGTCGCGATGGTCAGAGACCATCGCGACCATCGGGGCTTACGATGAGACCCTAGGGTAGGGTCTCACTTGTCGTAAGCCCCGGAGAGCTTCTGGCTCTGTCAGAGCCGGAAGCTCTCCACTGACATCACTAGTGTCAGTGGAACGCCTCCGTTTGGGCTGCCACCCCCCCGGCCCACCTTCCAAACGGGGCAAGCTGTCAATCAACATCGACAGCTCGCCCCCTTTGGAAAGAGACCCGCTACGACCGGCGCTGTCGGTCGTAGCGGGTCTCACGCATGCGCACGAAGGCGCCGGCTACCTCGTGCGTATGCGCACTTGACAAACATCGAGGTGGCCGTGCGGTCGTAGACCGTACGGCCGCCTCTGAATGAAGGCCAGAGAGTGGTGGATTTCCAACAGTGGCCGCTTAGTTTTAAGGTAGGTGCCAGCAATACCTTCCATGGAACTAAACACACCCACATCACAGGCCACACCCATATGTTTACCACACCTACACCACATTGGTCATGACTCCACATCACCAGTCACACTGCTGCGGCACTTGTCACACCCCCAACAGCGGCACACAATAGGCCCCTCATGAATTTCAGCTCCAGGCCCATGTGGACGTTAATCTGGCACTGGTTGTTGGCCATCATTGGTGATGTGCTGGATGATCGATATCGATCATCCAGCACACCCGGGAGATCGTTCAGCGATATCGCTGTCGCTGACTGTCGTCCCGTGTGTATGCACCATTATAGAGAGACACAGAAAACGTTTATGGGCCAGAATTGTAATTAAATTGGTCCTTCATTATCGGGCGGTATAAGGGTTTAGGCGAAATCAAGATCGGCCCAAACCTAAATTTTTTTGGTAAGCGAATATAGATTTTGGCGCCCCTCGTATGACAAATGTGTGATTTAAATTTAGAATAAATATTGCTCCTGGACTCCTGTTATACCTGATTGTAATAGTTGTATAGTTTGAGTTTTGATTTTTGCTGCTTCCATCGTGCATTACATGGATCACGGGGATCAGGATGAGCCAGCATACCACCAGCTGTGGATAACGTTTGGCGTAGGAAGGGCATGATCGGGGGTGTGAGAGGAGGGGGCCCCTGTGCAGACTCAGGGCCTGATTCAGAGCCAGACGCTCTGACAAGAGTGCTCGCTCTGAATCAGGGCCCTCCTACCTAATATTGGAGCGGCCTCTTGGCTGTTGGTGACCACCCACAGCTTATGCGAGCGGCCAAATAGATAACCACCCACAGCTCGCGAGCGGGTCTGAATCAGGCCCTCAGTGCGGGACCCCTCCTCTCTCCAGTATTATGCACTGGGTGCAGTAGATCCTGGCTTAGTGCCGTGGGTCTCTGGGAAAATGACACCTGAACCTTTGGTGCTGCGGAGCAGCATTACGGACAGGTAAGTATAAGACTATATGGGTGCTTGGTGTTCGGTGTGGCCTCCTCTGTGCACCGCACACCCTGCACCCATTATAGATACGCCAAGTGAAAACCCAGCACTAAATGCAGCCTTCAGAGGGGACCGGACCAGGCCACTAGTAGGTAATACCACAGGATAAACCTGAAATCCGGGATCGCGCAGCTCACCTAGATAGCGACAGCTGGAATATTACATTTACCATCAGGAATAATACCGAAGCACAGATATACTGGGGGACTGTCCTGGCCCAGAATGTGTGGACCAAAAAATCGGGACCCTTCATGAACTACATCGTGGAGTTCTTCATATTTCCATTCTAATAGGAGTGTCAGGACCCATTACAATTACACCACTTTAACAACTGCATATTATCCTGGTGTTTTCTTTAGGTTCATAAATATATTTTACAGAGCACATATGGATTTTAATTGGCATCACTGTATCCCATTAGCCTCCAATAATCAAGGGACGGAAAGTTATTATCTATTGCTTTACTGCACTAATTACTGCAGCAACCGTATACAGTACATGTGAAAAAGATATGTGATATATATAAACTAGGATTCATATTTATTGAATTCAAATAATATATTGTTATTTGAATTGTATATTGTACTGATGGTTCTTAGGGGGTGCCCCAAATATATTTTTTTAATTTATCATTACAGTTTAATATGAACATTTAATACATATGCCTCGCATATTAAAAAAACATAATTTATTGTAATATTATCCCATTTTGTCAGATATTTTACATAAAAAGACCATACCCTAACATTTTTTCTCATGAGGATATATATCTAAATATATATTTGTAGATATCCATAAATATAGATATAAAACCACACCATTAGCAGTATAATCCGTGCCCCAGGCCAGCACCTACTATATCACTTGACTTGAGTCACACAATTTTTACTGCGTCACTGACTGTGTTATAGCGCCTTACCAGCAGGCCCAGGAGGGATGTGGATACCTTTCCCGATGACGGCGACTGGCAGGGCAGGCGGTTATGCCGCTCCAGCCCACAGCAGAAAGATGGCCGGTGGCGGCCTGGCGCCAATGCTCCTTCATGGGCCGCGGCTCTCGTCCCTCTCTCCACCACTGTGCGTCCAGCTCTAGCCCTGTTTGCGCGATGTGCCTGAGAAGTCATGAGGTCACGTCGCCCCTTACGAGCAATCGGACAGCAGCCAGTTACAATCCCGGTGCAGCTGTGTCACAGAGACACTGGACCTCATTCAGAGTCGGTTGAAGCGGCCGCACGGTTGTACGGGAAAAGGGGCCGGATATGCAAATGATTCCCTCGCAAGTTGCGTCCCTAAGTTCGGATCGGTAGCTGACCGACCAAGGGGAGGAAGCGGTCGGAAGACAAAAAAATATGCCCTCTTCTCGTACGCATTACACGTCATCTCCGGGCATATAAGGATTAATCGAGACCATCGGAGCTGGTCGCAGAGCTTAAGGTTGACCATACCCTCTCTTAAGCTCTACGATCATGTCAGTGTATAAACCTCCCATATCACATGTGCCATGACGCTACTTTGTTAATTATGCACTCCCTTAAAACGCCGTTCGCATAATGAGGCATGCCTGTGTTCGGATCTCCACTCCCCCGTTTTCAAGCACCTTCCCCTGTTACCACCCACAAACGCCTCATCCTGTCACTCAAACTACCGACCTGGCTGTGTTCAAGGAGAGAGAAATATCTGATCGTAGCGGCTAGTTTGCGCACGCGCATTGCGAACTTTACGCATGCGCAGTATAGCGAACATCGGTGGCGTGCGACCGTGCGGCCGCTTCGACCGACTCTGAATGAGGTCCACAGTCTGCCCACGGCTTGCCTCTGCTGCTGGTGGCATTGTTCTATTAAATAATACATTAATAAGGTCGCAGCCAGGCCGCCCTCCACTATGTTGCGCCCTACTCGGCTGCGTACTTTGCGTAATTATAGAACCAGCCCTGGGCGAGAGGAGTGGTTAATGGGCATTTAGTAAGAATTAACAGATCTTAATGAATGCTTGAAATTGACTATACATATATATATATATATATATATATATATATATATATATACATACATTCGACTGTACGCAGAATGGTTCAACCCCTATCTGTAGACTTGATCTGAACATTGCATGAGCGACAGTCGTGTTGTCACGCCCCCCTCTCTGATGGTTGCTTGCGTGCGAACAGCCCAAAGCCATTCACACTGGCGTTTTCACTCCTAAGTTTAGGTGCGCTTGAAATGCTCTCCTCTCTGGTATGCCCATCTCCACAACATGCGCAGCACGGACGCATGCCAGGACATACATTACTCTAACATGTTGCAATCAGTGGAAGCAACCTCAGTTTAGACTCTTTTCACACCTATTCTGTGTACATTTGGTGTTATCAACGGAACAAGCCCTGATTTCGGCACCGTCCTAAGTTCTTATAGGGCAATATTACTGATGATAAAAAGTACTTCGCATTCCCCCTACTGAACGGTGTTGATTTTACTTTAGTCCCCTCTGCTCTGTACCAGGGGGCCCCATATGAAAATAGCCTTCAAATCATTGTAATAACTCGTGATGTGCGCTGACCCCTGTGTTTTTGTTTTGGATTCATCTTTGTTTTTTTGGGGGGGGTTTGCAAAACCACCCTCAAATGTTTTGTTTTTGGATCTGGGTTAAAAAAACAAAAATAAAAAAAATAATAAAAAGAGCTAAAATCATGTTATTTTTGCAATCCAAAACCTGAGATTCAGATTTAAAATCCAAATTCCGAACCACAGGAAGATCAGAATCAGAATCGCAGATTAACGAAATTTGGATGGATTCGGATATCTGTAATAATAACCATGGTTGGACTTAATATATTGGAATGATGGCTGGCTAATGTAGTGACATAACAAAGTAGTGGGTTCCATTACACTCTGCAATGCCCGCCCCTGAACCGCCTCTGATCCGCCCCTGATCCGCCTCTGATCCGCCCCTGATCCGCCTCTGAACCCCAAGTCCATGCTGCCATTAGCGGTACCTCTGATAGACACACTGATGCTGGTTTGGATTAAGTCCTTTTTTTTTCTGGCCTCTTGTCAGCATCTGCAGGGGAAGGCTTGCGAGACTTTACAGTCACTTAGTACCGATGGTATCGACAGTTGATCAATATTGCGTTCTAGAACATAACTCGGATCAGTAATGCGTGCGGGAGGCTTGACGCCACCTGCTGCATCACCATATTAGGGCTATCGCAGCTGCTACCATGTAAGCGTCTGCGATAGCAACTCAGTCCGCTTGCTGAATCCGACCTGAATAGCCTATACACGAGTATTGAGGAGAAACAGGGGCGGATTGGGCCACCAGGATGTCAGGACATTTCCTGCTGGGCCGGGCCCCCTGCTCACCTCAGTGGCCGTGCTCCCACTCCTCCTTCCCCTGGCCGATTCTGGGCAGCCTCCATGGGAACGCCTCCGTCTGGGCAGCAACGCCCCCGGAACACCCACCAAAGTGGGCGTGCTGTCACTCACCATCGACAGCACGCCCCCTTTGGTGCGAGACCCATAGCGGGTCTCGCACATGCGCACGACAGTCTCCCTCTGTTGTGCGCATGCGCATTAGGGTACCATCGACCCGCTTGCGAGCGCTCAGCGCTCGCGAGTGGGTCTGAATCAGGCCCTCTGTCCCTTTTTGTTTGCGTGCATTTCAAGCCAACTTCCAGCCACCGCTCAGGAACGCCCATCACTTTTACACAAAAATTCTGATACCGAGCATCTCCACTGCAACTGCGCCCTTGTGCGTACATGCTGTGTAACGTTTGCGCCATAACTTTTCGCAGATGCGCAGTTGCAAAAAAAGCACCGAAACACGTGAACATCAACATGACGTGTGGATCGCGTGAGGCTGCGTATCAGGCCCGAGGTGTTTGGAATCATCAGGCACAGTGTGATCGACATTAACATTATGGGCCTGATTCAGAGCCGTTCGCTATTTGTGGTCGTTCGTTCAAAAACAAGGGGTGGCTATTCAAATGATCCGTTCGCAAATTGCAGTCTGTTCCCACCTCTAAGTCTGAACGAGCGAGCAAAACATACGCTCGTTTTTTTGATAAAAACGCCCCCTGGCCGCACGCACCATACGTCATGTCCGCTATTTATTAGATTAATCGAGTACATCGTACAGCGTATGAACTGCTCGCTATTCTTGTGGTTGGTGTTTTCAACCGCTATTTTGCGAGCAGTTCTGAGTTAAAAAAAACCAAGTGACGTGGTCAATGACGCGGCTGTATTAATTATGCACTCCCTTAAAACGCCCGTTTTGACCTTTAAGCACGCCTGCGTTCGGATCTCCACTCCCCGTTTTCAAGCACCTTCCCCTGTTACCACCCACATACGCCTCATTCTGTCACTCAAAATAGCAGGCATTCGCTATATTGCGTACCAACGATTTTCGGCCGCACTGACTGGTTCGCGCATGCGTACTAAAAACCGTACACATGCGCAGATGTGCGAACATCGCTCGGAACGAGCGTACTGCCGCTAGCGAGTGGCTCTGAATGAGGGCCTTAATGTAAAAGCGAGGGGGTCTTTTGCTGAGACTAAGTCTGACAAATCGCCTGTCACGAGCTGCCCCCCGCCAGATTGCCCATTCTCCTCATCACAACTCGCTTTCCTGTGAAGACTTTTTTCAGTCAAAACAGAAATGTCAGCAGCCGCTCGCAGCCTCACATTAGAGAGCCGCGTTCTAAAGGCAAAATGCCTCACAATCAAGGCCTTTAATTATAATTATATTTATACAAACGAAGCTGGCAAGGCTGAGAGCCCCCGAGGGACGTGCATTCCGAGATCCATATCTACTGCATAATCCCCCCCAACCTGGACACGTGTCATCGCGGGAAGTGGAGTCATAACTTGTACTTGATCATTCTCAACAGCTGGTGAAGTAATGATTTTCAAAATGCAGAAAGCACTTGAAGGGGATTTGCTGAACATGTCATACAGTGACAATTAAAATGGATCTAAAAATGTTAAACTCCCCCCCCCCCATCCACCCTCCACCACCCCCATCGCCCTGCCAGGAATTAGGAACTGAAACATTCTAACACTTAATAGAAATAAGTTGGTATATGCAATGCATGGACGAGAGATTAGCGACGTAATGAGAAAATCCTCAATCACTGGCCAGAACTCACATGGGCTTATTTAGTAACATTGTATGTACATGGGGCCTGATTCAGACCCGGTCGCGAGCGCTGAGCGCTCGCAACAGGGTCGATGGTGGGCCACAGCGCATGCGCACGACAGAGCCGGCTCCGTCGTGCACATGCGCGAGACCCGGATAGCGACGGGCACTCTGTCGCTCCGGGTCTCGCACCAAAAGGGGGCGAGCTGTCGATGTTGAGTGACAGCTCGCCCCCTTTGGTGGGCGGGCCAGGGGGGGTGGCTGCCCAAACGGAGGCGTTCCCATGAGAACGCCTACCGTTTGGGGGCGGCCCCACTGACATCACAAGTGAAGTCAGTGGACAGCTTCCGGCTCTGTTAGAGCCGAAATCTCTCTGGGGCTTGCGATGAACGAGAGACCCTACCAAAAGGGTCTTGTCGCAAGCCCGATGGTCGCTATGGTCTTGACCATCGCGACCATCATCATGGCCGCTCGCTATAGCTGTGGGTGGTCACCCACAGCTATGCGAGCGGCCAAGAGGCCACTCCAAAAAAAAAAGCCCGGCCCTGATTCAGAGCGAGCGTTCTGTCACAGCGAGCGGCTCTGAATCAGGCCCATGGTTTACACAGAGGTTCAGTGATCTGTAATAACCAATCACAGCACAGCGTAGAAAATGAAAATTCGATGGGTTGCTATGGGTTCCAGCACAACAAACAAATTATACCAGTCCCAATGACAATATGTGTCCTTTGTCTTTTGTGTTGGGCCTGACTTAAAGGTGGATGCAGGTGCACCCGCATCTGCGTCTACTGGCGACTTTTTGTAAAGCCCCTCCCTGCAGTACATCTGTGCGTATGGATGCCCAAAGACTGAGACATCTACCTTCAGCGTCCATTCTCGCAGTAACGCCACAATTGGTCGCTCCATAAAAACTTGCAACAACCCTATAGTAGGTGCAGTCACTCCGTCTGGCCTTCTATGTGAGCAGTTGAGCGTGGGTGTACACAACCACTTTCACCGAGAATCCTGCGATACTCCCATACCACGCCCATATTACATACTATCTCCGTGCGTGCGCTAAGCCACCTCCCAGTCACCGCCTGTTACATTTTCTCCCTTGTTGCACCAGAAATCACATACCCGGTGAGACTTGGACACATGCGAAGTACCAAAAAATAGCTGCACTGCGTATGACATCGGCAGTGTGTGACCCATTTGCAGGACCTCTGTATTATAAATAAAACGTTGTGATTGAACAATATATATTTTTGTACAATGTTACCTAGAATTTAATCTCATCATATGTAAGGGGAAGGACACTCGGCCCATGTCCTTTGGATGGGAATCACAGGCACTTTCATCCCATAAACACTACCGGGCACCTCCCATGTTTCAGAAATATGAAGTTAAATATCCTTGTATAATGTATTTGGAACACAAGTCATTATGTGACTTTACCTGATTGGATAAAGAGACCCCTGGCTTGGCCAATAAGGAACTGAGGCTGACTAGGCCCATTCTATTTATTAAATACTACTTACAATATGGACATTATGGAATACAAGACCCCAAGGGATTAGTATTATAATATTTTAATTTTTAAGGTATCACGTAGTGTCTGCAGGGAATCGGTATGAAATACCGCCGGCCGCATATCTGACCAGTTACCGGGTATCAGCTGCAATATCTGACCAGTTAGCGGGTATCGGCTGCAATATCTGACCAGTTAGCGGGTATCGGCTGCAATATCTGACCAGTTAGCGGGTATCGGCTGCAAAATCTGACCAGTTACCGGGTATCGGCTGCAATATCTGACCAGTTACCGGGTATCGGCTGCAATATCTGACCAGTTACCGGGTATCGGCTGCAAAATCTGACCAGTTACCGGTATCGGCTGCAATATCTGACCAGTTACCGGGTATCGGCTGCAATATCTGACCAGTTACCGGGTATCGGCTGCAATATCTGACCAGTTACTGGGTATCGGCTGTGATATCTGACCAGTTACCGGGTATCGGCTGCAATATCTTACCAGTTCCCGGGTATCAGGTGCAATATCTGACCAGTTCCCGGGTATCAGGTGCAATATCTGACCAGTTCCCGGGTATCAGGTGCAATATCTGACCAGTTCCCGGGTATCGGCTGCAATATCTGACCAGTTACCGGGTATCGGCTGCAATATCTGACCAGTTACCGGGCATCGGCTGTAATATCTGACCAGTTAGCGGGTATCAGGTGCAATATCTGACCAGTTCCCGGGTATCAGGTGCAAAATCTGACCAGTTACCGGGTATCAGCTGCAATATCTGACCAGTTACCGGGTATCAGGTGCAATATCTGACCAGTTCCCGGGTATCAGGTGCAATATCTGACCAGTTCCCGGGTATCAGGTGCAATATCTGACCAGTTACCGGGTATCGGCTGCAATATCTGACCAGTTACCGGGTATCGGCTGCAATATCTGACCAGTTACCGGGTATCGGCTGCAATATCTGACCAGTTACCGGGTATCGGCTGCAATATCTGACCAGTTAGCGGGTATCAGGTGCAATATCTGACCAGTTACCGGGTATCGGCTGCAATATCTGACCAGTTACCGGGTATCGGCTGCTATATCTGACCAGTTACCGGGTATCAGCTGCAATTTCTGACCAGTTAGCTGGTATCAGGTGCAATATCTGACCAGTTCCCGGGTATCGGCTGCAATATCTGACCAGTTACCGGGTATCGGCTGCAATATCTGACCAGTTACCGGACATCGGCTGTAATATCTGACCAGTTAGCGGGTATCAGGTGCAATATCTGACCAGTTCCCGGGTATCGGGTGCAATATCTGACCAGTTACCGGGTATCTGCTGCAATATCTGACCAGTTACCGGGTATCAGGTGCAATATCTGACCAGTTCCCGGGTATCAGGTGCAATATCTGACCAGTTCCCGGGTATCAGCTGCAATATCTGACCAGTTAGCGGGTATCAGCTGCAATATCTGAACAGTTAGCGGGTATCGGCTGCAATATCTGAACAGTTAGCGGGTATCGGCTGCAATATCTGACCAGTTAGCGGGTATCGGCTGCAATATCTGACCAGTTAGCGGGTATCGGCTGCAATATCTGACCAGTTAGCGGGTATCGGCTGCAATATCTGACCAGTTAGCGAGTATCGGCTGCAAAATCTGACCAGTTAGCGGGTATCGGCTGCAATATCTGACCAGTTACCGGGTATCGGCTGCAATATCAGACCTGTTACCGGGTATCGGCTGCAATATCTGACCAGTTACCGGGTATCGGCTGCAAAATCTGACCAGTTACCGGGTATCGGCTGCAATATCTGACCAGTTACCGGGTATCGGCTGCGATATCTGACCAGTTACTGGGTATCGGCTGTGATATCTGACCAGTTACCGGGTATCGGCTGCAATATCTTACCAGTTCCCGGGTATCAGGTGCAATATCTGACCAGTTCCCGGGTATCAGGTGCAATATCTGACCAGTTCCCGGGTATCAGGTGCAATATCTGACCAGTTACCGGGTATCAGCTGCAATATCTGACCAGTTACCGGGTATCAGCTGCAATATCTGACCAGTTACCGGGTATCAGGTGCAATATCTGACAAGTTCCCGGGTATCAGGTGCAATATCTGACCAGTTACCGGGTATCGGCTGCAATATCTGACCAGTTACCGGGTATCGGCTGCAATATCTGACCAGTTACCGGGTATCGGCTGCAATATCTGACCAGTTTGCGGGTATCAGGTGCAATATCTGACCAGTTACCGGGTATCGGCTGCAATATCTGACCAGTTACCAGGTATCGGCTGCTATATCTGACCAGTTACTGGGTATCAGCTGCAATTTCTGACCAGTTAGCTGGTATCAGGTGCAATATCTGACCAGTTCCCGGGTATCGGCTGCAATATCTGACCAGTTACCGGGTATCAGGTGCAATATCTGACCAGTTACCGGGTATCAGGTGCAATATCTGACCAGTTACCGGGTATCGGCTGCAATATCTGACCAGTTACCAGGTATCGGCTGCTATATCTGACCAGTTACTGGGTATCAGCTGCAATTTCTGACCAGTTAGCTGGTATCAGGTGCAATATCTGACCAGTTCCCGGGTATCGGCTGCAATATCTGACCAGTTACCGGGTATCAGGTGCAATATCTGACCAGTTACCGGGTATCGGCTGCAATATCTGACCAGTTACCGGGTATCGGCTGCAATATCTGACCAGTTACCGGGTATCGGCTGCAATATCTGACCAGTTACCGGGTATCGGCTGCAATATCTGACCAGTTACCGGGTATCAGGTGCAATATCTGACCAGTTTGCGGGTATCAGGTGCAATATCTGACCAGTTACCGGGTATCGGCTGCAATATCTGACCAGTTACCAGGTATCGGCTGCTATATCTGACCAGTTACTGGGTATCAGCTGCAATTTCTGACCAGTTAGCTGGTATCAGGTGCAATATCTGACCAGTTCCCGGGTATCGGCTGCAATATCTGACCAGTTACCGGGTATCAGGTGCAATATCTGACCAGTTACCGGGTATCGGCTGCAATATCTGACCAGTTACCGGGTATCGGCTGCAATATCTGACCAGTTACCGGGTATCGGCTGCAATATCTGACCAGTTACCGGGTATCGGCTGCAATATCTGACCAGTTACCGGGTATCGGCTGCAATATCTGACCAGTTACCGGGTATCGGCTGCAATATGTGACCAGTTACCGGGTATCGGCTGCAATATCTGACCAGTTCCCGGGTATCAGCTGCAATATCTGACCAGTTCCCGGGTATCGGCTGCAATATCTGACCAGTTCCCGGGTATCAGCTGCAATATCTGACCAGTTACCGGGTATCGGCTGCAATATTGCATTTATTAGAAATAAGAAAATCTCACCGGGAAGTCGACTTTGTCTGACGATAGAGACGTTCCCATTTAAGTGCTTTTAATTTGACAGTGACTTGTGATTATTCTACTGACATGCTCTTCGGTTTAAGGTTTCATTGTATCCTCCTGCTACCTGCCGCATTGCGCCCGGTATGTTTACTGACTTACGGTATTTCCTTCTTGCACTCACTGGATGCTTCCCTTTTCTGATTCTACTTATTTATAATTAAAGAGGAAAACATCACTGGATTCTCTTAGCACAATTGTGTTATATCTTGAACGTGGAGCTAAATTTAGCGAGAGGCCACCAAGGCAATAGCCCAAGGGAGGAACGATTCAGAATATTTCCTTGAATGGCAAAGTTGAGCTTATAGAAAAATATCTGACTTCAGACGAAATTGTCTCAGACAAACCAAGTTAAATTGAACAAATTTCCAATTCTGATTTTTACCCTGAAAATATAAGTTATTTTATTTATTTTTAAATGGACACATAGACAATAGAACTAACCACCCAAAATCACAAATTAACTCACTGCGCAAAATGTGTTACCATCCGTAGCGGACCATCGCATTCTGTCACCTTTTGCTTAGACAAAGTAACCATCTGATCGGTTGATTTGGCTGTCGGCAAAGTTATTTGTAACATATATCTGTACACCAATTAACTAAAGATCCCAACGTGACATTTTTATCTCCAATCGCTGACAGCTGACAATCAACGGAGGTCGGACAGGTGACACAATTCCAGTTATTTATGAAAAATGAGCGTTTGCCTTCCCCACAGATAGAAATCACATAGAGCTGAGGTTTCCTCCACTGCTGGTCACACGTGATCCACATGCAAATTCTCAGTGCAGGAATATTATATATTCATGATATTGAAATGACGACTCCTGAACTGCTTAATGCAGAAATCCATCACCTAATTAACTGATGCTCGCAGCTCTATATTAAGACTTACAGTACATACTGTAACTGCTATACAATGTATAGAATTCTATGAGAAGAACAGAACTAGAACAGAAATGACGTTTGGCTTCTCCCCTTCCAAAAGTAAAATATGATAAAATGTTTACACTCCCTAATGATTAATATCCACAGTTAACCCATAAGACTTATCTTAACTCTAAATACTTATCCAACAATAACAACAACGAACAACCAAAATTAAGGTCTAAATTAATTTGACATCAACCAATTAAAATGTATTCTAGAGTTCTTCTTGAATCATGAACTAATTAAAGTTAGTCTGGTGCCAGAAAACTAACAGACTGGACAAAATACAACAATAACACCCACGCAAATCAATCATTGGTGTTCCCCTCTCCTGAAAAGGCACGGCCGGGCTGGGTGGGCTATGTCATTCACAGCAAGGAGCGATTGGCTTATAATTAAGTAAAGGAGAACGCACCTATCTGAAACATCTAACTAATCAGCTATGAACTTTTGTTCTTTCCACCAAAGCAAAGCAACCAAACCACCGTACCTCCACCACACCTAGAACACCGGCAACTATAAAGTACCCCCCAAAAAAGAGCTTCAACAAACAAAAAATGTACATCCTTAAACATGTTCGTACTGTGAACCACCACCACACCACTAAAGGACAGTATGAATCAATCCGTTGCTGAATTAACTTGACGCTTGGCTTCCTTCACCGTAGCATCAGGTTTACAAGAGCGCCACTGCTGGCAAGGTATTATAGCCAACCAAACCAATTTACAAAATGGCCAGGCGCGATGTAACAGTTCAAAGTCATGGCCCACCGAAGATCTAAAGAAGTACGGCGGCATAAATCATTTGCCCCAGAGATGAACAAACAAAACTTTAGGTTGACCAAAATGTTGCACTGCCAACAAACACCCCTTCAATTCACCCCGCAAAATATGCCCCTAAAACCCAGCCGTCGAACACGATCAACCAAACCCAAAAACTGAGAATCAAGAGCTGCAGAAGATTGGCCACTCTTATTTTTCGGGCTGCACAATCAACCAAATGGGCCTATTATCAAACGGTCCTGTAAGAGGCAAAAATAAAACTTTAGTCAAGAGAGAGAATGTGACTCAGTGACAGGTACTAATATAAAAATCTAAACGCGCCTTAGGGGGACTTAAAATTATTCCACGCTCCCGTATTCTGGAAATGCCCAAGCTTTGGTCTGCATCTTCTGACGCAGATTCCGACGCAGATTGCCCCTCGGAGCTGCGAGGGGCAATCTGAGTACTCATATTGCCGATGGTCTTTTTGAATTCCTTCGATTATTATTATATTGCTATTATTTTTATGAATTTGTGTCTTATTTCCATTGAACTGTTACCCTATTATATTGTATTATTCTAGACTAATAGATGCTACAGAATTCCCACATGCTGTAGATAAAGCCATGTACCAATGTACCCCACCTCAGCCTGTGCTCTCACCAAACTTCTACATCTCTCATTGTTTACCACCTGTATACACACAACATACAGCTTACAACCACTTGTCAATACTCTAATACCTGTGCTATCTTTGTATAGTTATAGTATATATTATAAACACATAGATCCCACCCAGACTGACAACCTGTCACCATCATTTACTTTCCATCCATATTGTTTACAATTATCTCCTTTATTAATGATTTTTGTCATATCTTTTCTATAATTATCTGTGGGGTTAACAAGGCTACCCTCCACCACTATTTAAATCTATTCAACTGCACAACTTTATCTATATATGAGTGTAGACTGTGTGGTGCAACCAGCCCCAGAGTCAAGGGGGTCCCACACCCTGCACCCATTTAATTTATGTATCTTGCTGCAGCCATTTTCCTTATGTTTAAAAAAAAAAAAAATGTACCGTATGCACTCGAGTATAAGCCGACCCGAATATAAGCAGAGGCACCTACTTTTACCCCCAAAAACTGGGAAAACTTATTGACTCGAGTATAAGCCTAGTGTGGGAAATGGCAGCAGCTGGTAGTGCCCCCAGTAGTAATTCCCTCTGGTTGTGCCCCCAGTAGTAATCCCTCCTGGTAGTGCCCCCAGTGGTAATCCCCCCTTTCAGTGCCTCCAGTAGTAATCCCCCACTGGTAGTGCCCCCTGTAGTAATCCCCCCCTGGTAGTGCCCCCAGTGGTAATCCCCCCTTTTCAGTGCCTCCAGTAGTAATCCCCCACTGGTAGTGCCCCCTGTAGTAATCCCCCCCTGGTAGTAACCCCAGGGGGTAATCCCCCCTTTTAGTGCCCCCTGTAGTAATCCCCCACTGGTAGTGCCCCCTGTAGTAATCCCCCCCTGGGAGTTCCCCCAGTGGTAATCCCCCCTTTTAGTGCCCCCTGTAGTAATCACCCCCTGTAGTAATCCCCCCCTGGTAGTGCCCCGTGTAGTAATCCCCCCTGGTAGTTCCCCCAGTGGTAATCCCCCCTTTTAGTGCCCCCTGTAGTAATCGCCCCCTGATAATGCCCCTGTAGTAATCGCCCCCTGGTAGTGCCCCCTGTAGTAATCGCCCCCTGGTAGTGCCCCCTGTAGTCCCCCCCCCCCTAGTAGAGAGAGACGTGGTAAGAATTAAAAAAAAATAAACATTTACCTGAAACTCCCGCTCCTGGTCCCGCCGCTGTCCGCTCCTCCGGCCGCTTTGCATGGGAGAGACGTCGTCATGACGACGTGTCTCCCATCACCCACTGTGGGAGCCGGAAGATGGCTCCCGCAGTGGGAGCAGCAGCAGCCGGTGAGAGACTGACAGACTCCCAGCGGCTGCTGATTACAGCAAACACACAGCTGCCGGCTCCGGCGGCTGTGTGTTTGGCAGTGTGTAGCGCTGACCGAACTCCGTCCGGTCAGCGCTACACTTCACTCGAGTATAAGCCGAGGGGGTACTTTTTCAGCACATTTTTTGTGCTGAAAAACTCGGCTTATACTCGAGTATATACGGTAATCGGCAAATAATTTGTAATCCATTTTCCTGGAGCTATTGCGCAGGCATAGGCAAACGCTAGGGGGGTTTCCATCTGCATGGAAACCTCCCACCCCAGCCCACACTATGACCACAATATAAATAGTATTATAATAGATTGTTACTAGTGCTGCATGTTCTTTTCAGTATCACAAATGAAATAATCAGCACCACCTGTGGATCTTTTAACATGTATCAGCCAGTAATAAAAAACCTGTGCACCAACTAGAAGATCTGGAAAACAAGTACTGTTAGAGATGCACTGCTATAGAGCCCAATATGTACATATATGTCCAGGACAGTGCTAGATTCTTCTGCTGCTCCTCCAGGCTCCCAGACTTGCTCTAAGACTCTGCAATGGCGCCCACATCTAAAATAAATACGCTCAGCTCAGGCAGGATGGTCCTACTGCCGCATCTAATGGCTTACTGTGATCACTGGTCCTGTATATGATGGAAATATGACACACAATACACTATGTATGATACATATAATGGGTTACTGTGATCACTGGTCCTGTATATGATGGAATTATGACACACAATACACTATGTATGATACATATAATGGGTTACTGTGATCACTGGTCCTGTATATGATGGAAATATGACACACAATACACTATGTATGATACATATAATGGGTTACTGTGATCACTGGTCCTGTATATGCTGGAATTATGACACACAATACACTATGTATGACACATATAATGGGTTACTGTGATCACTGGTCCTGTATATGCTGGAATTATGACACACAATACACTATGTATGACACATATAATGGGTTACTGTGATTACTGGTCCTGTATATGCTGGAATTATTACACACAATACACTATGTATGACACATATAATGGGTTACTGTGATCACTGGTCCTGTATATGATGGAATTATGACACACAATACACTATGTATGACACATATAATGGGTTACTGTGATCTCTGGTCCTGTATATGCTGGAATTATTACACACAATACACTATGTATGACACATATAATGGGTTACTGTGATCGCTGGTCCTGTATATGCTGGAATTATGACACACAATACACTATGTATGACACATATAATGGGTTACTGTGATCACTGGTCCTGTATATGCTGGAATTATGACACACAATACACTATGTATGACACTTATAATGGGTTACTGTGATCACTGGTCCTGTATATGCTGGAATTATTACACACAATACACTATGTATGACACTTATAATGGGTTACTGTGATCTCTGGTCCTGTATATGCTGGAATTATTACACACAATACACTATGTATGACACATATAATGGGTTACTGTGATCGCTGGTCCTGTATATGCTGGAATTATGACACACAATACACTATGTATGACACATATAATGGTTTACTGTGATCACTGGTCCTGTATATGCTGGAATTATGACACACAATACACTATGTATGACACATATAATGGGTTACTGTGATCACTGGTCCTGTATATGCTGGAATTATGACACACAATACATTATGTATGACACTTATAATGGGTTACTGTGATCACTGGTCCTGTATGTGCTGGGATTATTACACACAATACACTATGTATGACACTTATAATGGGTTACTGTGATCTCTGGTCCTGTATATGCTGGAATTATTACACACAATACACTATGTATGACACATATAATGGGTTACTGTGATCACTGGTCCTGTATATGCTGGAATTATTACACACAATACACTATGTATGGCACATATAATGGGTTACTGTGATCGCTGGTCCTGTATATGCTGGAATTATGACACACAATACACTATGTATGACACATATAATGGGTTACTGTGATCACTGGTCCTGTATATGCTGGAATTATGACACACAATACACTATGTATGACACTTATAATGGGTTACTGTGATCACTGGTCCTGTATATGCTGGAATTATTACACACAATACACTATGTATAACACTTATAATGGGTTACTGTGATCTCTGGTCCTGTATATGCTGGAATTATTACACACAATACACTATGTATGACACATATAATGGGTTACTGTGATCGCTGGTCCTGTATATGCTGGAATTATGACACACAATACACTATGTATGACACATATAATGGGTTACTGTGATCACTGGTCCTGTATATGCTGGAATTATGACACACAATACACTATGTATGACACATATAATGTGTTACTGTGATCACTGGTCCTGTATATGCTGGAATTATGACACACAATACACTATGTATGACACATATAATGGGTTACTGTGATCACTGGTCCTGTATATGCTGGAATTATGACACACAATACACTATGTATGACACATATAATGGGTTACTGTGATCGCTGGTCCTGTATATGCTGGAATTATGACACACAATACACTATGTATGACACATATAATGGGTTACTGTGATCACTGGTCCTGTATATGCTGGAATTATTACACACAATACACTATGTATGACACTTATAATGGGTTACTGTGATCGCTGGTCCTGTATATGCTGGAATTATGACACACAATACACTATGTATGACACATATAATGGGTTACTGTGATCAATGGTCCTGTATAAATTGGAATTATGACACACAATACACTATGTATGACACATATAATGGGTTACTGAGATCGCTGGTCCTGTATATGCTGGAATTATGACACACAATACACTATGTATGACACATATAATGGGTTACTGTGATCACTGGTCCTGTATATGCTGGAATTATTACACACAATACACTATCTATGACACTTATAATGGGTTACTGTGATCTCTGGTCCTGTATATGCTGGATATATGACACACAATACACTATGTATGACACATATAATGGGTTACTGTGATCACTGGTCCTGTATATGCTGGAATTATTACACACAATACACTATGTATGACACATATAATGGGTTACTGTGATCGCTGGTCCTGTATATGCTGGAATTATGACACACAATACACTATGTATGACACATATAATGGGTTACTGTGATCACTGGTCCTGTATATGCTGGAATTATTACACACAATACACTATGTATGACACTTATAATGGGTTACTGTGATCTCTGGTCCTGTATATGCTGGATATATGACACACAATACACTATGTATGACACATATAATGGGTTACTGTGATCACTGGTCCTGTATATGCTGGTATTACACACAATACACTATGTATGACACATATAATGGGTTACTGTGATCGCTGGTCCTGTATATGCTGGAATTATGACACACAATACACTATGTATGACACATATAATGGGTTACTGTGATCACTGGTCCTGTATATGCTGGAATTATTACACACAATACACTATGTATGACACTTATAATGGGTTACTGTGATCTCTGGTCCTGTATATGCTGGATATATGACACACAATACACTATGTATGACACATATAATGGGTTACTGTGATCACTGGTCCTGTATATGCTGGTATTACACACAATACACTATGTATGACACATATAATGGGTTACTGTGATCGCTGGTCCTGTATATGCTGGTATTACACACAATACACTATGTATGACACATATAATGGGTTACTGTGATCACTGGTGCTGTATATGCTGGAATTATTACACACAATACACTATGTATGACACTTATAATGGGTTACTGTGATCACTGGTGCTGTATATGCTGGAATTATTACACACAATACACTATGTATGACACTTATAATGGGTTACTGTGATCACTGGTGCTGTATATGCTAGAATTATTACACACAATACACTATGTATGACACTTATAATGGGTTACTGTGATCGCTGGTCCTGTATATGCTGGAATTATGACACACAATACATTATGTATGACACATATAATGGGTTACTGTGATCACTGGTCCTGTATATGCTGGAATTATGACACACAATACACTATGTATGACACATATAATAGGTTACTGTGATCGCTGGTCCTGTATATGCTGGAATTATTACACACAATAAACTATGTATGACACATATAATGGTTACTGTGATCTCTGATCCTGTATATGCTGGAATTATGACACACAATACATTATGTAAGACACATATAATGGGTTACTGTGATCACTGGTCCTGTATATGCTGGAATTATGACACACAATACACTATGTATGACACATATAATGGGTTACTGTGATCACTGGTCCTGTATATGCTGGAATTATTACACACAATACACTATGTATGACACTTATAATGGGTTACTGTGATCTCTGGTCCTGTATATGCTGGAATTATGACACACAATACACTGTGTATGACACTTATAATAGGTTACTGTGATCGCTGGTCCTGTATATGCTGGAATTATTACACACAATAAACTATGTATGACACATATAATGGTTACTGTGATCTCTGATCCTGTATATGCTGGAATTATGACACACAATACATTATGTAAGACACATATAATGGGTTACTGTGATCACTGGTCCTGTATATGCTGGAATTATGACACACAATACACTATGTATGACACATATAATGTGTTACTGTGATCACTGGTCCTGTATATGCTGGAATTATGACACACAATACACTATGTATGACACATATAATGGGTTACTGTGATCACTGGTCCTGTATATGCTGGAATTATGACACACAATACACTATGTATGACACATATAATGGGTTACTGTGATCGCTGGTCCTGTATATGCTGGAATTATGACACACAATACACTATGTATGACACATATAATGGGTTACTGTGATCACTGGTCCTGTATATGCTGGAATTATTACACACAATACACTATGTATGACACTTATAATGGGTTACTGTGATCGCTGGTCCTGTATATGCTGGAATTATGACACACAATACACTATGTATGACACATATAATGGGTTACTGTGATCACTGGTCCTGTATAAATTGGAATTATGACACACAATACACTATGTATGACACATATAATGGGTTACTGAGATCGCTGGTCCTGTATATGCTGGAATTATGACACACAATACACTATGTATGACACATATAATGGGTTACTGTGATCACTGGTCCTGTATATGCTGGAATTATTACACACAATACACTATCTATGACACTTATAATGGGTTACTGTGATCTCTGGTCCTGTATATGCTGGATATATGACACACAATACACTATGTATGACACATATAATGGGTTACTGTGATCACTGGTCCTGTATATGCTGGAATTATTACACACAATACACTATGTATGACACATATAATGGGTTACTGTGATCGCTGGTCCTGTATATGCTGGAATTATGACACACAATACACTATGTATGACACATATAATGGGTTACTGTGATCACTGGTCCTGTATATGCTGGAATTATTACACACAATACACTATGTATGACACTTATAATGGGTTACTGTGATCTCTGGTCCTGTATATGCTGGATATATGACACACAATACACTATGTATGACACATATAATGGGTTACTGTGATCACTGGTCCTGTATATGCTGGTATTACACACAATACACTATGTATGACACATATAATGGGTTACTGTGATCGCTGGTCCTGTATATGCTGGAATTATGACACACAATACACTATGTATGACACATATAATGGGTTACTGTGATCACTGGTCCTGTATATGCTGGAATTATTACACACAATACACTATGTATGACACTTATAATGGGTTACTGTGATCTCTGGTCCTGTATATGCTGGATATATGACACACAATACACTATGTATGACACATATAATGGGTTACTGTGATCACTGGTCCTGTATATGCTGGTATTACACACAATACACTATGTATGACACATATAATGGGTTACTGTGATCGCTGGTCCTGTATATGCTGGTATTACACACAATACACTATGTATGACACATATAATGGGTTACTGTGATCACTGGTGCTGTATATGCTGGAATTATTACACACAATACACTATGTATGACACTTATAATGGGTTACTGTGATCACTGGTGCTGTATATGCTGGAATTATTACACACAATACACTATGTATGACACTTATAATGGGTTACTGTGATCACTGGTGCTGTATATGCTAGAATTATTACACACAATACACTATGTATGACACTTATAATGGGTTACTGTGATCGCTGGTCCTGTATATGCTGGAATTATGACACACAATACATTATGTATGACACATATAATGGGTTACTGTGATCACTGGTCCTGTATATGCTGGAATTATGACACACAATACACTATGTATGACACATATAATAGGTTACTGTGATCGCTGGTCCTGTATATGCTGGAATTATTACACACAATAAACTATGTATGACACATATAATGGTTACTGTGATCTCTGATCCTGTATATGCTGGAATTATGACACACAATACATTATGTAAGACACATATAATGGGTTACTGTGATCACTGGTCCTGTATATGCTGGAATTATGACACACAATACACTATGTATGACACATATAATGGGTTACTGTGATCACTGGTCCTGTATATGCTGGAATTATTACACACAATACACTATGTATGACACTTATAATGGGTTACTGTGATCTCTGGTCCTGTATATGCTGGAATTATGACACACAATACACTGTGTATGACACTTATAATAGGTTACTGTGATCGCTGGTCCTGTATATGCTGGAATTATGACACACAATACACTATGTATGACACATATAATAGGTTACTGTGATCGCTGGTCCTGTATATGCTGGAATTATTACACACAATACACTATGTATGACACTTATAATGGGTTACTGTGATCACTGGTGCTGTATATGCTAGAATTATTACACACAATACACTATGTATGACACTTATAATGGGTTACTGTGATCTCTGGTCCTGTATATGCTGGAATTATGACACACAATACATTATGTATGACACATATAATGGGTTACTGTGATCACTGGTCCTGTATATGCTGGAATTATGACACACAATACACTATGTATGACACATATAATAGGTTACTGTGATCGCTGGTCCTGTATATGCTGGAATTATGACACACAATACACTATGTATGACACATATAATGGTTACTGTGATCTCTGATCCTGTATATGCTGGAATTATGACACACAATACATTATGTAAGACACATATAATGGGTTACTGTGATCACTGGTCCTGTATATGCTGGAATTATGACACACAATACACTATGTATGACACATATAATGGGTTACTGTGATCACTGGTCCTGTATATGCTGGAATTATTACACACAATACACTATGTATGACACTTATAATGGGTTACTGTGATCTCTGGTCCTGTATATGCTGGAATTATGACACACAATACACTATGTATGACACATATAATGGGTTACTGTGATCACTGGTCCTGTATATGCTGGTATTACACACAATACACTATGTATGACACATATAATGGGTTACTGTGATCGCTGGTCCTGTATATGCTGGAATTATGACACACAATACACTATGTATGACACATATAATGGGTTACTGTGATCACTGGTCCTGTATATGCTGGAATTATTACACACAATACACTATGTATGACACTTATAATGGGTTACTGTGATCTCTGGTCCTGTATATGCTGGATATATGACACACAATACACTATGTATGACACATATAATGGGTTACTGTGATCACTGGTCCTGTATATGCTGGTATTACACACAATACACTATGTATGACACATATAATGGGTTACTGTGATCGCTGGTCCTGTATATGCTGGTATTACACACAATACACTATGTATGACACATATAATGGGTTACTGTGATCACTGGTGCTGTATATGCTGGAATTATTACACACAATACACTATGTATGACACTTATAATGGGTTACTGTGATCACTGGTGCTGTATATGCTGGAATTATTACACACAATACACTATGTATGACACTTATAATGGGTTACTGTGATCACTGGTGCTGTATATGCTAGAATTATTACACACAATACACTATGTATGACACTTATAATGGGTTACTGTGATCGCTGGTCCTGTATATGCTGGAATTATGACACACAATACATTATGTATGACACATATAATGGGTTACTGTGATCACTGGTCCTGTATATGCTGGAATTATGATACACAATACACTATGTATGACACATATAATAGGTTACTGTGATCGCTGGTCCTGTATATGCTGGAATTATTACACACAATACACTATGTATGACACTTATAATGGGTTACTGTGATCTCTGGTCCTGTATATGCTGGATATATGACACACAATACACTATGTATGACACATATAATGGGTTACTGTGATCACTGGTCCTGTATATGCTGGTATTACACACAATACACTATGTATGACACATATAATGGGTTACTGTGATCGCTGGTCCTGTATATGCTGGAATTATGACACACAATACACTATGTATGACACATATAATGGGTTACTGTGATCACTGGTCCTGTATATGCTGGAATTATTACACACAATACACTATGTATGACACTTATAATGGGTTACTGTGATCTCTGGTCCTGTATATGCTGGATATATGACACACAATACACTATGTATGACACATATAATGGGTTACTGTGATCACTGGTCCTGTATATGCTGGTATTACACACAATACACTATGTATGACACATATAATGGGTTACTGTGATCGCTGGTCCTGTATATGCTGGTATTACACACAATACACTATGTATGACACATATAATGGGTTACTGTGATCACTGGTGCTGTATATGCTGGAATTATTACACACAATACACTATGTATGACACTTATAATGGGTTACTGTGATCACTGGTGCTGTATATGCTGGAATTATTACACACAATACACTATGTATGACACTTATAATGGGTTACTGTGATCACTGGTGCTGTATATGCTAGAATTATTACACACAATACACTATGTATGACACTTATAATGGGTTACTGTGATCGCTGGTCCTGTATATGCTGGAATTATGACACACAATACATTATGTATGACACATATAATGGGTTACTGTGATCACTGGTCCTGTATATGCTGGAATTATGACACACAATACACTATGTATGACACATATAATAGGTTATTGTGATCGCTGGTCCTGTATATGCTGGAATTATTACACACAATAAACTATGTATGACACATATAATGGTTACTGTGATCTCTGATCCTGTATATGCTGGAATTATGACACACAATACATTATGTAAGACACATATAATGGGTTACTGTGATCACTGGTCCTGTATATGCTGGAATTATGACACACAATACACTATGTATGACACATATAATGGGTTACTGTGATCACTGGTCCTGTATATGCTGGAATTATTACACACAATACACTATGTATGACACTTATAATGGGTTACTGTGATCTCTGGTCCTGTATATGCTGGAATTATGACACACAATACACTGTGTATGACACTTATAATAGGTTACTGTGATCGCTGGTCCTGTATATGCTGGAATTATTACACACAATAAACTATGTATGACACATATAATGGTTACTGTGATCTCTGATCCTGTATATGCTGGAATTATGACACACAATACATTATGTAAGACACATATAATGGGTTACTGTGATCACTGGTCCTGTATATGCTGGAATTATGACACACAATACACTATGTATGACACATATAATGTGTTACTGTGATCACTGGTCCTGTATATGCTGGAATTATGACACACAATACACTATGTATGACACATATAATGGGTTACTGTGATCACTGGTCCTGTATATGCTGGAATTATGACACACAATACACTATGTATGACACATATAATGGGTTACTGTGATCGCTGGTCCTGTATATGCTGGAATTATGACACACAATACACTATGTATGACACATATAATGGGTTACTGTGATCACTGTTCCTGTATATGCTGGAATTATTACACACAATACACTATGTATGACACTTATAATGGGTTACTGTGATCGCTGGTCCTGTATATGCTGGAATTATGACACACAATACACTATGTATGACACATATAATGGGTTACTGTGATCACTGGTCCTGTATAAATTGGAATTATGACACACAATACACTATGTATGACACATATAATGGGTTACTGAGATCGCTGGTCCTGTATATGCTGGAATTATGACACACAATACACTATGTATGACACATATAATGGGTTACTGTGATCACTGGTCCTGTATATGCTGGAATTATTACACACAATACACTATCTATGACACTTATAATGGGTTACTGTGATCTCTGGTCCTGTATATGCTGGATATATGACACACAATACACTATGTATGACACATATAATGGGTTACTGTGATCACTGGTCCTGTATATGCTGGAATTATTACACACAATACACTATGTATGACACATATAATGGGTTACTGTGATCGCTGGTCCTGTATATGCTGGAATTATGACACACAATACACTATGTATGACACATATAATGGGTTACTGTGATCACTGGTCCTGTATATGCTGGAATTATTACACACAATACACTATGTATGACACTTATAATGGGTTACTGTGATCTCTGGTCCTGTATATGCTGGATATATGACACACAATACACTATGTATGACACATATAATGGGTTACTGTGATCACTGGTCCTGTATATGCTGGTATTACACACAATACACTATGTATGACACATATAATGGGTTACTGTGATCGCTGGTCCTGTATATGCTGGAATTATGACACACAATACACTATGTATGACACATATAATGGGTTACTGTGATCACTGGTCCTGTATATGCTGGAATTATTACACACAATACACTATGTATGACACTTATAATGGGTTACTGTGATCTCTGGTCCTGTATATGCTGGATATATGACACACAATACACTATGTATGACACATATAATGGGTTACTGTGATCACTGGTCCTGTATATGCTGGTATTACACACAATACACTATGTATGACACATATAATGGGTTACTGTGATCGCTGGTCCTGTATATGCTGGTATTACACACAATACACTATGTATGACACATATAATGGGTTACTGTGATCACTGGTGCTGTATATGCTGGAATTATTACACACAATACACTATGTATGACACTTATAATGGGTTACTGTGATCACTGGTGCTGTATATGCTGGAATTATTACACACAATACACTATGTATGACACTTATAATGGGTTACTGTGATCACTGGTGCTGTATATGCTAGAATTATTACACACAATACACTATGTATGACACTTATAATGGGTTACTGTGATCGCTGGTCCTGTATATGCTGGAATTATGACACACAATACATTATGTATGACACATATAATGGGTTACTGTGATCACTGGTCCTGTATATGCTGGAATTATGACACACAATACACTATGTATGACACATATAATAGGTTACTGTGATCGCTGGTCCTGTATATGCTGGAATTATTACAAACAATAAACTATGTATGACACATATAATGGTTACTGTGATCTCTGATCCTGTATATGCTGGAATTATGACACACAATACATTATGTAAGACACATATAATGGGTTACTGTGATCACTGGTCCTGTATATGCTGGAATTATGACACACAATACACTATGTATGACACATATAATGGGTTACTGTGATCACTGGTCCTGTATATGCTGGAATTATTACACACAATACACTATGTATGACACTTATAATGGGTTACTGTGATCTCTGGTCCTGTATATGCTGGAATTATGACACACAATACACTGTGTATGACACTTATAATAGGTTACTGTGATCGCTGGTCCTGTATATGCTGGAATTATTACACACAATAAACTATGTATGACACATATAATGGTTACTGTGATCTCTGATCCTGTATATGCTGGAATTATGACACACAATACATTATGTAAGACACATATAATGGGTTACTGTGATCACTGGTCCTGTATATGCTGGAATTATGACACACAATACACTATGTATGACACATATAATGGGTTACTGTGATCACTGGTCCTGTATATGCTGGAATTATTACACACAATACACTATGTATGACACTTATAATGGGTTACTGTGATCTCTGGTCCTGTATATGCTGGATATATGACACACAATACACTATGTATGACACATATAATGGGTTACTGTGATCACTGGTCCTGTATATGCTGGTATTACACACAATACACTATGTATGACACATATAATGGGTTACTGTGATCGCTGGTCCTGTATATGCTGGTATTACACACAATACACTATGTATGACACATATAATGGGTTACTGTGATCACTGGTCCTGTATATGCTGGAATTATTACACACAATACACTATGTATGACACTTATAATGGGTTACTGTGATCTCTGGTCCTGTATATGCTGGATATATGACACACAATACACTATGTATGACACATATAATGGGTTACTGTGATCACTGGTCCTGTATATTCTGGTATTACACACAATACACTATGTATGACACATATAATGGGTTACTGTGATCGCTGGTCCTGTATATGCTGGTATTACACACAATACACTATGTATGACACATATAATGGGTTACTGTGATCACTGGTGCTGTATATGCTGGAATTATTACACACAATACACTATGTATGACACTTATAATTAGGGGTGAGCGGGTTCGGATTTCTGAAATCCGAACCCCCCCGAGCCCCCCCGATCCGAGTCCGATCCGAGTCAGGCTCGACTTTTCCCGCCTGACTCGGATTCTGAAATCGAGGCAAAACGTCATCTTCCCGCCTTCCGAGTCTCGCGGGTTTTGGATCCTATATAAGGTACCCACGTCGGCGCCATTTTCTCACTCGGCTGTGGACAGTGAAGAGGGAGGGTGGGAGTTAGGGCTGTGTAGTGTAGTGTAGTGTAGTGCTGCTGTTGTCCACTACTTCAAAGTCCATAGGGGCTGGCTGTGTTGTGCTGTGCTGCTGTTGTTAATAGGGGCTGTGTCCACTACTTCAAAGTCCATAGGGGCTGGCTGGACTGTGTTGTGCAGTCAGTTCTCCATAGGGGCTGTGTCCACTCCAAAGTCCTGTGCAGTGTCCCAGTCCTAAAGAGGTGCTGTAGTGTTGTCCAGGGGGTGCTCTGTCCATCAGGGGTGCTCCCCCCAAGTGCTAAAAATATAATATATTTTCTGTGTTTGTGAATTGTGTGCGCAGTAGCCGCACGTGCATCAACAAAGTAGTGCCAAGCGTGCGCCTGTGTCATAAGTAAAGGGCCGGCTGGCTTGACCGTTAAAGGGTGCTGTAACCCCCGAAAGTACACTCCAGTCCAAACCAAAAAAAAATTATTTTCTGTGTTTGTGAATTGTGTGCGCAGTAGCCGCACGTGCATCAACAAAGTAGTGCCAAGCGTGCGCCTGTGTCATAAGTAAAGGACCGGCTGGCTTGACCGTTAAGGGTGCTGTAACCCCCGAAAGTACACTCCAGTCCAAACCAAAAAAAAAATTATTTTCTGTGTTTGTGAATTGTGTGCGCAGTAGCCGCACGTGCATCAACAAAGTAGTGCCAAGCGTGCGCCTGTGTCATAAGTAAAGGGCCGGCTGGCTTGACCGTTAAGGGTGCTGTAACCCCCGAAAGTACACTCCAGTCCAAACCAAAAAAAAAATTATTTTCTGTGTTTGTGAATTGTGTGCGCAGTAGCCGCACGTGCATCAACAAAGTAGTGCCAAGCGTGCGCCTGTGTCATAAGTAAAGGGCCCGCTGGCTTGACCGTTAAAGGGTGCTGTAACCCCCAAAGTACACTCCAGTCCAAACCAAAAAAAATTTATTTTCTGTGTTTGTGAATTGTGTGCGCAGTAGCCGCACGTGCATCAACAAAGTAGTGCCAAGCGTGCGCCTGTGTCATAAGTAAAGGACCGGCTGGCTTGACCGTTAAGGGTGCTGTAACCCCCGAAAGTACACTCCAGTCCAAACCAAAAAAAAAATTATTTTCTGTGTTTGTGAATTGTGTGCGCAGTAGCCGCACGTGCATCAACAAAGTAGTGCCAAGCGTGCGCCTGTGTCATAAGTAAAGGGCCGGCTGGCTTGACCGTTAAGGGTGCTGTAACCCCCGAAAGTACACTCCAGTCCAAACCAAAAAAAAAATTATTTTCTGTGTTTGTGAATTGTGTGCGCAGTAGCCGCACGTGCATCAACAAAGTAGTGCCAAGCGTGCGCCTGTGTCATAAGTAAAGGGCCGGCTGGCTTGACCGTTAAGGGTGCTGTAACCCCCGAAAGTACACTCCAGTCCAAACCAAAAAAAAAATTATTTTCTGTGTTTGTGAATTGTGTGCGCAGTAGCCGCACGTGCATCAACAAAGTAGTGCCAAGCGTGCGCCTGTGTCATAAGTAAAGGGCCCGTTGGCTTGACCGTTAAAGGGTGCTGTAACCCCCAAAGTACACTCGGGTCCAAACCAAAAAAAAAATTATTTTCTGTGTTTGTGAATTGTGTGCGCAGTAGCCGCATGTGCATCAACAAAGTAGTGCCAAGCGTGCGCCTGTGTCATAAGTAAAGGGCCCGCTGGCTTGACCGTTAAAGGGTGCTGTAACCCCCAAAGTACACTCCAGTCCAAACCAAAAAAAAAATTATTTTCTGTGTTTGTGAATTGTGTGCGCAGTAGCCGCATGTGCATCAACAAAGTAGTGCCAAGCGTGCGCCTGTGTCATAAGTAAAGGGCCGGCTGGCTTGACCGTTAAAGGGTGCTGTAACCCCCAAAGTACACTCCAGTCCAAACCAAAAAAAATATTATTTTCTGTGTTTGTGAATTGTGTGCGCAGTAGCCGCACGTGCATCAACAAAGTAGTGCCAAGCGTGCGCCTGTGTCATAAGTAAAGGGCCGGCTGGCTTGACCGTTAAAGGGTGCTGTAACCCCCGAAAGTACACTCCAGTCCAAACCAAAAAAAAATTATTTTCTGTGTTTGTGAATTGTGTGCGCAGTAGCCGCACGTGCATCAACAAAGTAGTGCCAAGCGTGCGCCTGTGTCATAAGTAAAGGGCCGGCTGGCTTGACCGTTAAAGGGTGCTGTAACCCCCGAAAGTACACTCCAGTCCAAACCAAAAAAAAATTATTTTCTGTGTTTGTGAATTGTGTGCGCAGTAGCCGCACGTGCATCAACAAAGTAGTGCCAAGCGTGCGCCTGTGTCATAAGTAAAGGCCGGCTGGCTTGACCGTTAAGGGTGCTGTAACCCCCGAAAGTACACTCCAGTCCAAACCAAAAATAAAAATATTTTCTGTGTTTGTGAATTGTGTGCGCAGTAGCCGCACGTGCATCAACAAAGTAGTGCCAAGCGTGCGCCTGTGTCATAAGTAAAGGGCCGGCTGGCTTGACCGTTAAGGGTGCTGTAACCCCCGAAAGTACACTCCAGTCCAAACCAAAAAAAAAATTATTTTCTGTGTTTGTGAATTGTGTGCGCAGTAGCCGCACGTGCATCAACAAAGTAGTGCCAAGCGTGCGCCTGTGTCATAAGTAAAGGGCCGACTGGCTTGACCGTTAAGGGTGCTGTAACCCCCGAAAGTACACTCCAGTCCAAACCAAAAAAAAAATTATTTTCTGTGTTTGTGAATTGTGTGCGCAGTAGCCGCACGTGCATCAACAAAGTAGTGCCAAGCGTGCGCCTGTGTCATAAGTAAAGGGCCCGCTGGCTTGACCGTTAAAGGGTGCTGTAACCCCCAAAGTACACTCCAGTCCAAACCAAAAAAAAAATTATTTTCTGTGTTTGTGAATTGTGTGCGCAGTAGCCGCATGTGCATCAACAAAGTAGTGCCAAGCGTGCGCCTGTGTCATAAGTAAAGGGCCGGCTGGCTTGACCGTTAAAGGGTGCTGTAACCCCCAAAGTACACTCCAGTCCAAACCAAAAAAAAATTTATTTTCTGTGTTTGTGAATTGTGTGCGCAGTAGCCGCACGTGCATCAACAAAGTAGTGCCAAGCGTGCGCCTGTGTCATAAGTAAAGGGCCGGCTGGCTTGACCGTTAAAGGGTGCTGTAACCCCCGAAAGTACACTCCAGTCCAAACCAAAAAAAAAATTATTTTCTGTGTTTGTGAATTGTGTGCGCAGTAGCCGCACGTGCATCAACAAAGTAGTGCCAAGCGTGCGCCTGTGTCATAAGTAAAGGGCCCGCTGGCTTGACCGTTAAAGGGTGCTGTAACCCCCAAAGTACACTCCAGTCCAAACCAAAAAAAAAAATATTTTCTGTGTTTGTGAATTGTGTGCGCAGTAGCCGCATGTGCATCAACAAAGTAGTGCCAAGTGTGAGCCTGTGTCATAAGTAAAGGGCCGGCTGGCTTGACCGTTAAAGGGTGCTGTAACCCCCAAAGTACACTCCAGTCCAAACCAAAAAAAATTTTATTTTCTGTGTTTGTGAATTGTGTGCGCAGTAGCCGCACGTGCATCAACAAAGTAGTGCCAAGCGTGCGCCTGTGTCATAAGTAAAGGGCCGGCTGGCTTGACCGTTAAAGGGTGCTGAAACCCCCGAAAGTACACTCCAGTCCAAACCAAAAAAAAAATTATTTTCTGTGTTTGTGAATTGTGTGCGCAGTAGCCGCACGTGCATCAACAAAGTAGTGCCAAGCGTGCGCCTGTGTCATAAGTAAAGGGCCGGCTGGCTTGACCGTTAAAGGGTGCTGTAACCCCCAAAGTACACTCCAGTCCAAACCGAAAAAAAATTATTTTCTGTGTTTGTGAATTGTGTGCGCAGTAGCCGCACGTGCATCAACAAAGTAGTGCCAAGCGTGCGCCTGTGTCATAAGTAAAGGGCCGGCTGGCTTGACCGTTAAAGGGTTCTGTAACCCCCAAAGTACACTCCAAACCCAAAAAATATATATTTTCTTTGTTTGTGACTTGTGTGCACTGTGGCTGCACGTGCATCAACAAAGGAGCAGCGCCAAGCGTGCGCCTGTGTCCCATAAGTAAAGAGTCGGCTGGCTCATTTCTTAAAGGGTGGTGTAACCCACAAAGTGCACTACTCTCCAGCAAAAATACAAAAATATTTTCTGTGTTTGTGTGCGCTTTAGCCGCACGTATATATATCAATATAACATAAATGGAGGACCAAACTTTCTCTGATAAAAATAAAATAGGGAAAGATCAAGAACCACTTCCTACTAGTGCTGTTGCTGCTGCTGGGAGTTGTTCATCATCCCAGAGAGGAAGTAGGAACATCACTACTTTTACTAAACAATTGACCCTCCAACAGTCCCTAGCGATGAGGATGAAGTACAACAGCAGTCATCCTGAAGCAAAACGTATAACTGAGGCCTTGACTGCTATGTTGGTGTTAGACGTGCGTCCGGTATCCGACATTAGTGCAGTGGGATTTAGACAATTGATGGAGGTAGTGTGTCCTCGGTTCCAAATCCCGTCTAGATTCCACCTGCATCCTCAAAGCAGCAGCGACAAGCGTGCATCTGTCTGTTAAAGGGTGGTGACACCCTCAAAGTGTGCTACACAAACAATTAAAATATTGTTCTTTTTTTTTCTGTCTTTGTGAAATGTGTGGGCTGTAGCCGCACCTGCATCCTTAAAGCAGCAGCGACAAGCGTGCGTCTGTCTGTTAAAGGGTGGTGACACCCTCAAAGTGTGCTACACAAACAATTAAAATATTGTTCTTTTTTTTTCTGTCTTTGTGAATTGTGTGGGCTGTAGCCGCACTTGCATCCTCAAAGCAGCAGCGACAAGCGTGCGTCTGTCTGTTAAAGGGTGTTGTAACTCTCAAAGTGCTCCAAAAAATAAAAAAATTTTTTTTAATGTGTTTGTGACTTGTGTGCGATGTAGCCACACTTGCATCCTCAAAGCAGCAGCAACAAGCGTGCGTCTGTCTGTTAAAGGGTGGTGACACCCTCAAAGTGTGCTACACAAACAATAAAAATATTCTTCTTCTTTTTTCTGTCTTTGTGAATTGTGTGGGCTGTAGCCGCACTTGCATCCTCAAAGCAGCAGCGACAAGCGTGCGTCTGTCTGTTAGAGGGTGGTGTAACCCTCAAAGTGTGCTCCACAAACAATAAAAATATTCTTTTTTTTTTTCTGTCTTTGTGAATTGTGTGGGCTGTAGCCGCACTTGAATCCTCAAAGCAGCAGCGACAAGCGTGCGTCTGTCTGTTAAAGGATTACATCGGTGACAGCATCCAAGTAGGCATGTCAGACAGTCCGTACCTGTACTGGCAGGAAAAAGAAGCAATTTGGAGGTCCCTGTACAAACTGGCTCTATTTTACCTGAGTTGCCCCCCCTCCAGTGTGTACTCCGAAAGAGTGTTTAGTGCAGCCGGGAACCTTGTTAGCGAAAGGCGTAGGAGGTTGCTTCCACAAAATGTGGAGAAGATGATGTTCATAAAATGAATGATCAACTCTTCCAGGGAGACCAGCCTCCAGAACGTACAGAGGGACCTGTGGTTCCAGCAGGGACGAATTAATACTCTGTGAGGATGAGGATGTACATAACACTGAAGAGGGTGAGGAATCTGTGGATGAGGAGGATGAGGACGACTTCTTGCCTCCGTAGAGCCAGTTTGTGCAGGGACAGATTAATTGCCAGCTTGTTTTGTGGGGGCCCAAACGAACCAATCATTTCAGCCACAGTTGTGTGGCAGACCCTGGCGCTGAAATGATTGCTTTGTTAAAGTGTGCATGTCCTGTTTATACAACATAAGGGTGGGTGGGAGGGCCCAAGGACAATTCCATCTTGCACCTCTTTTTTTTCTTTGCATTATGTACAGTTTGGGGCCTAGTTTTTCAATGCCATCCTGTCTGCCACTGCAGTTTCACGCCTAGATGGGTCACGTGTTTGTGCCGCCCACTCGTGTCGCTTAGCATAGTCATCCAGCTACCTCGGTGCAACCTTTTGGACATAAAAACACTATTGTGAGGTGTGAGGTATTCAGAATAGACTGGAAATGAGTGGAAATTAAGGTTATTGAGGTTAATAATAGCATAGGAGCAGAAAAACCTACAAATTCTGTGATTTTAGCTGTTTTTATGCTTTTTTTCAAAAAAATACAGATCCAAAACACAAAACCCAGAACCCAAAACACGGAAGGGTGGTTTTGGCAAAACCAATCCAGATCCAAAACACGAAGAAAGATCCAGATCCAAAACCAAAACACAAAACACGAAAAGTGGCCGGTGCACACCCCTACTTATAATGGGTTACTGTGATCACTGGTGCTGTATATGCTGGAATTATTACACACAATACACTATGTATGACACATATAATGGGTTACTGTGATCACTGGTGCTGTATATGCTGGAATTATGACACACAATACACTATGTATGACACTTATAATGGGTTACTGTGATCGCTGGTCCTGTATATGCTGGAATTATGACACACAATACATTATGTATGACACATATAATGGGTTACTGTGATCACTGGTCCTGTATATGCTGGAATTATGACACACAATACACTATGTATGACACATATAATAGGTTACTGTGATCGCTGGTCCTGTATATGCTGGAATTATTACACACAATAAACTATGTATGACACTTATAATGGGTTACTGTGATCGCTGGTCCTGTATATGCTGGAATTATGACACAATATACACTATGTATGACACATATAATGGTTACTGTGATCTCTGGTCCTGTATATGCTGGAATTATGACACACAATACACTATGTAAGACACATATAATGGGTTACTGTGATCACTGGTCCTGTATATGCTGGAATTATGACACACAATACACTATGTATGACACATATAATGGGTTACTGTGATCACTGGTCCTGTATATGCTGGAATTATTACACACAATACACTATGTATGACACATATAATGGTTACTGTGATCTCTGGTCCTGTATATGCTGGAATTATGACACACAATACTCTATGTATGACACATATAATGGGTTACTGTGATCACTGGTCCTGTATATGCTGGATATATGACACACAATACACTATGTATGACACATATAATGGGTTACTGTGATCACTGGTCCTGTATATGCTGGTATTACACACAATACACTATGTATGACACATATAATGGGTTACTGTGATCGCTGGTCCTGTATATGCTGGTATTACACACAATACACTATGTATGACACATATAATGGGTTACTGTGATCGCTGGTCCTGTATATGCTGGTATTACACACAATACACTTTGTATGACGCATCTAATGGCTTACTGTGATCACTGGTCCTGTATATGCTGGAATTATTACACACAATACACTATGTATGACACATATAATGGGTTACTGTGATCACTGGTCCTGTATATGCTGGATATATGACACACAATACACTATGTATGACACATATAATGGGTTACTGTGATCACTGGTCCTGTATATGCTGGAATTATTACACACAATACACTATGTATGACACATATAATGGGTTACTGTGATTGCTGGTCCTGTATATGCTGGAATTATGACACACAATACACTATGTATGACACATATAATGGGTTACTGTGATCACTGGTCCTGTATATGCTGGAATTATTACACACAATACACTATGTATGACACTTATAATGGGTTACTGTGATCTCTGGTCCTGTATATGCTGGATATATGACACACAATACACAATGTATGACACATATAATGGGTTACTGTGATCACTGGTCCTGTATATGCTGGTATTACACACAATACACTATGTATGACACATATAATGGGTTACTGTGATCGCTGGTCCTGTATATGCTGGTATTACACACAATACACTATGTATGACACATATAATGGGTTACTGTAATCACTGGTGCTGTATATGCTGGAATTATTACACACAATACACTATGTATGACACTTATAATGGGTTACTGTGATCACTGGTAATGTATATGCTGGAATTATTACACACAATACACTATGTATGACACATATAATGGTTACTGTGATCACTGGTGCTGTATATGCTGGAATTATTACACACAATACACTATGTATGACACATATAATAGGTTACTGTGATCGCTGGTCCTGTATATGCTGGAATTATTACACTCAATAAACTATGTATGACACTTATAATGGGTTACTGTGATCGCTGGTCCTGTATATGCTGGAATTATGACACAATATACACTATGTATGACACATATAATGGTTACTGTGATCTCTGGTCCTGTATATGCTGGAATTATGACACACAATACACTATGTAAGACACATATAATGGGTTACTGTGATCACTGGTCCTGTATATGCTGGAATTATGACACACAATACACTATGTATGACACATATAATGGGTTACTGTGATCACTGGTCCTGTATATGCTGGAATTATGACACACAATACACTATGTATGACACATATAATGGGTTACTGTGATCACTGGTCCTGTATATGCTGGAATTATGACACACAGTACACTATGTATGACACATATAATGGGTTACTGTGATCGCTGGTCCTGTATATGCTGGAATTATGACACACAATACACTATGTATGACACATATAATAGGTTACTGTGATCACTGGTCCTGTATATGCTGGAATTATGACACACAATACACTTTGTATGACGCATCTAATGGCTTACTGTGATCACTGGTCCTGTATATGCTGGAATTATTACACACAATACACTATGTATGACACATATAATGGGTTACTGTGATCACTGGTCCTGTATATGCTGGATATATGACACACAATACACTATGTATGACACATATAATGGGTTACTGTGATCACTGGTCCTGTATATGCTGGAATTATTACACACAATACACTATGTATGACACATATAATGGGTTACTGTGATTGCTGGTCCTGTATATGCTGGAATTATGACACACAATACACTATGTATGACACATATAATGGGTTACTGTGATCACTGGTCCTGTATATGCTGGAATTATTACACACAATACACTATGTATGACACTTATAATGGGTTACTGTGATCTCTGGTCCTGTATATGCTGGATATATGACACACAATACACAATGTATGACACATATAATGGGTTACTGTGATCACTGGTCCTGTATATGCTGGTATTACACACAATACACTATGTATGACACATATAATGGGTTACTGTGATCGCTGGTCCTGTATATGCTGGTATTACACACAATACACTATGTATGACACATATAATGGGTTACTGTAATCACTGGTGCTGTATATGCTGGAATTATTACACACAATACACTATGTATGACACTTATAATGGGTTACTGTGATCACTGGTGCTGTATATGCTGGAATTATGACACACAATACACTATGTATGACACATATAATGGGTTACTGTGATCACTGGTCCTGTATATGCTGGAATTATGACACACAATACACTATGTATGACACATATAATGGGTTACTGTGATCACTGGTGCTGTATATGCTGGAATTATTACACACAATACACTATGTATGACACATATAATAGGTTACTGTGATCGCTGGTCCTGTATATGCTGGAATTATTACACTCAATAAACTATGTATGACACTTATAATGGGTTACTGTGATCGCTGGTCCTGTATATGCTGGAATTATGACACAATATACACTATGTATGACACATATAATGGTTACTGTGATCTCTGGTCCTGTATATGCTGGAATTATGACACACAATACACTATGTAAGACACATATAATGGGTTACTGTGATCACTGGTCCTGTATATGCTGGAATTATGACACACAATACACTATGTATGACACATATAATGGGTTACTGTGATCACTGGTCCTGTATATGCTGGAATTATTACACACAATACACTATGTATGACACATATAATGGGTTACTGTGATCTCTGGTCCTGTATATGCTGGAATTATGACACACAATACTCTATGTATGACACATATAATGGGTTACTGTGATCACTGGTGCTGTATATGCTGGAATTATGACACACAATACACTATGTATGACACATATAATGGGTTACTGTGATCACTGGTCCTGTATATGCTGGAATTATGTCACACAATACACTATGTATGACACATATAATGGGTTACTGTGATCGCTGGTCCTGTATATGCTGGAATTATGACACATAATACACTATGTATGACACATATAATGGGTTACTGTGATCACTGGTCCTGTATATGCTAGAATTATTACACACAATACACTATGTATGACACATATAATGGTTACTGTGATCTCTGGTCCTGTATATGCTGGAATTATGACACACAATACTCTATGTATGACACATATAATGGGTTACTGTGATCACTGGTCCTGTATATGCTGGAATTATGTCACACAATACACTATGTATGACACATATAATGGGTTACTGTGATCACTGGTCCTGTATATGCTGGATATATGACACACAATACACTATGTATGACACATATAATGGGTTACTGTGATCACTGGTCCTGTATATGCTAGAATTATTACACACAATACACTATGTATGACACATATAATGGTTACTGTGATCTCTGGTCCTGTATATGCTGGAATTATGACACACAATACTCTATGTATGACACTTATAATGGGTTACTGTGATCACTGGTCCTGTATATGCTGGAATTATGTCACACAATACACTATGTATGACACATATAATGGGTTACTGTGATCGCTGGTCCTGTATATGCTGGAATTATGACACACAATACACTATGTATGACACATATAATGGTTACTGTGATCACTGGTCCTGTATATGCTGGATATATGACACACAATACACTTTGTATGACACATATAATGGGTTACTGTGATCGCTGGTCCTGTATATGGTGGAATTATTACACATAATACACTATGTATGACACATATAATGGGTTACTGTGATCACTGGTCCTATATATGCTGGAATTATGACACACAATACACTATGTATGACACATATAATGGGTTACTGTGATCACTGGTCCTGTATATGCTGGAATTATGACACACAATACACTATGTATGACACATATAATGGTTTCTGTGATCACTGGTCCTGTATATGCTGGAATTATTACACACAATACTCTATGTATGACACATATAATGTGTTACTGTGATCGCTGGTCCTGTATTTGCTGGAATTATGACACACAATACACTATGTATGACACATATAATGGGTTACTGTGATCGCTGGTCCTGTATATGCTGGAATTATGACACACAATACACTATGTATGACACATATAATAGGTTACTGTGATCTCTGGTCCTGTATATGCTGGAATTATGACACACAATACACTATGTATGACACATATAATGGGTTACTGTGATCACTGGTCCTGTATATGCTGGAATTATTACACACAATACACTATGTATGACACATATAATGGGTTACTGTGATCACTGGTCCTGTAAATGCTGGAATTATGACACAATACACTATGTATGACACATATAATGGGTTACTGTGATCGCTGGTCCTGTATATGCTGGTATTACACACAATACACTATGTATGACACATATAATGGGTTACTGTGATCACTGGTGCTGTATATGCTGGAATTATTACACACAATACACTATGTATGACACTTATAATGGGTTACTGTGATCACTGGTGCTGTATATGCTGGAATTATGACACACAATACACTATGTATGACACATATAATGGGATACTGTGATCACTGGTCCTGTATATGCTAGAATTATTACACACAATATACTATGTATGACACATATAATGGTTACTGTGATCACTGGTCCTGTATATGCTGGAATTATGACACACAATACACTATGTATGACACATATAATGGTTACTGTGATCACTGGTCCTGTATATGCTGGAATTATGACACACAATACATTATGTATGACACATATAATGGGTTACTGTGATCTCTGGTCCTGTATATGCTGGATATATGACACACAATACACTATGTATGACACATATAATGGGTTACTGTGATCACTGGTCCTGTATATGCTGGAATTATTACACACAATACACTATGTATGACACATATAATGGGTTACTGTGATCGCTGGTCCTGTATATGCTGGAATTATGACACACAATACACTATGTATGACACATATAATGGGTTACTGTGATCACTGGTCCTGTATATGCTGGAATTATTACACACAATACACTATGTATGACACTTATAATGGGTTACTGTGATCTCTGGTCCTGTATATTCTGGATATATGACACACAATACACTATGTATGACACATATAATGGGTTACTGTGATCACTGGTCCTGTATATGCTGGTATTACACACAATACACTATGTATGACACATATAATGGGTTACTGTGATCACTGGTCCTGTATATGCTGGAATTATTACACACAATACACTATGTATGACACATATAATGGGTTACTGTGATCGCTGGTCCTGTATATGCTGGAATTATGACACAAAATACACTATGTATGACACATATAATGGGTTACTGTGATCACTGGTCCTGTATATGCTGGAATTATTACACACAATACACTATGTATGACACTTATAATGGGTTACTGTGATCTCTGGTCCTGTATATGCTGGATATATGACACACAATACACTATGTATGACACATATAATGGGTTACTGTGATCACTGGTCCTGTATATGCTGGTATTACACACAATACACTATGTATGACACATATAATGGGTTACTGTGATCGCTGGTCCTGTATATGCTGGTATTACACACAATACACTATGTATGACACATATAATGGGTTACTGTGATCACTGGTGCTGTATATGCTGGAATTATTACACACAATACACTATGTATGACACTTATAATGGGTTACTGTGATCACTGGTGCTGTATATGCTGGAATTATTACACACAATACACTATGTATGACACTTATAATGGGTTACTGTGATCGCTGGTCCTGTATATGCTGGAATTATGACACACAATACACTATGTATGACACATATAATAGGTTACTGTGATCGCTGGTCCTGTATATGCTGGAATTATTACACACAATACACTATGTATGACACTTATAATGGGTTACTGTGATCGCTGGTCCTGTATATGCTGGAATTATGACACAATATACACTATGTAAGACACATATAATGGGTTACTGTGATCACTGGTCCTGTATATGCTGGAATTATGACACACAATACACTATGTATGACACATATAATGGGTTACTGTGATCACTGGTCCTGTATATGCTGGAATTATGACACACAATACACTATGTATGACACATATAATGGGTTACTGTGATCACTGGTCCTGTATATGCTGGAATTATGACACACAATACACTATGTATGACACATATAATGGTTACTGTGATCACTGGTCCTGTATATGCTAGAATTATTACACACAATACACTATGTATGACACATATAATGGTTACTGTGATCTCTGGTCCTGTATATGCTGGAATTATGACACACAATACTCTATGTATGACACATATAATGGGTTACTGTGATCACTGGTCCTGTATATGCTGGAATTATGACACACAATACACTATGTATGACACATATAATGGGATACTGTGATCACTGGTCCTGTGTATGCTGGAATTATGACACACAATACACTATGTATGACACACATAATGGGTTACTGTGATCACTGGTCCTGTATATGCTGGAATTATGACACACACAATACACTATGTATGACACATATAATGGTTACTGTGATCACTGGTCCTGTATATGCTGGAATTATGACACACAATACACTATGTATGACACATACAAAGGCTAAGTGTGATCGCTGGTCCTGTATATGCTGGAATTATGGCACACAATACACTATGTATGACACATATAATGGGTTACTGTGATCACTGGTCCTGTATATGCTGGAATTATGACACACAATACACTATGTATGACACATATAATAGGTTACTGTGATCACTGGTCCTGTATATGCTGGAATTATGACACACAATACACTATGTATGACACATATAATGGGTTACTGTGATCACTGGTCCTGTATATGCTGGAATTATGACACACAATACACTATGTATGACACATATAATGGGATACTGTGATCACTGGTCCTGTATATGCTGGAATTATGACACAATACACTATGTATGACACATATAATGGGTTACTGTGATCACTGGTCCTGTATATGCTGGAATTATTACACTCAATACTCTATGTATGACAGATATAATGGGTTACTGTGATCACTGGTCCTGTATATGCTGGAATTATGACACACAATACACTATGTATGACACATATAATGGGTTACTGTGATCACTGGTCCTGTACATGCTGGAATTATGACGCACAATACACCATGTATGACACATATAATGGGTTACTGTGATCACTGGTCCTGTATATGCTGGAATTATGACACACAATACACTATGTATGACACATATAATGGGTTACTGTGATTGCTGGTCCTGTATATGCTGGAATTATTACACATAATACACTATGTATGACACATATAATGGGTTACTGTGATCACTGGTCCTGTATATGCTGGAATTATGACACACAATACACTATGTATGATACATATAATGGGTTACTGTGATCTCTGGTCCTGTATATGCTGGAATTATGACACACAATACACTTTGTATAATGCTTATTAAAGCTGGTTAAGTACTACTTCTGCCCTCCTCATGGACTTGCCATGCTCACTCTAAAATTCAGCGCCTGGTATCTTCCAGGGGGAACCCACAGAGCTTGCACGGGGGCTCCCTCCTGTGATAAAATCCCCCTACTTTACTGCTTAGGACAATTACGGCTCATTATCGCGTCTCCCTATCCGCCAGCTACAGACCACAGCTTCTGTATTATTCTACCTAGCCAATCACCTACAAGCCGCAGATAAGGACAGATAAGTCGCTGGAAGAGACCAGCAGCTTACTATAACCCGCATGCAGTTTACTAATAACTAGGGATGTGCGCCGGACCATTTTTGCCGGATTTGGATTTGGTTCTAATTCGTCGTCCGGATTTGGATTTGGATTTGCCAAACTGCGGTGACTGGCTTTGGATTTGGATTTGGATTTTTTTTACAAAAATTTACAAAAAAAGCTAAAATCACATAAATTGGTCTTTTTTTCTTCCTAGAGTATTATTAACCTCAATAACATTAATTTCCAGTCAATTTAGACCATATCACAGCTTATAATATTGTTTTCAACATTATTGGCCAAAGGTTGCAGTGAGCTGACTGGTTACTAAGCGACAAAGCAGCGGCACAACGACACAGACACCACAGTATAAAGCACATCTATGACACATTGCCACACAGCAGTGGCAGAAATGAAAAGTAGTGCACCCACCCAGTGGGTACGGCCAGCAGAGTCACAGTACTTGTTTACATAGTGGGCTACGGCCCAAAGAGTCACAGTGCACAATCTTATTCACATTACACCGCACATAGGGCCTGATTCACATTACACCATAAAGTAGTGTCTCTTATTTATGTTACGACACACAGTAGTGTCCCTTTTACACAATGCCCACAGCGGTGTCCCTTACACAATGCCCCCAGCAGTGGTGCCCCCTATGCAGTCCCCTTAGTAGTAGGGTCCCCTATACAGTGCCCCCAGTAGTATGCCCCCCATTAGCATGCCACCCAGTAGTATGCCCCCCATTAGCGGGCCCCCCCAGTAGTATGCCCCCCATTAGCAGCCCCCCAGTAGTATGCCCCCCATTAGCAGCCCCCCCAGTAGTATGCCCCCCCTCAGTAGTATGGCCCCCCCAGTAGTAGGCTGCCCCAGTAGCAGGCCCCCCTCAGTAGTAGGCTGCCCCAGTAGTGGCCCCCCTGTAGTATGGCCCCCCCTGTTGTATGGCCCCCCAGTAGTAGTAAGCCCCCCCAGTAGTATGTCCCCACAGTAGTATGGCCCCCCCAGTAGCAGGCCCCTCAGTAGTATGGCCCCCTCAGTAGCGGACCCCCCCCAGTAGTATAGCCCCCCCCAGTAGCAGGCCCCTCAGTAGTATGGACGCCCAGTAGCAGACCCCCCCAGTTGTATAACCCCCCAGTAGCAGACCCCCCCAGTAGTATAGCCCCCCCAGTAGCAGACCCCCCCAGTAGCAGACCCCCCCCAGTAGCAGACCCCCCCCAGTAGCGCCCCCGTCCCTTGCACAACTTTCACAAGTTAAAAAAAAAAAAAAAAACTTACCTGATTCCTGATTCCCCGATCCCGCGCCGTCCGCTCTGCTGAGCCTGTCACACACTGCGGAGGGAGCCGGAAGACGGAGCTCATGTGTGAGCTCCAGCCGGCTCCCTCCGTGCAGCAGCCAATGAGAGTCTGTGTGACTCTCATTGGCTGCTGTAACAAACACACAGCTGCCGCTGGCTGCTGTGTGTTTGTGTCTGTGTAGGGCAGAGCGCTCGCTCTGCCCTACACAATAGGAGACCTGATGTCGGATTCTCTAGTGAGAATCCGACATCAGGCGGCCGCCGTTCGGCCTCGAACGGGGATCCGAGTCAGGCGGTGAACACCCGAACAGGGTTCGGGTGGACTCGGATCCCCAATGTTCGGAGCGGTTCGGATTCCACAGAATCCGAACCGCTCATCTCTACTAATAACTATATGTTGTGTGTATCCCAAAACTATCACACATCAATTGCGATTGCACACAGCAAACTGTAGTATAATACACAATGTAGGGGTTTTATACCTCAGATTCAGGGGCGTATCTATAATGGGTGCACAGACTAGTGCCCAGAGTCTGCTGCTGGGGGGAGAGAGGCGGGGGCCCTGCACGGGGAATGCACACGGGCCCCCTCCTCTCTTAATAAGCCCCTGCCTGGATTTTAGGATTATTAGAACAGTTCCACCCACCACCCCCACAGAAATTATATTTATATTATAATGCAGAATTTACCAGCTATATAGTGAAATATACACTATATACACAATTGCAATACGCTGGATCCCATGAGAAGCCGCTGCCTCAGGAGGTGCGAGTCCTATTACTCATCCTTCCTCCAGGAAACCGCTGAAGTGTAACTAGAGGATAAGATACATGTTTCATGATAATAGGTAAAATACATGATGCCAATAGTAGATGTCACCACGGATGATGTATCTGCGCCATATCTGGACGAGCGGCGTGAAAGGATAAGTCAGTGGAGACTCCTGTACTATTATCACATCTGAAAGCTTATTGAAGACACGTGCCGAAAAAATGAATGGCTGACCACACTGATGCGTACCTCCAGCCAGGGAGAGCGGAAGATACATCACATTCTATTGTACAGCCTTGAATGCCCTAGTACATGATCTTATGGGCAGGGCACAATTTCATAACCGATGTGCAATACTACAGTATAGATACAATACTGTTAGAATATTTTAAATGTAAGCAGCCCTAAAATGGACATTTTATTTTGTTTACATTAGGAGTTAAGCACACGATGGGCCATGCCGCGCCGGTTATATCATTCTCTTTCATTTCTACCGGATTATGGCCTTGATTAAGCATTGTACAGTATAATACTGTATAACTAACATGCTGATGCAGCAGGAAGTGTCTGGCTACATTACATATCCGAGTGCTAAGACGCAGCATCGGATTTTCAGCCAATGGTAGCAGTTCGATGTAAATAAGGCACAAATGAATAAAGATAATAGCAATATAGCAATAATAGAAGGAATTAATAGAGATCAATGTCAATCTGAGTTCTCATATTGCTCCTCACAGCCCTGTAGCCGAGGAGAGGAAGTCTGCGTCGGAAGAGGCAGACCCCAGTTATATTAAGCCCCCCCCCTTTTTCATGGAGTGTGTTTTGCATTGATCTGGTTTTAGTATATAAGGTATCTAGGGGCATGTTTAGATTTTTGTATTAGTGCCTGTCACTGAGTTACAGTCTCTCTTCTTTAAGCTGGTATTGGTGCAGAAGTGCCAAACGCGTTTTGCCATGGAACGTTTTTTCCTCCAAGAGGGCTCTCTCTACCATGTCAACATCCTAGGACTAGCTTTTAATGGCTACAGACAGACATGTATAACTTTTATTCAAGGCCTCCAAGCGGAGGAGCCCATGTTAGCAGTATACACCCATAACTCTAGCTTTTGCAATGTTAGCGCCTGATGTAAGAGTTGAACATAGGTTCATTTGTGCCTCTGAAAAATGCATGGTTAAGGACAAGCAGACACATGTTAGCCACGCTCTCATGCAATGCATTTAATTTTGTCTTATCTCAAGATGCATCCACAGCAGTGGCGTTCGGTGAGGTGAATGGCTGGGGAGGCACACATGGAGATGGGTCTGAGTGCTAGGAGCCTGTCTCACTCCCTACTCACTGTAACTCTCCCCTCACTACACTAAGCTTCAGTGTCCATTGATTCTCCTACCTGCATCACTGTGTCTTCACTTGCTGCTGCTGCTGACTTTGCTCCATCTCAGTGTACTTCCTGGTCACATGACATATCCAAGGTGTCCATCAGTGCTCAAGGCATGCCTCTATTAGCTCTCTTTCTGTGCAGCTATAGCCCGTGATGTGGCCCCACCCCCAGCTCTGCAAGCAGTGTCTGATTATACAGAAGTGAGGCTGAGCTGTTGCTGCCTCATTTCTTGTCTCCCTGCAGTCCCAGGGAGCTGCACAAAGCTGGTGAGTGTTAATTAGTAAAATGATGGCAATAAGCAAATAAGATGTTTATAAGTTATAAATATCTTCTTTGTATTATTCTAATCATTTTTATATCAAATCTGTTGCCATCATACTCAAAACCCTTCATTTCAGAAATCTTACCAATATTTACCAGTACTAAAAAAACACTGGCTTCTCTTTTTGGGGTTTTTCGTGTGGTTATACAAACAGCTGCTTAATACATTGTTTGTGTGTATCCCAAGTTGCAAAACCGGCATTATGTTTTCCAATCTTTTGGATTTACAACATGTGTCTTGATGTACTGTTTCCAGTTTAGCACAGTTTATAAAGCCATGCAATTTATTAAAGTGAAAACTGGCAGTGACAGGTGGGGAGGGTACACCTGTCAAATCATAACGCAGACATCTTATGGCGAGCTCAGGGAGGACAGAAACCTCCCGTGAAAATCACACAAAAAGACTCACTTAAAATTGCAGCTTGAAAAAAAACAAACTGTGATACATCCCGATCCTACTCTGTAGTACAATAGGCTACTATCAGTGAAAACAATTAGTCACAAACCTCTAAAATAGACGGGTTGTAACAAATCAAAGCAGGCTAACAAATGATTAAGAAGACCGATACAGCAAATAAAAGATAAAATTAAAACTAAAGATGAGTGGTTTGGTTTTGCCGAACACATCTGAACTTTGGGATCCCAGTAGAACCGAGTCCTAACTTGGGTCTACTCAACAAGTTCAGAACTCGGATCTAGAGCCAGATCTTGTGTGCTTTGGACAGCTTGTAAATCCTTTCCTCATTATTTCAGGTGCTGTGAGGAGGTGAAAATTGACTGGAAATGACTGGGAATGTTATTGAAGTTAATAGTATAGGATTAAAATCTGGTTCATGTTGCATGATTTTAGCTGTGTTAATCAATTTAAAAAAAAAAATCTAAAACCAATATCGAAACCATACCAAAACACTTGAGGGTGGTTTTGCCAAAACCAAAACACGACGATGATTTTGAAACAAAATCAAGACAAGGATGTCTGAGCACATCTCTAATTAAACTGTGTATTTTGTTGCAATTAAATACATTTTCCAATTCAATTATACTTCATTTTACGAATAACATTAAAATGTGTAATGTTTAAAACTGATGGCAGTTTCAAAACTCATTGCAAATAGGTGTCAGGTATATTTTATGTGATAAGGTAAAAAAGTTAAAAGATAAACATTTTATTTAGGTAAAGCAGTGCAGCTATGGCCTAAACACATTCCTATATCGTTAGTTAAAATTTCACAGTTAAAATACAAAAAAATATATTTTTTATAATATTTTAACTATCTACATAATTATGATAAAATTAACCAAGTTTTAACAACCATCATATTATATATACATTAAATACAGATTAAAATAATCAATTTAAATAATTTAATCACATTTTAACTAGAATGTATGTTTCCATCAACACAATGATTTTTTTAATAGCATGTCTTTATTTAATGGTTTATTTTACATAATTTTAGATTATTTAAATCTCTAGTTAGTTTTTAGTTTTTTTTTTTTTTATCAATTCTATTAATAATTGCAATTCTTAAATCTATTTAAATTGTAATAACATACATCATTTTCCTAATAGGAGGGCACTTTTGTTGCAGGTGTGATGAAACTAAACAAACATTTTAGTAACTAATAAAAAGCAGCAAGACTTAAATATTTATTTCCCTTTCATGATTCCAGGCCTAAGGGGCTATGGGTACTTTCTTTAGAAATCGAAAATATAAAATATGTATTCACTTTGGTTGCTTATTTTTCCTTTCTCGTCTGCTTGAGTAATCCTCAGAAGCTGTCTGTCCGCGGTTATGTGAGACCCTAAAGGAATACTGGGGGGGGGGAGCTCAGGATAGAGGATAATATTTTCACAATAAGTTATGTCTGTCTAAAAGAATTCAGTAGACATTGGGCTGCTTATGTCATAAGGAATATATATGCATTTCCCACACAGGAGGAGTCACACGATCTCGGGATTGCCTGTATGCGAAAAGGCGAGAGACAGACAGGACATTTTACTACGGATTCTAGCAATGCAAAATCAAAGCCAGACTCACGATCTTCATTGTATTTTCCATTAGCCTCTTAAAAGAGTTTTGTAAAAAAAAATAAAATAAAAAATGTATGTTTGATGTGGGTTAAGGGCCACATTACTGAAAATCCACAGAATGTAACATTGCAGGCGAATGAATGGGATGCAGGTTTTGGGGATCCACAGATTTACGATGAGCAAATAACAAAATCCGACCGGCACAAAATTTTACTTTGCAGGAAACCTTAGCTAAATAACGCTGAAATAACACGAACTTTTACCATAACATTACTGAGGCTATGTTGGGTAAAACACTGAGCTTTATTCATCATAAAAAAAGAACTGCTGCAATATGCCCCTTGGCAAAGACCACGGGCGATGTAACTGCACTGAAAATTATCGTTATCTACAAATTAGCTTACGAGAGCAATGCCCTCATTAGAACTTTCTGCCTATGGAATTTACAGGCTCTGCTCTGAGTGGACGTTATTAGGATGGAGTCAGTCGATGCTCACTCAGACACTTTTAGCTAAACTAATACTTCCATTACCATGTGGTTACTGTCTTGTAGATAACTTCAACAACTAGAGACCATCCGTAGTTAATGGCGTGCCTTTGGCTTTGTGTTAAGTGCTTTATGATGAATGACTTCTGAAACTGTCCTGGAGTTTAGTGGGAATGGGAGCTGCTGATAGAATATTGCTGGAAGGTGCTAGAAGACTAATCAGTGAGCAAGGGAAATAATGTGTAGAGGAGTCTTTCAGCCAAGAACGTAAGAGATCACGTAGGGTACAGAGCATAGAGCTCCAATGTGTCTCACTTCAAAGGACATAGTACCTCATTCAGAGGCGGTCGTTAGTTGCAAGCGGTCGCTCTGAATCAGGGCGGCCGCTTGCATCCTGAACGACCACCTCCTTGTCGATCGCTAAGCTGTGGGTTAACACCCACATGGGACATGGGTTGGGTCTGGGCACTCGTAAGCCCCACGGAGCTTCCTGCTCTGATCGAGCAGGAAGCTTTCCACTGACATCAGGGGGGCCGCCCCCAAGCGGCAAGCGTTCCGGCGGGAACACCCCCAATTGGGCAGACACGCCCCCTGCCCGCCTCCCAATCGGGGCGAGCTGTCACCATCGACAGCTCGCCCTGTCTGCTGTGAGACCCCTAGCGACGGAGCATCCATTGCTAGCCGGGTCTCGCGCATGCGCATGACGGAGCCAGCTCCATCGTGCGCATGCCCAGTGGGGCAACATCGAGTCGGTTGCGAGCGCTAAGCACTTGCGACCGACTCTGAATGACCCCCATAGTGTTTATCACTGACATCTTCTGGCATAAGGGGGATGATGTATTGAGGGTGGCCTTTCCCCCCAATAAACCTACAGTAACATTGCATCCCCACATACTGCATTAATAGGAAGTTATTTATCAGGGGTATGTATCAATATGTCCGTAAAGGGACATGGGTTCCAAGTATGTTTACCCTCTTAATACATAGAGGGGGCACTAAATTAATGCAGACATCCTATGGGTAACTAAAGTACATACTGTAATGAAGGAGAACAGTGCCACTATGCAGTTAGATAGTATTAAAAGGTAGAGAACATAATGGTTATTTAGGAACTGCGTAATATTTTTACTCACTTTAACATGGAATGGGCCGACTTTCACACATTCTGTTTCTTGTTTTTTTCCCCAATAATCGCCCTCGTGATAAATATCTGCGCCTTCAACTGTGGGGCTCAGGTGGCAACAAAGACTTCTGGAAAAAAGATAAAAACATAATTACAAACCCCAGCCTATTACCACTTTCAAACGCCCTCTTAATTCATTTAACATGACTGTTGTTCTAATAAAGAACTATTTTTATTTTTTAAAATTTTTTGCCTATTTATGTCTTAAACTAATTCTATTACGGGGATGTATTTGTTTTATGTGCCACTATAGTACATCTGATTGCTTTTGTTGGATTAGGTGAAACCGGGACCAGGCGCAATTCTGGTTAGAGAGCCTCTAGATTTAAAGCGCCAATTAGTTTGGTTTCACCTTTAGAGAATTCCTACTTTCAGTCTACTGACTATATCGCTGGAAACGCGGCAGCTCCCGCAAATCGCGGGGTATTACATGTGGCCCTGTGTGTCTATGTGCTAGAAAAAATAGTTTACTGCGACCATAGTCTATGCCCAATCCTCTGCCCCTTAAATCACATTTAAATAACTTTCCCACAAGACAATATATTGTTTTTAATATACATTCAGTATAAGTGGTATTTTGCAGCAACGCAGAGGTCGCCATCTTCGCCTACAAATACACACAGAGACCAGTATGAATGGCAGATGTAATGTAATGCACTTAATGACCACGACAATCGTCTGAATTTAGACATTTGACCACACAGTACTAGAGCACAGGACACTCTAATGACCCTCTACAAACAAATGTTGATGCAATCTGTGACCTATTCCCGTTTTCTCATTCACTAATGACACAAGTTATGGACTGTCTGTGCGTCTTACGGGTGTTCTGGGACTGGCGTCTAGATTTAGATGCCTGTCATTCGTCCCTAGTCGGGATAACAATGTCTGGAAGCCGGCGGTCGGCATTCCGTCCGCCGGCTTCCTGAACGTATACCGTTCTGGGTTTCTGTTCCATAATTACGGCAGCTCTATAAATGCATAAAGAACAGTTTGCTTATACGTACATTGTACAAGAGATCTGTAACAGTACAAGGATCCTGATAATGTAATACAGGGTGAATTTCGACCATTCTTTGCATTGTTTTGATATGTGGGAGAGATGGATGCAGTGCCAAACGCAGGGGGGTTTCCAAATGCTTGATTTTAGAGCGAGTGTGGCCAGTCCATGAAGAGGGCAGAATTAGTACTTATTCAGTTTTAATATGCATCATACAATGTGTATTGTGTGTCATAATTCCAGAATATACAGGATCACAGTAAACCATCCTGCCTGAGCTGAATGTTTTTATTTTAGATGTGGGCACCATTCCAGGGCATTGGAGCAAGTCCGGAAGCCTGGAGGAGCAGCAGAAGAACCTAGCACTGTCCTGGACATATATGTACATATTGGGCTCTATAGCAGTGCATCCCTAACAGTGCATGTTTTCCAGATCTCTTAGTTGGTGCACAGGTTATTTATTACTGGCTGATACATGTTAAAAGATCCACAGGTGGTGCTAATTATTTCATTTGTGAAACTGAGAAGAACATGTAGCACTAGTAAAATTCTATTATATTACTATTTCTACTGTGGTCTTGGTATGTGCTGGAGAGGGGGGTTTCCAGGCAGACGGAAACCCCCCCTGCGTTTGCCTATGGGTTGAATAGATTGGAAGTCGAGGAGTGAAAAGTAATTCCACAATGCAGCCGGTGAGTAATTCTATCCACCACAATTAGGATGCACAGCAAAGCATGGCATCAGCATCGGAGAGTATTTGTTATGCGGCTGGTGATTTCTGCAAAATATAATAAATCAGTTGTATAAAGTAAACGGCAAAGATAGAGAATACCGGTGGCGATGATCACTATTTATCAAGAGCCTCAAAACTTCACATGGCAGCACATTCGCGGAGCCCATGTTCACTAGACATCTTTAACTTCCCAATATGGCCCCCTGTGTGAGCGATTCAGCTCCTGTGTACGCAACCACCATCAGTTATACACTCGCGACACTCCTATTAGACACCCATATCCCGGACTATCTCCGTAAGTGCGCTAAGCCATCTCCCAGTCACGCCGGGCATTTTTCAAAGACATTTTGGGTACCGCAAGTCTCAATTGCAGCAGTGTCTTTGTGTATACAGTCTGTGTAATGCGTTGTAGGAGTTTTATTTACATTTTCACGCACGCACGGTAGCAAAGCCAGACGCTCATGTACGTGAACGTCGGCATCGGGTGCGACTCTGAATGAGGCTCATCAGACCGACGAGCACTTGTACAGCAGTCCTAAAGTGCTCGTTGGCCTGGAGAGAAGGACACTTAATTTTAGCTGTGCTTTGTGGGTTTTTTTAAAAACACGAAAAAAAGGTAAAAAAAAAAAAGCAAAACAAAAACTTAATAACGTTCAATATATATTCGTAGAATAACACAAACGTGTAGAGCAGGAAAATTGTTTTGGATGTAAAAATGTAATACGAGCAGGACCTCATACTCACGAGTCTGGACTTTTTTGCAACGATTTATGGGGCACGTCCTTTGTGAAACATAATATTTGTGTTGCAAATGACGGCAGCTAAGATCCATTCATCTTCCTTATACAACGTGTTGACTAAGAGGGGACGTGGCAGGTGGATCTTTTTTTATTTATTTTTTTTACATTTTTTTGTCTCCTAGATTAGCCTCCGGGCAGCCGGTAACGTATGGCCCAGCAGTTGCTGTTTCTTCCATTTAAGTGCAGATCTGGTTAACAAACGGGAAAAAAACCCATGCAATGCTGACCAGTAAAGCCTTTCCAACACCTCCCAGCACAGAGTGTACTCATGGGGAAATACACATCACCCCCAGAGTGTTCAATGCATGTACTCATCGCTTTGAAGACTTGTACGTTTTCATACTTATCTCGACCTAAAATTTTGTAGCTTGGCTTTTTCCAAAAAGGTAATTAATGGGGGTTGTGGGTGCTTAGACGCTGCCGATGTGGAATCCCTGTATGTGACGTGCTGAATTGTTTATTCAATATAACAGCTTTATTGAGGTCAATACATTATCTATAGGCATGAAGAATGCAGAGGATAGCGTGTACGAACACAACATTTAATGATCATCATTAGCAATTGAGAAGGTATTTCATATATTTCCTATGATATAAGTAATGTGGCTCCAAGGGAATTCTTATAGACAGACATGACTCAATCTAGAAAGATTACCCCCCACCACACACACACACACATATATACACACAATACATATAAACACACATACACACATATATATATATATATATATATATATAAACACACATATATATATACACACAGGCACATACACACACACATTATATATATATATATATATATATTAGGGGTGTGCACCGGCCACTTTTCGTGTTTTGTGTTTTGGTTTTGGATCTGGATCTTTCTTCGTGTTTTGGATCTGGATTGGTTTTGCCAAAACCACCCTTCCGTGTTTTGGGTTCTGGGTTTTGTGTTTTGGATCTGTATTTTTTTTTAAAAAAGCATAAAAACAGCTAAAATCACAGAATTTGTAGGTTTTTCTGCTCCTATGCTATTATTAACCTCAATAACCTTAATTTCCACTCATTTCCAGTCTATTCTGAACACCTCACACCTCACAATAGTGTTTTTATGTCCAAAACGTTGCACCGAGGTAGCTGGATGACTATGCTAAGCGACACGAGTGGGCGGCACAAACACGTGACCCATCTAGGCGTGAAACTGCAGTGGCAGACAGGATGGCAGTTTGAAAAACTAGGCCCCAAACTGTACATAATGCAAAGAAAAAAAAGAGGTGCAAGATGGAATTGTCCTTGGGCCCTCCCACCCACCCTTATGTTGTATAAACAGGACATGCACACTTTAACAAACCAATCATTTCAGCGCCAGGGTCTGCCACACAACTGTGGCTGAAATGATTGGTTCGTTTGGGCCCCCACAAAACAAGCTGGCAATTAATGTGTCCCTGCACAAACTGGCTCTATGGAGGCAAGATGTCATCCTCATCCTCCTCATCCACCGATTCCTCACCCTCTTCAGTGTGTACATCCTCATCCTCACAAAGTATTAACTCGTCCCCACTTGAATCCACCACCACAGGTCCCTCTGTACCTTCTGGAGGCTGGTCTCCCTGGAAGAGCTGATAATTCATTTTGATGAACATCATCTTCTCCACATTCTGTGGAAGCAACCTCCTACGCCTTTCGCTGACAAGGTTCCCGGCTGCACTAAACACTCTTTCGGAGTACACACTGGAGGGGGGGCAACTCAGGTAAAATAGAGCCAGTTTGTACAGGGGCCTCCAAATTGCCTCTTTTTCCTGCCAGTACAGGTATGGACTGTCTGCCATGCCTACTTGGATGCTGTCACCGATGTAATCCTCCACCATTCTGTCAATGGTGACAGTATCATATGCAGTGACAGTAGACATGTCAGAAATTGTTGCCAGGTCCTTCAGTCCGGACCAGATGTCCAAACTTGGTCCTGCCTGTCCTGCATCACCGCCAGCGGGTTGCTTAGGATACCTAAGTTTTTTCCTGGCAGCCCCAGTTGCAGGAGAAAATGAAGAAGGAGCTGTTGACGTGTCACGTTCCGCTTCAGCTGACAGTGTGTTCACCAGCAGGTCTTTGCACCTCTGCAGGCTTGTGTCGGCCGGAAAGAGAGACACCACATAGGCTTTAAACCTAGGATCGAGCACGGTGGCCAAAATGTAGTGGTCTGATTTCAACAGATTGACCACCCTGGAATCCTGGCAAAGCGAATGAAGGGCTTCATCCACAAGTCCCACATGCCGAGCGGAATCGCTCCGTCTTAGCTCCTCCTTCACTTTCTCCAGCTGCTTCTGCAAAAGCCTGATGAGGGGAATGACCTGACTCAAGCTGGCAGTGTCTGAACTGACTTCACGTGTGGCAAGTTCGAAGGGCTGGAGAACCTTGCACAACACGGAAATCATTCTCCACTGCGCTTGAGTCAGGTGCATACCCCCTCCTTTGCCTATGTCATAGGTGGATGTATAGGCTTGTATGGCCTTTTGCTGCTCCTCCATCCTCTGAAGCATATAGAGGGTTGAGTTCCACCGTGTCACAACCTCTTGCTTCAGGTGATGGCGGGGCAGGTTCAAGAGTGTTTGCTGGCGCTCCAGTCTTCGGCACGCAGTCGCTGAATGGCGAAAGTGGCCAGAAATTTTTCGGGCCACCCAAAGCGTCTCCTGCACGCCCCTGTCGCTTTTCAGAAAATTCTGCACCACCAAGTTTATTGTGTGAGCAAAACATGGGACGTGCTGGAATTTGCCCAGATGTAATGCCCGCACAATATTGGTGGCGTTGTCAGATATCACAAATCCCCAGGAGAGTCTAAGTGGGGTAAGCCACTGGGCGATGATTTCCCTCAGTTTCTCTAAGAGGTTGTCGGCGGTGTGCCTCTTACTGAAACCGGTGATACACAGCGTAGCCTGCCTTGTAACGAGCTGGCGTTTCTGAGATGCTGCTACTGGTGACGCTGCTGCTGTTGCTGCGTAAGGTGATACATCTACCCAGTGGGCTGTCACAGTCATATAGTCCTTAGTCTGCCCTGTTCCACTTGTCCACATGTCCGTGATTAAGTGGACATTGTGTACAACGGCATTTTTCAGGACACTGAGGACACTTTTTCTGACGTTTCTGTACAGTCTCGGTATCGCCTGCCTAGTGAAGTGGAATCTAGACGGTATTTGGAACCGGGGACACACTACCTCCATCAATTGTCTAAATCCCACTGCACTAATGGCGGATACCGGACGCACGTCTAACACCAACATAGCAGTCAAGGCCTCAGTTATACGTTTTGCTTCAGGATGACTGCTGTCGTACTTCATCCTCCTCGCTAAGGACTGTTGGAGGGTCAATTGTTTAGTAAAAGTAGTGGTGTTCCTACTTCCTCTCTGGGATGATGAACGACTCCCAGCAGCAGCAACAGCAGCAGCGGCAGCAGTAGGCGTAGCAATGCAGGATCCTCCAGAGGAATCCCGGATAGGAGAGTCAGTCATGCCAGTGACATGGCCTGCAGGACTACTTCCGATCCTGACTAAGGAGGAAATTGACGAGGAGGGAGTTGACGGTGTGGTTTGCAGGCGCTTGGATACAACAGGACAACGGGATTTAGGTGTCCCTGGACTGCTTACGGTCTTAGCCAAAGTTTCTGAACTTGACAGTAACTTTTTATGAACGCGCTGCAGGTGCCGTATAAGGGAGGATGTTCCTAGGTGGTTGACGTCCCTACCCCTACTTATTTCACCTTTACATATGGTACATATGGCAAGACAGTTGTTGTCCGGATTTGGATAGAAATATTGCCAGACCAAAGAGGTGGAATGTTTGGTCTTCTGCCCAGGCATGACCGTGATGGGCTTTTTCATCCCACGGACAACAACTGTCTCCCCCGGAGCCTGATTTAAACAAACCACATCACCATCAGAATCCTCCTCGCCAACTTCCTCCTCAGCGCCAGCTACACCAGTATCCTCATCCTGTTGTACTTCAACAGTGACATCTTCAATTTGCATATCAGCAAGTGGACTGTGGGTGCTCCTTTCAGCACTTGCAGGGGGCATGCAAATGGTGGAAAGAGCCACCTCTTCCCGTCCAGTGCTGGGAAGGTCAGGCATCGCAACCACCACCACACTTGGACTCTCCTTGGGGATTTGTGATATCTTCTTAGAAAGCACAGTTCTTCGCTGTGCTTTTGCCAGCTTAACTCTTTTGATTTTTTTAGTGGGAGGAGGGCTTCCATCGTCATGTGAAGCTGAACCACTAGTCATGAACATACTAGGGATCGACCTTAGCCGTTCCTTGCCACTCCGTGTCGTAAATGGCATATTGGCAAGTTTACGTTTCTCTTCAGCTGATTTAAATGTCTTTTTCAAGGTCATTTTCCTGAACTTTGCCATTTGGGATTGTATGTGCCCTCTACTATGACATTGGGCATCGGCCTTGGCAGACGACGTTGATGGCATGTTATCGTCTATGTCATGACTAGTGGCAGCAGCTTCAGCACTAGGAGGAAGTGGTTCTTGATCTTTCTCTATTTTATTTTTATCGGAGAAAGTTTGGTCCTCCATTTATGTTATATCGATTTGATATATACGTGCGGCTAAACACAGAAAATAATTTTTTTTTTGGTTTGGACTGGAGTGTACTTTGTGGGTTACAGCACCCTTTAACGGTCAAGCCAGCCGGCCCTTTACTTATGACACAGGCGCACTCTTGGCACTACTTTGTTGATGCACGTGCGGCTACTGCGCACACAATTCACAAACACAGAAAATAATTTTTTTTTGGTTTGGCCTGGAGTGTACTTTCGGGGGTTACAGCACCCTTTAACGGTCAAGCCAGCCGGCCCTTTACTTATGACACAGGCGCACGCTTGGCACTACTTTGTTGATGCACGTGCGGCTACTGCGCACACAATTCACAAACACAGAAAATAATTTTTTTTTTGGTTTGGACTGGAGTGTACTTTCGGGGGTTACAGCACCCTTAACGGTCAAGCCAGCCGGCCCTTTACTTATGACACAGGCGCACGCTTGGCACTACTTTGTTGATGCACGTGTGGCTACTGCGCACACAATTCACAAACACAGAAAATAATTTTTTTTTTGGTTTGGACTGGAGTGTACTTTCGGGGGTTACAGCACCCTTAACGGTCAAGCCAGCCGGCCCTTTACTTATGACACAGGCGCACGCTTGGCACTACTTTGTTGATGCACGTGTGGCTACTGCGCACACAATTCACAAACACAGAAAATAATTTTTTTTTTGGTTTGGACTGGAGTGTACTTTCGGGGGTTACAGCACCCTTAACGGTCAAGCCAGCCGGCCCTTTACTTATGACACAGGCGCACGCTTGGCACTACTTTGTTGATGCACGTGCGGCTACTGCGCACACAATTCACAAACACAGAAAATAATTTTTTTTTGGTTTGGACTGGAGTGTACTTTGGGGGTTACAGCACCCTTAACGGTCAAGCCAGCCGGCCCTTTACTTATGACACAGGCGCACGCTTGGCACTACTTTGTTGATGCACGTGCGGCTACTGCGCACACAATTCACAAACACAGAAAATAATTTTTTTTTGGTTTGGACTGGAGTGTACTTTCGGGGGTTACAGCACCCTTTAACGGTCAAGCCAGCCGGCCCTTTACTTATGACACAGGCGCACGCTTGGCACTACTTTGTTGATGCACGTGCGGCTACTGCGCACACAATTCACAAACACAGAAAATAATTTTTTTTTGGTTTGGACTGGAGTGTACTTTCGGGGGTTACAGCACCCTTAACGGTCAAGCCAGCCGGCCCTTTACTTATGACACAGGCGCACGCTTGGCACTACTTTGTTGATGCACGTGCGGCTACTGCGCACACAATTCACAAACACAGAAAATAATTTTTTTTTTGGTTTGGACTGGAGTGTACTTTCGGGGGTTACAGCACCCTTAACGGTCAAGCCAGCCGGCCCTTTACTTATGACACAGGCGCACGCTTGGCACTACTTTGTTGATGCACGTGCGGCTACTGCGCACACAATTCACAAACACAGAAAATAATTTTTTTTTTGGTTTGGACTGGAGTGTACTTTCGGGGGTTACAGCACCCTTAACGGTCAAGCCAGCCGGCCCTTTACTTATGACACAGGCGCACGCTTGGCACTACTTTGTTGATGCACGTGCGGCTACTGCGCACACAATTCACAAACACAGAAAATATATTATTTTTTTAGCACTTGGGGGGAGCACCCCTGATGGACAGAGCACCCCCTGGACAACACTACAGCACTCCTTTAGGACTGGGACACTGCACAGGACTTTGGAGTGGACACAGCCCCTATGGAGAACTGACTGCACAACACAGTCCAGCCAGCCCCTATGGACTTTGAAGTAGTGGACACAGCCCCTATTAACAACAGCAGCACAGCACAACACAGCCAGCCCCTATGGACTTTGAAGTAGTGGACAACAGCAGCACTACACTACACTACACTACACAGCCCTAACTCCCACCCTCCCTCTTCACTGTCCACAGCCGAGTGAGAAAATGGCGCCGACGTGTGTACCTTATATAGGATCCAAAACCCGCGAGACTCGGAAGGCGGGAAGATGACGTTTTGCCTCGATTTCAGATCCGAGTCAGGCGGGAAAAGTCGAGCCTGACTCGGATCGGACTCGGATCGGGGGGGCTCGGGGGGGTTCGGATTTCAGAAATCCGAACCCGCTCACCCCTAATATATATATATATTAGGGGTGAGCGGGTTCGGATTTCTGAAATCCGAACCCCCCCGAGCCCCCCCGATCCCCCCCGATCCGAGTCCGATCCGAGTCAGGCTCGACTTTTCCCGCCTGACTCGGATCTGAAATCGAGGCAAAACGTCATCATCCCGCCTTCCGAGTCTCGCGGGTTTTGGATCCTATATAAGGTACCCGCGTCGGCGCCATTTTCTCACTCGGCTGTGGACAGTGAAGAGGGAGGATGGGAGTTAGGGCTGTGTAGTGTAGTGTAGTGCTGCTGTTGTCCACTACTTCAAAGTCCATAGGGGCTGGCTGTGTTGTGCTGTGCTGCTGTTGTTAATAGGGGCTGTGTCCACTACTTCAAAGTCCATAGGGGCTGGCTGGACTGTGTTGTGCAGTCAGTTCTCCATAGGGGCTGTGTCCACTCCAAAGTCCTGTGCAGTGTCCCAGTCCTAAAGGAGTGCTGTAGTGTTGTCCAGGGGGTGCTCTGTCCATCAGGGGTGCTCCCCCCAAGTGCTAAAAAAATAATATATTTTCTGTGTTTGTGAATTGTGTGCGCAGTAGCCGCACGTGCATCAACAAAGTAGTGCCAAGCGTGCGCCTGTGTCATAAGTAAAGGGCCGGCTGGCTTGACCGTTAAAGGGTGCTGTAACCCCCAAAGTACACTCCAGTCCAAACCAAAAAAAAAATTATTTTCTGTGTTTGTGAATTGTGTGCGCAGTAGCCGCACGTGCATCAACAAAGTAGTGCCAAACGTGCGCCTGTGTCATAAGTAAAGGGCCGGCTGGCTTGACCGTTAAGGGTGCTGTAACCCCCGAAAGTACACTCCAGTCCAAACCAAAAAAAAAATTATTTTCTGTGTTTGTGAATTGTGTGCGCAGTAGCCGCACGTGCATCAACAAAGTAGTGCCAAGAGTGCGCCTGTGTCATAAGTAAAGGGCCGGCTGGCTTGACCGTTAAGGGTGCTGTAACCCCCTGAAAGTACACTCCAGTCCAAACCAAAAAAAAAAAATATTTTCTGTGAATGTGAATTGTGTGCACTGTGGCTGCATGTGCATCAACAAAGGAGCAGCGCCAAGCGTGCGCCTGTGTCCCATAAGTAAAGAGCCGGCTGGCTCATTTCTTAAAGGGTGGTGTAACCCACAAAGTGCACTACTCTTCAGCAAAAATAAAATAATATTTTCTGTGTTTGTGTGCGCTTTAGCCGCACGTATATATCAATATAACATAAATGGAGGACCAAACTTTCTCCGATAAAAATAAAATAGGGAAAGATCAAGAACCTCTTCCTCCTAGTGCTGTTGCTGCTGCTGGGAGTTGTTCATCATCCCAGAGAGGAAGTAGGAACATCACTACTTTTACTAAACAATTGACCCTCCAACAGTCCCTAGCGATGAGGATGAAGTACGACAGCAGTCATCCTGAAGCAAAACGTATAACTGAGGCCTTGACTGCTATGTTGGTGTTAGACGTGCGTCCGGTATCCGACATTAGTGCAGTGGGATTTAGACAATTGATGGAGGTAGTGTGTCCTCGGTTCCAAATCCCATCTAGATTCCACCTGCATCCTCAAAGCAGCAGCGACAAGCGTGCGTCTGTCTGTTAAAGGGTGGTGACACCCTCAAAGTGTGCTACACAAACAATTAAAATATTGTTCTTTTTTTTCTGTCTTTGTGAATTGTGTGGGCTGTAGCCGCACCTGCATCCTTAAAGCAGCAGCGACAAGCGTGTGCGTCTGTCTGTTAAAGGGTGGTGACACCCTCAAAGTGTGCTACACAAACAATTAAAATATTGTTCTTTTTTCTGTCTTTGTGAATTGTGTGGGCTGTAGCCGCACCTGCATCCTTAAAGCAGCAGCGACAAGCGTGCGTCTGTCTGTTAAAGGGTGGTGACACCCTCAAAGTGTGCTACACAAACAATTAAAATATTGTTCTTTTTTCTGTCTTTGTGAATTGTGTGGGCTGTAGCCGCACCTGCATCCTTAAAGCAGCAGCGACAAGCGTACGTCTGTCTGTTAAAGGGTGGTGACACCCTCAAAGTGTGCTACACAAACAATTAAAATATTGTTCTTTTTTTTTTGGTCTTTGTGAAATGTGTGGGCTGTAGCCGCACCTGCATCCTTAAAGCAGCAGCGACAAGCGTGCGTCTGTCTGTTAAAGGGTGGTGACACCCTCAAAGTGTTCTACACAAACAATTAAAATATTTTTCTTTTTTTTTCGGTCTTTGTGAAATGTGTGGGCTGTAGCCGCACCTGCATCCTTAAAGCAGCAGCGACAAGCGTGCGTCTGTCTGTTAAAGGGTGGTGTAACTCTCAAAGTGTTCCAAAAAATAAAAAACTATTTTTTTAATGTGTTTGTGACTTGTGTGCGATGTAGCCACACTTGCATCCTCAAAGCAGCAGCGACAAGCGTGCGTCTGTCTGTTAAAGGGTGGTGACACCCTCAAAGTGTGCTACACAAACAATTAAAATATTGTTCTTTTTTTTTTGGTCTTTGTGAAATGTGTGGGCTGTAGCCGCACCTGCATCCTTAAAGCAGCAGCGACAAGCGTGCGTCTGTCTGTTAAAGGGTGGTGTAACTCTCAAAGTGCTCCAAAAAATAAAAAACTATTTTTTTAATGTGTTTGTGACTTGTGTGCGATGTAGCCGCACCTGCATCCTTAAAGTAGCAGCGACAAGCGTGCGTCTGTCTGTTAAAGGGTGGTGACACCCTCAAAGTGTGCTGCACAAACAATAAAAATATTCTTCTTCTTTTTTCTGTCTATGTGAATTGTGTGGGCTGTAGCCGCACCTGCATCCTTAAAGCAGCAGCGACAAGCGTGCGTCTGTCTGTTAAAGGGTGGTGACACCCTCAAAGTGTTCTACACAAACAATTAAAATATTGTTCTTTTTTTTTCGGTCTTTGTGAAATGTGTGGGCTGTAGCCGCACCTGCATCCTTAAAGCAGCAGCGACAAGCGTGCGTCTGTCTGTTAAAGGGTGGTGTAACTCTCAAAGTGTTCCAAAAAATAAAAAACTATTTTTTTTATGTGTTTGTGACTTGTGTGCGATGTAGCCACACTTGCATCCTCAAAGCAGCAGCGACAAGCGTGCGTCTGTCTGTTAAAGGGTGGTGACACCCTCAAAGTGTGCTGCACAAACAATAAAAATATTCTTCTTCTTTTTTCTGTCTATGTGAATTGTGTGGGCTGTAGCCGCACCTGCATCCTTAAAGCAGCAGCGACAAGCGTGCGTCTGTCTGTTAAAGGGTGGTGACACCTCAAAGTGTTCTACACAAACAATTAAAATATTGTTCTTTTTTTTTCGGTCTTTGTGAAATGTGTGGGCTGTAGCCGCACCTGCATCCTTAAAGCAGCAGCGACAAGCGTGCGTCTGTCTGTTAAAGGGTGGTGACACCTCAAAGTGTTCTACACAAACAATTAAAATATTCTTCTTCTTTTTTCTGTCTTTGTGAATTGTGTGGGCTGTAGCCGCACTTGCATCCTCAAAGCAGCAGCGACAAGCGTGCGTCTGTCTGTTAAAGGGTGGTGTAACCCTCAAAGTGTGCTCCACAAACAATAAAAATATTCTTTTTTTTTTTCTGTCTTTGTGAATTGTGTGGGCTGTAGCCGCACTTGAATCCTCAAAGCAGCAGCGACAAGCGTGCGTCTGTCTGTTAAAGGATTACATCGGTGACAGCATCCAAGTAGGCATGTCAGACAGTCCGTACCTGTACTGGCAGGAAAAAGAAGCAATTTGGAGGTCCCTGTACAAACTGGCTCTATTTTACCTGAGTTGCCCCCCCTCCAGTGTGTACTCCAAAAGAGTGTTTAGTGCAGCCGGGAACCTTGTCAGCGAAAGGCGTAGGAGGTTGCTTCCACAAAATGTGGAGAAGATGATGTTCATAAAATGAATTATCAACTCTTCCAGGGAGACCAGCCTCCAGAACGTACAGAGGGACCTGTGGTTCCAGCAGGGACGAATTAATACTCTGTGAGGATGAGGATGTACACACTGAAGAGGGTGAGGAATCGGTGGATGAGGAGGATGAGGATGACATCTTGCCTCCGTAGAGCCAGTTTGTGCAGGGACACATTAATTGCCAGCTTGTTTTGTGGGGGCCCAAACGAACCAATCATTTCAGCCACAGTTGTGTGGCAGACCCTGGCGCTGAAATGATTGATTTGTTAAAGTGTGCATGTCCTGTTTATACAACATAAGGGTGGGTGGGAGGGCCCAAGGACAATTCCATCTTGCACTTCTTTTTTTTCTTTGCATTATGTACAGTTTGGGGCCTAGTTTTTCTAACTGCCATCCTGTCTGCCACTGCAGTGTCACTCCTAGATGGGTCACGTGTTTGTGCCGCCCACTCGTGTCGCTTAGCATAGTCATCCAGCTACCTCGGTGCAACCTTTTGGACATGAAAACACTATTGTGAGGTGTGAGGTGTTCAGAATAGACTGGAAATGAGTGGAAATTAAGGTTATTGAAGTTAATAATAGCATAGGAGCAGAAAAACCAACAAATTCTGTGATTTTAGCTGTTTTTATGCTTTTTTTCAAAAAAATACAGATCCAAAACACAAAACCCAGAACCCAAAACACGGAAGGGTGGTTTTGGCAAAACCAATCCAGATCCAAAACACGAAGAAAGATCCAGATCCAAAACCAAAACACGAAAAGTGGCTGGTGCACACCCCTAATATATATATATATATATATATATATATATATATAGACACACGCACGCATATATACATACAATACACATAAACACACACACACACACACAAACACACATACATATATATATATATATATATATATATACACAGGCACACACACACACACACACACATATATACATACAATACATATAAACACATACACACACACATATATATAAAAACACACACATATATATATATATATATATATATATATATATATAGTATATACACACACACATATATATATATATATATATATAAAAACACACATATATATATATATATATATATATATATACACACACACAGGCACATACACACACATCATATATATATACAAACACACACACACAGTCTCTCTGGTATTCCTTTACGGTTTCACATAACCGCAGATTGGCAGCTATTGTGGATCACTCAAGCAAACAAGGAGATAAAGTTAAGGAACCAAAGTGAATACATATTTTATATTTTGAATTTCTAAAGAAAGTATGGAAAGACCCTCAGGCCGGGAATCATGAAGGGGAGATAAATATTTAAGGGAAGCCGTATTTTCTATGGCTCTGGAGGAAACATGTATTCTGTGGAGCTTCATATTAATGTCGAGAGAATCTATTTTTTTCCCAGGCTGATTTGCATGCAGTCATAGAAACATAAGAGGGTTATAGTCAACAAAACGCCACTTTCCTTTTTTTTTTTCCACTACTAATTGCTAATAGCGGACGCACCTCCTAAAGGGATTGAATTCGCAATTGTTGATGATGATTTTATATACGATTTCTGATTTATCTCATGAGGAAAACAGGTTGTGCCCTTAGCTCGGACATTTGCAAAATGTATTTATTTATTTTTATTCTATTTTTAAAACATAAGAGTAGGCGTTTATATGGCGTCATGTCTTCAAATTAATTTAAACAGTTACAATAACATGGGGTAAGGGGAGAACGGAACAAGTACACGGCAAGATCTTAATGACACTATGCAATTTTTTTTGGTTGACCAGTCATTCAGCACAATTTTTCTGCAAGTGAAAGGTCCCGAGATCTGCGGAACACACCTAAAATACAATTTAAATGAAAAGTTGCCGATTCTCAGGCTCATGGGTTGATAATTTGCATTTGTCTTCCCACAAGTAGGATGAGGGGAATTGGTATGAAATACCGCCGGCCGTATGGTTTGATTCCCGTCAGCGGCAGCCCGACAGGAGCAGAGTGCGATGTAGCGGAAGCCCGACAGCGCTGGAAATCCTGATCGTGGATAAGTTAGTATTTACTAACCTAACCTAACCCCCCTAACCCTAACCCTCCTTAGGGGTGCCTAACCCTAACCCTAACTTCCCCCCCAAGTGCCTAACCCTAATCCCCCCTCTAAGTGCCTAACCCTAACCACCCCCTTCCCCGCTGCCTAAACCTAAGTCCCCCGGGGGGGTGCCTAACCCTAAGTCCCCCCCGGGGGTGCCTAACCCTAAGTCCCCCCCGGGGGTGCCTAACCCTAACCCTCCCTCCCCCTAGCCTAACCCTAAACCTCCCGGGGGGGTGCCTAACCCTAAGTCCCCCCCGGGAGCCCTGAACCTAACCCTCCCCCCCGCGGCTGTCTGCTCGCGGCGCCCGGCATCCCTACAATCGGGATGCCGGGCGCCGGTCTACCGTCGCCGGGGAAATGCGGGCGTCTACATCTAGACGCCCGGCATTTCACCCTTGCCGGGAAATGGCAGTCGGGAAGCCGGCCGCCGGTATTTAGGCAGTCGGCTTCCCGTTTGCCTCCCGGATGAGGTAATCGGGAAAATTCATAGGGTATATGATCTGATTATTGTGAATCCCCACAGACCACACGATATCGGGACTTTTTGGCTGATATCTTCTGGCAAGTTTGACAAATTGGATGATTAAAGGAGTGAGTTTTTGTACTTTTTTTTACCGTGTTATCTGCAAAACGCCATAACACTCGTGCCTATGCATATTACACTAAATCAGTCGATAACCTGGCTATTAACTTATTGTCCAAATAATTGTATAGTGTGTACCTTGCTTTAGGTCACAGTACAAAAGAGATTTAAACAGTCACCAAACAGGACAACATAGGATATTGTAACGGAGGAGATCGCCTCCACATGGTTAGGCAAATTGCAAGGTCCAAGCCCTCCTAAAAGGGCTAGAGCTCAGGAATTATACGTATCATGGCCATGTACAATAAACCACTTTACCCATATACCATCAAGTTTGTGTTATCATATAGAAAGAAAGATATCTTCCCAATGCATTGGGATATGCCGGACATTATTGAGAAAGTAGGAAACACCAGGGACCTCCGGTGTTATAAGTTGCTAAATCGGGATGTAGTTTCCCGACTCCTGGCATCCTGACTGTATGTATTGGGGTTAGCGGATAGGCACTATAGAGAGGGTTAGGGTTAGGCTGCGGGGTAGGGGGGTTAGGTATAGGCTGCAGGGTGGAGGGTTAGGTTTAGGCTGTGAGAAGGGAGGGTCAGGTTTAGGGGTAAGATAATTACCTGCAGGTGTCGGTATCCTAACCCTGTCGGGATGCCGGTGTCGGGATTCTGACTACCGGAATCCTGGGAAACCGGCATCCCATTCAATCATTGAGTTAATAATCAAGTGGATCCTGTTCCAAAAAGTGACCATGTGTGGGCAGGCCCACCAAATGTGATACGTTGTTTCCCTGTAGCTAAATACCCCCCAGCAATTGGAGCAAGCTGTTGGACATTTTGGAGAGTCTGTCAGGGGTTAAAGTCTGTGCTACCTGTCTATGTGATCCACTGAACACGCTGCAGAATTGCACACTGTAGGCAAATGTTAAATTCGTGTTACCAGGGCAATCACTTGTGGGCACAAGTCCCCACAGACATCCTCAGGACAGTAAAAGATCTCCGTATAACTTTGTGATGCACAGTTGGCTCTTTAATCTTTTGTGGTGTAATGTTGTGGTGCAGTAAATTGACAACGTTCTTTTTGTCAAATAGAAGTGATCAACTTAAAAAAATAAAATGGGTTTGGGGAAGTCTGCACCTGCTCTAAAGCAACATATATCAAGCACGCCAAAAGTAGTCCCACTTACTTATGCACTATGCCGCCCTACAAAGGGTGATGAACTGCTGCTAGCTATCATCTGTTAATAAAGTCACTCAAAAAAGTGCAAAAGTTATAAAGCGCAGTGCAAATGCTGTTTTGTTACATGACACGTATATATTTTGGTTCATCCCTTTATATGAGGAGGACACATAGATTTTCAGGCATCTGTGGGTGGCCCAAAATATTAGCATCATCTAATGATAGAAGTTGGGATTATTATTTATTTATTACCAGTTATTTATATAGCGCACACATATTCCGCAGCGCTTTACAGAGCGTATTTGGCCATTCACATCAGTCCCTGCCCCAGTGGAGCTTACAATCTATGGGCCTGATTCAGAGCCGCTCGTAAGCGGCCGCTCGTTCGTTCCGAGCGATGTTTGCACAACTGCGCATGTGTACGGATCGTAATACGCATGCGCGAACCAGTCAGTGCGGCCGAAATTCGTTTGTTCGCTAAATAGTGAATGCCTGCTATTTTGAGTGACAGGAGGAGGCGTATGCGGGTGGTAACAGGGAAGGTGCTTGAAAACGGGGAGTGGAGATCCGAACGCAGGCGTGCTTAAAGGTCAAAACGGGCGTTTTATGGGTGTGCATAATTAATACAGCAGCGTCATTGACCATGTCACTGGGTTATTTTATAGTCAGAACTGCTCCCAAGATTGCAGTAGGAAAAACCAACCACAAGAATAGCGAGCAGTTCATACGCTGGTCGATGTACTCTATTAATCTAATAAATAGCGGACATGATGAAGGATGCGAGCGGCCAGGGGGCGTAGTTTTCCAAAAAACGACCGCATGTTTGGTTCGCTCGTTCAGATCTAGAAGCGTGAACAGACCGCAAAGAGCGAACGGTTCATTTGAATAGCCACCCCTTTTTTCTGAACGAGCGAGCGCAAATAGCGTCCGGCTCTGAATGAGGTCCTATGTTCCCTATCACAGGCTCACACACATACACACTAGGGTTAAGTTTTGTTGGGAGCCAATTAACCTACCAGTTTATGTTTGGAGTGTGGGAGGAAACTGGAGTACTGGTAGGAAACCCATGCAAGCACAGGGAGAATATACAAACTCCACACAGATAGGGCCGTAGTGGGAATTAAACCCGCGACCTCAGTGCTGTGAGGCAGTAATACTAACCATTACACCATCTGTGCTCATCAGAGGCATTCCTTGTAGGATTGACCATCGATGGCTCAGCCATCGATGGCTGATGGTTTTGAACCATCAGGTAGAAACCATTGATGGTTGAACCATCATGGCTAGCATGTGCACGTGCGCAGTTAGCACCCTCTCATGCAGATACCGTGGTGGGGATTCCTCATCAGACTCAGCCATCGATATTTTACCATTGGTGTTCAGCCGTCAACGGTGAAAACATTCACCATCGCCATCAGACCATGGTCACCGTTAGCACCCTGCTCTGTGCGGACATGGAGAATATACTCTGAGGTGCCGGAGATCGGGTTTTGGGCAATACTTTTCCTTTGATGCATTTTATACACCCAGCTGCATGTATTTGGAACTTTTTATTTCAAAGCACATTTTAACCAATGTAATAAAAAAACAACAAAGTTGATTTTACACATAAATGATGCTCAGAAAAGCAGAAAAGTTTAAATTACAGAAGGGGCAGGACTTTACCTGCCGAAAACCCAGAGCAACTTCAGTCACACACTAGCAATCGCCTGTAACCAGCATTGGAAGAGTTTACGCTGAGTGTTAGGGGCAGTCAGCCTGGCATGGCACTAACGTCTCTGGTCCTGAGCACTTACATGTAAATTAAAAAATAATTTGGAATATTTGAATCAGAAGTTGACAAATTTAAAAGATCATTGTAAATTCTCCAAACATTTTTACAAAAGTGAAATATAGCAACTAAGCCTCGGCATAACCGTCACAGGGCCTCATTTTCAGAAAATGTTTTCCTACAGTGACTGTGTCCCCATTACCTGCGCCATTGGTTCTATAGCAAAGGTGACTTTGCTTGATGCAAACAGTATCTCTGAGTGTTCCTTATCTCCATAATGGATATTACCATCCTACCCAACCAGATCCTCTGCATGTCATGTAAATCCAATCCCTATCTTTGTACTAATGTTACCATACTCTGTTTTATTTATTTATTTTTATATTTGCGCTATTGCTGCTAATGTATAATACAGATGGGAGACAGCAGCTGGCCACAGAGGGCCTGATTCAGAGCCGGACGCTATTTGCGCTCGCTCGTTCTGAAAAAGGGGCCGGCTATCTAAATTGAGCGCTCGCTCTTTGCGGTCTGTTGACGCCTCTATGTCTGAGCTCGCTATTTTTAAAAAAATGCCCCCTGGCCGCTCGCATCCTACGTCATCTCCGCTATTTATTAGATTAATCGAGTACATCGAAAGGCGTCTGAACTGCTCGCAGTGCTTGTGGTAGCATTTTCCTACTGCAATCATACGAGCAGTTCAGGCTAAGAAACAACCAAGTGACGTGGTCGATGACGCTGCTTTGTTAATTATGCACACCCTTAAAACGCCCGTTTTGACCGTTTGGCACGCCTGCGTTCGGATCTCCACTCCCCGTTTTCAAGCACCTTCCCCTGTTACCACCCACAAACGCCTCATCCTGTCACTCAAATTAGCAGGCATTCGCTATTTTGCGAGCACACAATTTCCGACCATAATGACTGGTTCGCTGCATGCGTATTACAACCCATACGCATGCGCAGTTGTGCGAACATCGCTTGGAGCGAACGAGCGGCTCTGAATCAGGCCCTGACTTCCAATGTCCTTGTTGTGATATTTTGTTGTTGTTTTCTCTTTGCTTATTTATATAGTATTACACTATTTAGCTGATTGTTGTAGTTAGATACATTAGACAACATCGATATCTGATCAAACTGGGACACTCTGATTAGCTCTCCTGCTCTTTCTGATTTATGGGGAGAGAGAGGGGAGGGGAGGGGGTTCTAATACAAGCTCAATTACAGGTTAACTATGTTTGCAGAATGTTTCTCTCTACATTAATACTGTGTAATTGGTATTGGGAATTAAAGCTGCAGTAGGGACAGTCCCAGGAAACCCTGAGCGATGCTGACATTTTGCTGTCTTAGATTTCCTAGTCATGTATAAATAGTCAGTAACCGCGTATTATCTTCCGAGCATGTATAGCGACATTATAGTCTGTACATTATCCCCCCACCACACACAGAAAAAATTAAATACTAAATTAAATTTGTAGGGATGGTGCGAGAGGGCCCATAAATCACACTCAGACTGGGTGCGCAGGCAGCGAAGGTCTGAAATCAAAACCGGTCACAGCCAATTTCCCATCCCTAATCTTTTATCCTATATTTCCTCACTGCAGTGTGAGGGGGCTTTTCCTCAGCTTCTATCCCTCCTGTTCACAAATCTCCTGAGCACGGGCTCCTGCAGAGTTTTTATTCCCGGATTTGTAAGTCTCCGAGATCTCTTTACTGCACGCGGCTGTTCTTTTCTGGCTCTCTCTTTTCTCTTCCCAATTCCTAACGACACTCTTGCCTGTTCCTCCGTGGCCGGGTGACATCAGAGACGCACAATTACAGCTGCTACAATACCGGACACCATGCGAGGAAGCAGATAGCCTTTAAATTGTTTCCTAATGTATAGCAAGTGGCATGAGCTCACTTCCTGCAGCCGGGAGAAGGTGGAAGGCCAGCGGCTTCCCTGACAGAACACGGTCGCAGTCACGAATTCCATGGTGGACGAGTGTCAATTACTCACTGTGGTCTATTTAGGGACTATGGGGATTGATTCAGCAGCGATCGAAATTGCAAGTACGTACGCAGACCGAGCGATTGTTAGCCACTGTGCATGCACCGCACTGTGCGTGCTCGGCGATCGCACTGCGATTACGCACACGGATAGGGATCCGTCGCAGAGTGAGTGACAAACCACGAGCGTTTGGGAGTGGTGACGGGGGAGTGGTTGCAGAAACGCAGGCGTGTCTGTCCGTTGGAACGCTGTTGTATGGGCGTGCATAATTTAGCCACTGCGATTACATACACAGCTTGTGTACTCACTGCGCGCGACGAGACTTGCAGTTTCTGAGACAGGTCAGAGCTGCTGTAATTGTTCGTGAGGGGCCGATGTCCTCCGATATTACCGATGTATACGCAGGACTGTGAGGTATTATGGATGTGAGAAATCAGCAATGGCCGTCTCTATGCTGGCTGAGCGGTGGCTGACATTAGCATATTTTCACAGCTTCATTGCGTGCGGTTACGCAGCTACGATCGCAGTTGCGATCCGTGCTGAATCAGCCCCGATATAAAGCCTAAAATACAAGTATATTTATTTTAAACATAAGAACTACAGTTACAAATGCGTGTAAAAAAAATATCAGGAATTTGTCGGAACAGAAGAGAAGAGAGAAAACCCGTGTTCTGCGTGTGGAGTCTTACTGCATGGACACGTCAGTGCTTTCACATATTACTAGCGGAACCTGAAGAGACGTGTGCATGGGGTATGGAAGAGATAAAAAAGTTTTTTGACTGCAAATAAGCACCTCATCTTTTGAGGACATATTCATTATTGGAGGACCCCGATAATTAAGTATTCAACTCTCTGAGAGTAGCAGCGGTGGATAAATAAAAAATCATCGGAGCAATTCAACATTGCTCCAGTGTGGTGACAGCTGACCCCGCAAACCTTATCGCTGCTACGTTAGTGGCAATAAAACTTTGCACTTTCAAGTGTGACTCGCAGTGCTAGTGGACATGAGTGAATTTAGGGTTCACACTAGAGATGTGCGCCGACCCCCGTATTTTGGTTTTGGATTCGGATTCATCTTTGTGTTTTGGTTTATTTTTTGCAAAACCGCCCTCACGTGTTGTGGATCTGTATTTTCTTAAAAAAAATTTAAATTCAAAAACAGCTAAACTGACATCTTTTTGACCTGTGAGCATACAATCGAAAACCCGAGTTCAGTTTTAAAAAACGAGTTCTGAACCACGGGGAGATCTGAACCCTAAAGTAATTCCGATCTCAATTAGACTCTGAACCCCTAAATTCGGTTGTTGTCGGTTCTCTGAGAACCTGACCAGCACGTCTCTAGTTCACACATGCGCACAAGGAACCATGCGTCCGGTGGAAGGAGCCGAACAGAGGCGGAGGGATCCGAAATGATCCCTTTTTCGCTTATCCGGACCTCCTTCCCATAGGAAGGAGCGGGGTCTGAGAATCAGTGCCATCTGACAATGACGAAGGTTCCTGCTGTCAAACTTTGGAGCTTGATTAATTTAGGTCCGCGTACTATGTGAGGACAGCCGGCCAGATCAGGACTGAAAGGTAAGCAGGAGAGAGATATTTGTGATATCTCCTGCGTTACCTTTTTAATGAATGGCCCTGATAGTTAATTTCTGCAACAGTAGGTAAATATATTAATATTAATCTACTTTTGTAGACATTAAGTGATAATGGAAACACTAAAAAGACGCCATTTAAGGTGACTGTGAAACAATCTAATTCAGTCAAGATTTTTTTTCAGTCCCGGCCCTGTTCTAAATAACTTGCAGACTCTCCCGCAGTTCAGATCTCTGAGTTGGTTGGATATTCTGCACATAGGGTCTCATTCAGACCCGCTCGCGAGCGCAGGATGCTCGCAAGTGGGTCGATGGTACCGAAATGCGCATGCGCACGACGGAGGCTGCTCCGTCGTGCGCATGCGTGAGAAGGTAGCAGTCGCTCGGGGTCTCGCACCAAAGGGGGCGTGCTGTCGATGGTGAGTGATAGCCGGGGGAGTAGCTGCCCATGGGAACACCTACTGTCTGGGTCCGGCCCCACTGACATCACTAGTGATGTCAGTGGGAGTGATTTTGCCTCTGAGAGCCAAAATCACTCCAGGGCTTGCGGCAGCGAGACCCTACAGCAGGGTCTCATCGCAAGCCCTACCATCATCATGGACGCTCGCATAAGCTGTGGGTGGTAACCCACAGCTATGCGAGCGTCCAGGAGGACGCACCAAAAAAAACCCAAAACGCCCTGATTCAGAGCGGGCGCTCGTTCAGAGCGTCCGGCTCTGTATCAGGCCCATAGTTTTATTTTGAGTTAAAAAAAAAATGTTAATAGTGAAAAAGATGTTTAGAGTATAAAAATGCGAAAGTGTTGCAATTACTGGTATTGTTATAATATCTGTTGTCAGGAGCATAACTAGGTATTTGTGGGCACCATAGCAACATTTTTAAGGGACCCATCACATTTTTTAGGGAGGGACACATTCCTCAAGCCACCTCTCACCTCCCTTTCCTGACTACTATGGATTGTAATCTTGCGAACATACATAAATCATTGCTGAGATGAGGATACGATCATCACCAAAATAAAATCTCACTATTAAAATTCCCCCTTATAGCAAATGAACAGCCTGATTTTAGGATCATCTTATTTAATGGAACTCTGTAAACTGCTGACCCAAAATGAAAGTGACAATCTTTACTCTCTTCAAATCTGGAGGCCTATTTAACATTATTCTTTTCACTGGGGCGAAAGCTGTAATGTTTGTCGCTACTTAACATTGAGATTTTTTTTTTCTAATTATTTTTCAAACATATTTATAAAACAAAATTGCAGAGAAAGCCCAGAGTTGTAACAGTTACTTATCACTTAGCTGGGCCAGTCCCCATCATGCTACACATACAGTACATGAATGCTAAATAAAAACTTTTTTATATGTATTTACATAAAAGCTTTTATACACAAAAATATCGTGCCATATGTAATATGAAATTTATATTGTTACAGTATATTTGTAAATTGTTTTCTGGGAGCAGAGCAAATGCACATTATATTATTTTGAGACAAATAACAAAATAATTAATGTAAATATAAAATCCATTTTTTTCAGTGGTTTTCTTACTGTAACATCATCTTGAAACAGAATTATTATTTTTAATATTTTTTTATATTTTATATTATTTTTTTTATAAAACTATTTACTGTGACAAAATATATGTTTTGCTGCTTGATGTATAGTATATTTTCTACACAATACTAGAGCTATAATGAGCTGGTGATATCATTCGACAACAGGGTTACACTGGCACTGCACTTCTAAATATTTGCCATATGTATTTTTTTATGCTTTTTTTCTTTACTTAAAATAAATTTTATTTTAAACTTTTAATAGTGTTTGTTGTATTTATAACACAAATATCCCCCCTTCCAGGAAAAACTCAAATGTATTTAATATTATAAAATAAGAGTATTGTTAGTATATTTTGTCACTTTGAAATATGTTAAAAAATAACTTTTCTCTCTTAAGCTTTGGCCACATTTCTTTTTCTCTCTTTACACTAATGGTCAGCCCGGCATATTATAATTGTTTAGGAATCTGAAGCATTGACTAGTCAGTGTCTTCCTTTTCCTCGTATCTCTTTGTTTATTTTATCTATTACAGATGGATTGCTGGCTTAAGCCTATTCATTAGCTCCTCTTTTTTTTGCAAATAGTAAGCAGGGCTGATTTCATTAACATTTCAGAGCTGAGTTGTTGTTCTACTGCTGAGTAATTGTGGGTCAGTGTGTTTTCCGAGCATTGACTAATGACATGATCACATCAAAAGGATGAAAACCTGTAAGAATGTACATTGAAATATACTTAGTTTTCTGTATGCGCCTCTGCCACAGAAAATAATTCAAATTCTCAGAGCTGAACTTAAATTAGTATCCACCTGCAAGACGTAATGTAATTTTACAAAACTGGATTGCTAAGGCAATGCATGGATTCACAGGCGTTTACGCTATTATAAATTAAGTACATTTATAAACTGTAACAATGTTGTTTAATGTTTCCCTTTAGACGTGCTGCACAGAGATTTGGTTGTCATTTAGATGTCTCAATTAAGACTGTAAATTGCTCTAAATCCTGTGTTATCTCCTTAAATAAGTAAAAGCAAAACTCTTCTAATTAAATGAAATAAGTTGGGAAAATTGGTATACAGTTATTATTTATGACTGGGCTTACTTGATAAAAATACAGGCAGTCATTATACTGTACCACCGGTTGAATAGACCTGTAAATGACGTGGCACAGAATTATGGCCCAATATGAAAGGGGGCACTCATATGTCCCTTATAATAGGCAGTGCTGCCCCGTATGTTGAAGGTCATAGTCTTTGTTTATACTGTACTCGTGAATGACAAAAATGGGATTTAATTTTGTAGGAAATATTTTAATAAACCTCAATGGTTGGAAACTCCAGATATTTGGAAACCTTTCTAATTTATTGGAGTTGTTTCTGGCTCTTATATCCCTCATTTTTGTGATTCTGGTGGACCCCTGGGAGAAAAGGTTACCCTCCCAAATTGTACACTCCTCATAGTGAAATGGGTAGGATGAGAGCACTGTCCTTGGTAAGTGGTGACCCCCTCAGTGGCTACGTAAATCTATTCTCCAGGAACTCTTCCAGAGCATAAAAGAGGAAAAGTAAACAAGTATGATAATATGTTAGTAACCTCATCACTCATCTCCTGATATACTCTGTGCTGCTGGGGACCCTGCTCCTTCCACTATATAACTCTCAGTCTGTGGCTTCCTGCTGCCTCCATTCCCCTCCTCACATCATGTCACTGCCTCTGTCACATGCAGCCCCATCCTCACTAACACATCGCTCATCTCCTGATATACTCTGTGCTGCTGGGGACTCTGCTCCTCCCACTATATAACTCTCAGTCTGTGACTTCCTGCTGCCTCCATTCCCCTCCTGACATCATGTCACTGCCCCTGTCACATACAGCCCTGTATTCACTAACACACAGGTTCTCAAACTCGGTCCTTAGGACCCCAAACAGTGCATGTTTTGCAGGTCTCCTCACATAATTACTAGTGAAATAATTAGCTGCACCTGTGGATCTTTAAAAACGTGTTAGTCAGTAATGAATACACCAGTGCACCTGCTGGGTTACCTGGAAAAAGTGAACTGTGTGGGGTCCTGAGGACCGAGTTTGAGAACCACTGCACTAACACATCACTCATCTCCTGATATACTCTGTGCTGCTGGGGATCCTGCACCTCCCACTATGTAACTCTCAGTCTGTGGCTTCCTGCTGCCTCTATTCCCCCCTCCTCACATCATGTCACTGCCCCTGTCACATGCAGCCCTGTCCTCACTGATACATCACTTATGTCCTAATATACTCTGTGCTGCTGGGGACCCTGCTCCTCTCACTATATAACTCTCAGTCTGTGGTTTCCTGCTGCCTCCATTCCCCTCCTCACATCATGTCACTGCCCCTGTCACATGTAGCCCTGTCCACACTAACACATCACTTATGTCCTAATATACTCTGTGCTGCTGGGGACCCTGCTCCTCCCACTATATAACTCTCAGTCTGTGGTTTCCTGCTGCCTCCATTCCCCTCCTCACATCATGTCACTGCCCCTATCACATGTAGCCCTGTCCACACTAACACATCACTTATGTCCTAATATACTCTGTGCTGCTGGGGACCCTGCTACTCCCACTATATAACTCTCAGCCTGTGACTTCCTACTGCTCCCATTCCCCTCCTCACATTATGTCACTGCCCCTGTCACATGCAGCCCTGTCCTCTCTAACGCATCACTCATATCCTGATATACTCTGTGCTGCTGGGGACCCTGCTCCTCCCACTATATAACTCTCAGTCTGTGGTTTCCTGCTGCCTCCATTCCCCTCCTCACATCATGTCACTGCACCTGTCACATGCAGCCCTGTCCACACTACATCACTCATCTCCTGATATACTCTGTGCTGCTGGGGAACCTGCTCCTCCCACTATGTAACTCTCAGTCTGTGGATTCCTACTGCCTCCATTCCCCTCCTCACATCATGTCACTGCCCCTATCACATGCAGTCCTGTCCTCACTAATACATCACTCATCTCCTGATATACTCTATGCTGCTGGGGAACCTGCTCCTCCCACTATGTAACTCTCAGTCTGTGGATTCCTACTGCCTCCATTCCCCTCCTCACATCATGTCACTGCCCCTATCACATGCAGTCCTGTCCTCACTAACACATCACTCATATCCTGATATACTCTGTGCTGCTGGGGACCCTGCTCCTCCCACTATATAACTCTCAGTCTGTGGTTTCCTGCTGCCTCCATTCCCCTCCTCACATCATGTCACTGCACCTGTCACATGCAGCCCTGTCCTCACTAACACATCTCTCATCTCCTGATATACTCTGTGCTGCTGGGGAACCTGCTCCTCCCACTATGTAACTCTCAGTCTGTGGCTTCCTGCTGCCTCCATTCCCCTCCTCACATCATGTCACTGCCACTGTCACATGCAGCCCTGTCCTCACTAACACATCACTCATCTCTTGATATACTCTGTGCTGCTGGGGACCCTGCTCCTCCCACTATATAACTCTCAGTCGGTGGCTTCCTGCTGCCTCCATTCCCTCCTCACATCATGTCACTGCCCCTATCACATGTAGCCCTGTCCCCACTAAATGCACCTTAAATGTAGGCAGAAAAAAATATTCTCCTGTATGACATTTTCACTCTTCTTTCACACATAATAATGTTATATTAGTACATTGATTTTGTACATTTTTATTTTCTGATTGTAACTAGAACATACAAAGCCATTTTGGGTGTATAAAGCTGTATATTAATATGCACTCCTTTAATGTATTTAACAGAGAATTTACTCAATAACAATGTTTTAGAATGACACCATTTAGCAGCCCCACTTATAGAATAATCCTCTGTGTGAGAGCATTTCCTGCAATTAGGGTTGGGAGTCGATTCAAACCCCCGAATCGGCCAAAGTCAGATATTATTTTCCACCACGCTGAATTAATCTTATGTGTTGCCTGTGTGCTCTCCTCTGTGCCAGATAGACTTATTTTACTTAGAGCAGCGGTTCTCAAACTCGGTCCGACTGCCCCAACAGTGGACAGGGCCCCCCAACAGCCAGGAGTGTGCCAGTCAGCCCACCTCTGTATCCAGCACCCGGCTGAGAGCGAGTCTGGTCAGGACGCAACACCCAATGGGCATAGGCACATGGAGTACTAAGCCACTCCTCTCCCAATAGCACCGCGACGTGCAGCCGGCCTCGGCACTAGGAAACCGCCTATCCACGAGATGCTGGGCACAGCTAACTGGCTCTTGAAAATAAGACACTCCTGGCTATCCTGGCAATTTATTGCACCTCAATAAGGGGCACATTTATCATTTCATATTTGAGGTGTATTCCCTGGCGATGCCACGGCGATGGAATGTAGTTAATTTACCACTGCACGGGAAGCCGGCGGTCAAAACACCAGGGCCAGAATACTGACATCAGTTGAGATGCTGAAGCCGGAATCTCGCCAGCTGGCATCCCGAACTTAAGTAAAGTGGGCTAGAGTAGGGTGGGGGGCTGGTATTAGGTTTAGGCATCAATAGGTGGTAAGGGTAACGCTATGGGGGGAAGGTTAGGGTTAGGCATTAAGGGGGGAGGGTTAGGTTTAGGCACTAATGGGAACGTTTGGGGTTAGGGTGCGGGGGGGAGGGGATCAGTATGATTTTATTTCTATTTACGAACCTAACCTCTCCCCCCTAACCCTCCCTTAGGGGTGCGTAACCCTAACCTCCCCCCAAGTGCCTAACCCTAACCCCCCTCTAATTGCCTAATCATAAGCCCCCCTTCCCCGCAGCCTAACCCTAAGTCACCCGGGGGGGTGCCTAACCCTAGCCTCCCCCCCAAGTGCCTAACCCTAAACCCCCTTCCCCTAGCCTAACCCTGTCCCCCTAGGATCCCCCTAACCTAACCTTCCCCCCCTGCGGCTGTCCGCGCCCGGCGCCTGGCTTGCCTTCGATCGGTAGGCCGGGTGTCGGGCTCACGGCGTAGGTCTAATGACAGTTGCCGGGATTAGACAGTCGAGATGCCGACGTTCTGCATTTAGACCATCGCCATTCTGACTGCATCCCAGTGGGAGGGTTAGGATGCAGAAAAAGAGGGTTAGGGAGTGATAGGCGGTGAGTTAGAATACTTACCTAGCCCCTTTTGGGATTCTGGTCATCGGGATGCCGCTGACGATCTTTTGACGGCCGACATTCTACCTGACGGTCTCCCATACCCAACCGCCCCCGTGCATATGCGCAGGAGTTCCGGCACGGGAGTAAAGAGACTGCTGATGTGGTCACTTCACTCACAACACATTGCACGGACGGGCTAATTTCAGAGCCCCTATCCCTGCCCCTATCCCTGCCCCTATCCCTGCCTGTGCTCGGAAATACATTAGGCCAATATGAGCGCATCCTGCAATGCGATCACAAGCGCTAATATTGTACCCAGATCGCTTTACAGATACAATCATTAATAAATGGGCCCCTAAGGAACGCAGCCCAGTAACAGCAGCTCTATGTCTACAGTATTGTATGGTACTGTACAGACTAATTCATAATATCCTGCAATATTCATAAGGTGATTGCTGATGGCCCGGACAGAGTTATGCTGGCCATACACGGTGCGATATGCACCATGCGAAGTGAGGGGGGATCCGACGTCCGACATATCGGGTGGTCCCTACACACGGTGCAATCGGGTGGCCGACCGCCCCATATGCTGGCTCCCCCCTCCCCCACTCGCATAGCGCTGCATGGGATTGCACATCGCATCCCCAGATCGGCTGAACCTGCAGTAAGATCTGGGGGTGCGATGTACGACCCCATGGTGCGCGCTCTGTCCGATATGATGCCCATACACGGTACGATATAGCAGCAAAATTGTACCAATCCGTCGGATTGGCTGATTTATCGCACCGTGTATGGACACCTTTACAGTTTAAGTTGACTACTACGAAAGGTTTTATTGCTACATTGTTTCAATTTCAGGAAACAGTTTTATTGTGTTAGTGACAGTGAGACTAATAGCAACATATGTGTATTTTTTTTAGAGTGTATATTTTTATTGTAATGTAATATGTTCTTAATAAATATCCTTATATAATATACTGTTCTTTTATAGACACCTTCTACCAGCACAGTCTACTGTTCATTTAGACTCAAATATGAGTCAGTGACCCCAGTGTGCGCAAATCTGGAACTTCATCTGTGCAAATTCTGACAAAATGTCCGAGAATCACTAGATTGCCTTCTAAACCGTATGTAGGAATTTAAAGTTAACTCTATAGCAGAGTGCTGATATTAGTTATATCCCCCGATCTTCTTTATACATTACACATATACATCCATCATCTAAGCAGAAAGATTTATCGCACATTTATCTATAAGGGCAGGAATCAGGGAGAATGTGTTTATAGATCGGTGACCATGTTAAACAGATTACATGGATTTTTACTATTTACCTTAACAAGCCTGTGAGAACAGGGCGTTTCTGTAGACACTACTTATCTAGTATTGGTCAAGCATTTCACACTGTCCAACAATGAAACACAAAGGTAAGGAAGTTTAGTGGATATAGTATTGACTTATGAGATAACAGCCGCCTATTGTAGTTAGCAGGGGGCACACGTACCATGGGCGAGGTGGAAGGTCTCCAAACTCTCTAGATCAGTGTTTCCCAATCTCGGTACTCAAGACACACTAAAAGCTTTTACACACTACACGATATTACTAACAATGTAGCTGATTCCGATGCATCGGAATGACAAATTGTTAATATCGTGCAGCGTGTATGCACTACATCGTGTAGTGCGCGCTCACATGGGGTCGTCAGCCGCATCGCCTGATCCTTTGTACATGCAGTAAAATCAGGCAATGCGGCTGATCCCATGCAGTATTAAGTGGTAGGGGCCGGCAATTCGTGCGGTTGGGCACCAGATCGTCCAGTGTGTACGGACCCCCCGATATGTCGGCCCATCGGCGCTGGGATCGTGGGTTCCATCGTTGTGTACACAGTCGTTTAGTGTTTACCCAGCTTAACAGTCCAGGTTTTAGTGATATCCATGCTTGAGCACAGATGGTTAAATCCAAATAACTGAGATACTAATTAAGAAACGTGCTCAAGTATGGCTATCCTTAAAACCTGGACTGTTACTGTGCCTTGAGGACTGTGGTTGGGAAGCCCTGCGCTAGATTTTATTTCATATTAGTAATTTGGTTTCCAAGCTCAGACTGTCTATAGAGACCGCACTTTATAAAATAAGTTTAGAGTAATAGAGAATGCCTGGTTAGACAGACACGTCCATTTTCATTGTATGCATTAAAGAGCTGGCAACCTTTGGCCCGGGTGTAATAATCATATACTGTGTAACCGACCTAAAGCAACAACAATCGCTTTCTATAATACCAGGCTGCTATGTGACAGAATTTATTTACCTGGCACATATAACATTCCACAGAATAATGATGTAGTGTTAGGTAGATGATGGTTGTTACCATCATAGCTCCTGAAAGCTTTTTACCACATCTGTTATATGACATTTCCTACTGACAATGAACAAGTACAGGACTTGGGGTAATCTATATAACAATTGTGTAAGGTCTTTCCTATTTCCGACATGCATGTGTAGTGGAAGCTGGGGCACGGGCTGCACCTCCAGTGGTTCCCACTGCTAGGGAGAAGGGACATAGCTAGCCAGAGAGTAGGACCGCCTACATGGGATAAGTTTGGGAGCTGGGGGGTGGGGGCAGGGCTGCCATCAGATATTGTGGGGCCCAGGACTGACAAAATAGGCAGGGCCCCTGGGCCCCCCCTCCCGCTACTGCTAGGTCTAATTGATTATGACTTACCTTATCGCCTTGCGCTTCTTCCTTCTGGCTTCTTGTCCTCCTGGGCTGGCTGGCGCTGCTCCTCACACGCCGCGGCTCTTCTGACATCTCCCATCCAGTGGAGTGATGTCGTGCACCCCAACGCCAAAGGAAAAAAAAATGTATTAAACAAGTGCAGGGGCAAATACAGGATTTTCTGAGGGAGAGGGAGGGGGTTTCTAATAAAAAAATAAAAATAAAATATATATATATACATATATATATATATATATATATATATATATATGTGTGTGTTTTGTTAAACACACACATACACATATAATATATACAGCATAACACACATGTACATGTTATATATAACATATATACACATATATCCACGTACATATATCCACGTATGTTATATATGTTACATATATCCACGTACATACACATGTATGTATATCCACATACATACACATGTATGTGTATGTACGTACATACACATACATCCACACAAACATACATACACATATGTACACTCTAACACATACAGATATATACATACGCATATATACACACTAACACAGACATATACAGTACATACCCATATGTACACACTAACACATAGACATATACAGTACATACACACTAACACATAGACATATACAGTACATACACACTAACACAGACATATACAGTACATACACATATATACACACTAACACAGACATATACAGTACATACACACTAACACATAGACATATACAGTACATACACACTAACACAGATATATACAGTACATACACACTAACATAGACATATACAGTACATACCCATATATACACACTAACACATAGACATATACAGTACATACACACTAACACAGACATATACAGTACATACACACTAACATAGACATATACAGTACATACACACTAACACATAGACATATACAGTACATACACACTAACACAGACATATACAGTACATACACACTAACATAGACATATACAGTACATACCCATATATACACACTAACACATAGACATATACAGTACATACACACTAACACAGACATATACAGTACATACACACTAACACAGACATATACAGTACATTCACACTAACATAGACATATACAGTACATACACACTAACACATAGACATATACAGTACATACACACTAACACAGACATATACAGTACATACCCATATATACACACTAACACAGACATATACAGTACATACCCATATATACACACTAACACAGACATATACAGTACATACACACTAACACAGACATATACAGTACATACCCATATATACGCACTAACACATAGACATATACAGTACATACACATATGTACTAGGGGTGTGCACCGGCCACTTTTCGTGTTTTGTGTTTTGGTTTTGGATCTGGATCTTTCTTCGTGTTTTGGATCTGGATTGGTTTTGCCAAAACCACCCTTCCGTGTTTTGGGTTCTGGGTTTTGTGTTTTGGATCTGTATTTTTTTTAAAAAAGCATAAAAACAGCTAAAATCACAGAATTTGTAGGTTTTTCTGCTCCTATGCTATTATTAACCTCAATAACCTTAATTTCCACTCATTTCCAGTCTATTCTGAATACCTCACACCTCACAATAGTGTTTTTATGTCCAAAAGGTTGCACCGAGGTAGCTGGATGACTATGCTAAGCGACACGAGTGGGCGGCACAAACACGTGACCCATCTAGGCATGAAACTGCAGTGGCAGACAGGATGGCATTGAAAAACTAGGCCCCAAACTGTACATAATGCAAAGAAAAAAAAGAGGTGCAAGATGGAATTGTCCTTGGGCCCTCCCACCCACCCTTATGTTGTATAAACAGGACATGCACACTTTAACAAACCAATCATTTCAGCGCCAGGGTCTGCCACACAACTGTGGCTGAAATGATTGGTTCGTTTGGGCCCCCACAAAACAAGCTGGCAATTTATCTGTCCCTGCACAAACTGGCTCTACGGAGGCAAGATGTCATCCTCATCCTCCACATCCACCGATTCCTCACCCTCTTCAGTGTGTACATCCTCATCCTCACAGAGTATTAATTCATCCCTGCAGGAACCACAGGTCCCTCTGTACGTTCTGGAGGCTGGTCTCCCTGGAAGAGTTGATAATTCATTTTATGAACATCATCTTCTCCACATTTTGTGGAAGCAACCTCCTACGCCTTTCGCTGACAAGGTTCCTGGCTGCACTAAACACTCTTTCGGAGTACACACTGGAGGGGGGGCAACTCAGGTAAAATAGAGCCAGTTTGTACAGGGACCTCCAAATTGCTTCTTTTTCCTGCCAGTACAGGTACGGACTGTCTGACATGCCTACTTGGATTCTGTCACTGATGTAATCCTTTAACAGACAGACGCACGCTTGTCGCTGCTGCTTTGAGGATTCAAGTGCGGCTACAGCCCACACAATTCACAAAGACAGAAAAAAAAAAAGAATATTTTTATTGTTTGTGGAGCACACTTTGAGGGTTACACCACCCTTTAACAGTCAGACGCACGCTTGTCGCTGCTGCTTTGAGGATGCAAGTGCGGCTACAGCCCACACAATTCACAAAGACAGAAAAAAGAAGAAGAATATTTTAATTGTTTGTGTAGCACACTTTGAGGGTGTCACCACCCTTTAACAGACAGACGCACGCTTGTCGCTGCTGCTTTAAGGATGCAGGTGCGGCTACAGCCCACACAATTCACAAAGACAGAAAAAAGAAGAATATTTTTATTGTTTGTGTAGCACACTTTGAGGGTGTCACCACCCTTTAACAGACAGACGCACGCTTGTCGCTGCTGCTTTGAGGATGCAAGTGCGGCTACATCGCACACAAGTCACAAACACATTAAAAAAATAGTTTTTTATTTTTTGGAGCACTTTGAGAGTTACACCACCCTTTAACAGACAGACGCACGCTTAAGGATGCAGGTGCGGCTACAGCCCACACATTTCACAAAGACCGAAAAAAAAAGAACAATATTTTAATTGTTTCTGTAGAACACTTTGAGGTGTCACCACCCTTTAACAGACAGACGCACGCTTGTCGCTGCTGCTTTAAGGATGCAGGTGCGGCTACAGCCCACACAATTCACAAAGACAGAAAAAAAAAGAACAATATTTTAATTGTTTGTGTAGCACACTTTGAGGGTGTCACCACCCTTTAACAGACAGACGCACGCTTGTCGCTGCTGCTTTGAGGATGCAGGTGGAATCTAGACGGGATTTGGAACCGAGGACACACTACCTCCATCAATTGTCTAAATCCCACTGCACTAATGTCGGATACCGGACGCACGTCTAACACCAACATAGCAGTCAAGGCCTCAGTTATACGTTTTGCTTCAGGATGACTGCTGTCGTACTTCATCCTCATCGCTAGGGACTGTTGGAGGGTCAATTGTTTAGTAAAAGTAGTGATGTTCCTACTTCCTCTCTGGGATGATGAACAACTCCCAGCAGCAGCAACAGCACTAGGAGGAAGTGGTTCTTGATCTTTCCCTATTTTATTTTTATCGGAGAAAGTTTGGTCCTCCATTTATGTTATATTGATATATATACGTGCGGCTAAAGCGCACACAAACACAGAAAATATTTTTTTATTTTTGCTGGAGAGTAGTGCACTTTGTGGGTTACACCACCCTTTAAGAAATGAGCCAGCCGGCTCTTTACTTATGGGACACAGGCGCACGCTTGGCGCTGCTCCTTTGTTGATGCACATGCAGCCACAGTGCACACAAGTCACAAACACAGAAAATATATATTTTTTTGGTTTGGAGTGTACTTTGGGGGTTACAGAACCCTTTAACGGTCAAGCCAGCCGGCCCTTTACTTATGACACAGGCGCACGCTTGGCACTACTTTGTTGATGCACGTGCGGCTACTGCGCACACAATTCACAAACACAGAAAATATATTATTTTTTTAGCACTTGGGGGGAGCACCCCTGATGGACAGAGCACCCCCTGGACAACACTTCAGCACCCCTTTAGGACTGGGACACTGCACAGGACTTTGGAGTGGACACAGCCCCTATGGAGAACTGACTGCACAACACAGTCCAGCCAGCCCCTATGGACTTTGAAGTAGTGGACACAGCCCCTATTAACAACAGCAGCACAGCACAACACAGCCAGCCCCTATGGACTTTGAAGTAGTGGACAACAGCAGCACTACACTACACTACACTACACAGCCCTAACTCCCACCCTCCCTCTTCACTGTCCACAGCCGAGTGAGAAAATGGCGCCGACGTGTGTACCTTATATAGGATCCAAAACCCGCGAGACTCGGAAGGCGGGAAAATGACGTTTTGCCTCGATTTCAGATCCGAGTCAGGCGGGAAAAGTCGAGCCTGACTCGGATCGGACTCTGATCGGGGGGGCTCGGGGGGGTTCGGATTTCAGAAATCCGAACCCGCTCACCCCTAATATGTACACACTAACACATAGACATATACAGTACATACACATATGTACACACTAACACAGACATATACAGTACATACACATATATACACACTAACACAGACATATACAGTACATACACATATATAGTATATACACACTAATACATACAAACACAAACTTTGTTATTACTTACACTTCTGCACAGCAGCTGGTTGCTAATGGGTGGCGGGCATCTTGCATTATTAGGCCCCGCCCCTAAGGAACGACGCAATTCGCGGGTGTTCGGGGGCGGGGCTTGGCATTGGCTCCGCCCCCATTTCAAGCCGACTGAAGAGAGAAGTAGGGGAATCGTGAAGGAAGTAGGGGAGGGAGGGGTTTCTCAGATTGGTAGCAGCGCCCCACTCCCTTTTCACTCAAGGGGGTAGTGCGGGGGACTATGCAGCAGGAGCAGGCCCGGGCCCCCTCCCGTTCTGCCTGTGTCCGGGCCCGGTACTCGAGTACCGGCAGTCCCCCCCTGATGGCGGCCCTGGGTGGGGGTGTCAGAATGGAGCAGGTGGGAGGGGTATGGAGCGGGGGTGGCGCAGCAGAGCGGGAGTGGGTCGGGAGTGGATACTAATAATATATATAATATATATATAATAAAGTTGACTGCTGATAAAAATGATGTTGTCATCATTTTGGCAGGTAATGACAGTTGGTCTGCTGACCCCTCCCTCCAGTGTCTGTGATGTCACTTCCAGAGATTTCCAGTATAATACACATTTACTGTCTCCAAAGACTTCTGTTATTTTCCCATACTTACTGATCACATACCTCCTAATGATGAGACCACAGACACCTAATACCAACATTGCAGCGTTATCAACATCCAAACATGTATAGAAGGAAGGAAAAAGGCAAGCAGGGGTGCACAGGCTGCATATAAAAATACAAAAAACGCTCTGTAGAGAAGAGGCAAGGACATCCCAAAATTAGTCTTTTAAATGTTTTTATTTTTTAAAACCATTATTTACATAATAGTTTGAAATAATTAAAAATATGTTTTTTATTCCTGTTCTTTGCAGTTTTTGGCATTAGTGTTCGAAGTTCAACATTTCCCAAGGAAATCTAAGCGTGACCACGTGCTAGTCATGGATAAGCATGGAAGAACGTTTTCAGTCTTTCTCAATACGTTTATTTTTAATTCCAATTCATTTTAAAATGTTAAAAAAAAAAAATTGTTCGGTTTCATTGAACAAACTCCAGAATCGATCTGCGGCCGGTTCTATGTGTAACTTTCCAACATCTGGAGAACCAAACACTATCCTTGTTTGATTCGCAACATTCTGTCAGTGGCTCCCAGCCGTCCACCCAGCAGGGGTTGCGTTATTAAGTCTTTAAGGTTCTAAGGCTTGAGGGGTGGTAGGAGGGGCGAAATATTGGGATTTCCACCACTATTGGGATAAAACACTGTGGGCGGGATACAGCAACAAGAGAAATGTGATCAACCCCCCAAAAAATATGCATTTGGCTGCATTTCACATATGCACTAAGGCCCTGATTCAGAGCCGGACGCTCTGACCAGAGCGCTCGCTCTGAATCAGGGCCCACCTCCATTAATATGGAGCGTCCTCCTGGATGCTCGTATAGCTGTGGGTCACCACCCACAGCATATACGAGCGTGCAGGATGATGGTCGCGATGGTCTTGACTATCGCGACCATCGCCACTGCGAGCCGAAGCCTGCGGTTGAGTTTCTCAACCGCATGGCCAGGAGTGATTTTGGCTCTATCAGAGCCAAAATCACTCCCACTGACATCACTAGTGATGTCAGTGGGGCCGGCTTCTGACGGTAGGCGTTCCCTTGGGAACGCCTCCGTCTGGCAGGCACGCCCCCTTTGATGAGACACTACGAGCGAAGGAAAGTCCTTCGCTCGTCGCGTCTCGTGCACGCGCACGACGGAGCTCCCTCCGTCGTGCGCATGCGCAGTGCAGACCATCGACCCACTTGCGAGCAGACAGCCGCTCGCGAGTGGGTCTGAATGAAGGCCTAAGTCCCTTGCTTGGATGCAGTGGGTAACGCCATCTTCTGATGGCGTTACGCTATAAAAGCCTATGGGCTTCTTTTCAGAGGTGCTGTTCCAGCATGTGCAGAGTGACAGTAGAGGGACTTCTCAGTCATAGTCCCTTATTCGCAAAGGACCGCTCTTGCCGAGAGCACTGAATGCGTTGTGTCCTGCATCCCGCCCCGTAACCGAGAGAGACCTTCATGAAACAGTTAAAAGCTTATTGTAATCTACCAAACAATGCAGGGTCAGCACGCACTTGGATGGAAATGTCATTTCCCATCTCTAAGATAATAAAACAAAATGCTACAATATAAACATGTGATAATATTTAATACAATAAATTAAATGACAGATTAATATCCCATCACAAACGGAGAAAATAATATTCTGTGGCTTGCATGTTATGATTTAGTTAGTTAATATCATTTGAACAATGTAGCGACTGTCCATCGTCCAAACATGTTTCCCTTCAACGTTTAGAAACTTTAGAATTTAATATCTATAAACTGAGCTTTGGGGCTGGAGTCTCAGGCAGTGGCCAGTACGGTTTAATTCCCCGCAGAATCTCATGGGAACATCACGTCCAGCCAGCTGCGCTGTATCAGCTAATGGTGAAACACTACACCGTTTTCCTTCTAAGTCCTCGCTAATCCCTTGGGCTGACATGTTTTTTGGGCTGCATCGCTGTGAAATTGCCTTAAATCCTCTTTAAAAATATGAATAATAGTAAAGATCAGCTCGGCAGACAAAGAGGCTGAAATACTCCATAACGGGCAAAAGCGTCAATTTTACATCTCTCTGATCTGCGCGGAACTCACCATTATTAGTTCACAAAGTAACGAAAAGGTATATATATTATATATGTACACAATCCATAAGGATAAGTCAGGAGACCTTTCCAACTGGGAGCTCATTGCAAGCAGGACGTCACAATCCTGTATACAGTATATTTATATGCACAGAGGAGTAAGTAGGTCTAGCAGCAGGAGCATAATACTAGTATATATATACATTCTAGGCTGTACAATAGAATGTGATGTATCTCCAGCTCTCCCTGGCTGGCAGTACGCATTTGTGTGTTCAGCCATTCATTTTTTCGCCACCTGTCTTCAATAAGATTTTAAATGTGACCATTGCACAGGAGTCACCGTTTGAGTTTCAGCATCACTCACTCGTCCTTTACTCAACACCAGCGAGCGCGGCAATTTCACGCCGTTCATCCTGACCTGGTGCGGATACATCACCTGTGCTGTACTGTAAATCGCTGATTGGTGACATCTACTATTGGCATCATGTATTTTAGCTTTTGTCACTAAACATGTATCTTATCTTCTAGTTACGCTTCAGCGGTTTCCTGGAGGAAGGATGAGTAATAGGACTCGCACCTCCTGACGCAGCAGCTTCTCATGGGATCCTGCGTATTGCAATTGTGCATTTTTCACTATTCTGCATTTTATTTATTTATCATCTAGAGGAGCAGCTAGGGTTTATATTATATATATATACACAACAATAAGTAGTAGTAACCTGCACTTGCAATACAGCTGCAGGAATCCAACCTTGGGTTCACCCCCCTGACAACAAGATTAGCTGGTAAAGAACCTGTATATCTATTCTTCCAACTGGGCAGGGAAGGTCCAACGTTTCCCCACAACGTTCAGGGCTGGTATATATGATGAAGGAAAATCGTGAGACACAATGGTGTAATACTGATCGTTCTAATGAGAACTTCCTACAGGTAAATCATTCACCTGCTAGAGGTGGTATATATATATATATATGCATTGAAATTTGAAAGGTTTATTTTTCTTTTCAGAAAGTATATTCTGGAAGACTCACATGGGTCTCTCCAGATGACGTCACACCCGAAGCTCCGGTTTGCATTCCGCAGACCGGAATGTTGGAAATGACTGTACTGGTGTTACTATCGCAGAGTTATGTATTCAGGACCAGGTCTACTAGCACCCTGTGTGAGAAACTGTGGAGCCCCCTCCCATTCCAGCTATATCCATAATAATATATCTATCTATCTCACATCTATTTATCTCATATGTATATCTACAATATCTATCTATCTATCTATCTATCTATCTATCTATCTATCTATCTATCTATCTATCTATCTATCTCACATCTATTTATCTCATATGTATATCTACAATATCTATCTATCTATCTATCTATCTATCTATCTATCTATCTATCTCACATCTATTTATCTCATATGTATCTATCTACAGTATCTATCTATCTATCTATCTATCTATCTATCTATCTATCTACAGTATATATCTACAGTGTCTATCTATCTATCTATCTATCTATCTACAGTGTCTATCTATCTACAGTATCTATCTACAGTGTCTATATATCAATCTATCTATCTACAGTGTCTATCTATCTATCTATCTATCTATCTACAGTATCTATCTATCTACAGTGTCGATCTATCTATCTACAGTATCTATCTATCTATCTATCTATCTATCTATCTATCTACAGTATCTATCTACAGTGTCTATCTATCTATCTACAGTGTCTATCTGCAGTATTTATCTATCATATCTATCTACAGTATCTATCTATCTAGCTACAGTATCTGTCTATCTATCATATCTAGCTACAGTATCTATCTATCTCATATCTATCGCATATCTATTGTATCTATCTATATCTCTCATATCTACCTATCTCATAACTATCTATCTCATATCTATCTCATATGTATGTATCTATCTATATCATATCTCTCTCTCTCTCTCATATCTATCTATCTATATATCTCCTATCGATTTCTCTCATATCAATCTATCTATCTCATATCTATCTATCTATCTATCTATCTATCTATCTATCTATCTATCTATCTATCTATCTATCTATCTACAGTATCTATCATCTATCAACAGTATGTATCTATCTACAGTATCTATCTATCTATCTATCTATCTATCTATCTATCTATCTATCTATCTACAGTATATATCTACAGTGTCTATCTATCTATCTATCTATCTATCTATCTATCTATCTATCTACAGTGTCTATCTATCTACAGTATCTATCTACAGTGTCTATATATCTATCTATCTTTCTACAGTATCTATCTACAGTGTCTATCTATCTATCTATCTATCTATCTATCTACAGTATCTATCTATCTACAGTGTCGATCTATCTATCTACAGTATCTATCTATCTATCTATCTATCTATCTATCTACAGTATCTATCTACAGTGTCTATCTATCTATCTACAGTGTCTATCTGCAGTATTTATCTATCATATCTATCTACAGTATCTATCTATCTAGCTACAGTATCTGTCTATCTATCATATCTAGCTACAGTATCTATCTATCTCATATCTATCGCATATCTATTGTATCTATCTATATCTCTCATATCTACCTATCTCATAACTATCTATCTCATATCTATCTCATATGTATGTATCTATCTATATATCATATCTCTCTCTCTCTCTCATATCTATCTATATATCTCCTATCGATTTCTCTCATATCGATCTATCTATCTCATATCTATCTATCTATCTACAGTATCTATCATCTATCAACAGTATGTATCTATCTACAGTATCTATCTATCTTTGTATCTATCTCATATCTATCTATGTATCTAATATATATGTATCTATCTCATATCTATCTATTTATCTATGTATCTATTTACGGTATCTATCTACAGTATCTTTCTCTGGCATATCTATCATATTTATCTACAATATCTATCTCTCTATCTTTGCATCTATCTCATATCTATCTATGTATCTAATATATATCTATTTATGTATCTAATATCTATCTATCTCATATCTATCTATTTATCTATGTATCTATCTACAGTATCTATCAATCTATCTACAGTATCTATTCTATCTATCTAGTGTCTATCTACAGTATCTATCTATCTATCTATCTATCTATCTATCTATCTATCTATCTATCTATCTATCTATCTACAGTGTCTATCTATCTATCTATCTATCTATCTATCTATCTATCTATCTATCTATCTATCTATCAACAGTATATATCTATCTACAGTGTCTATCTACAGTATCTCAGTATCTATCTACAGTGTCTATCTATCTACAGTGTCTATCTATCTATCTATCTATCTATCTACAGTGTCTATCTACAGTATCTATCTATCTATCTACAGTGTCTATCTATCTATCTATCTATCTATCTATCTACAGTATATATCTATCTACAGTGTCTATCTATCTACAGTATCTATCTACAGTATTTATCTATCATATCTATCTACAGTATCTATCTATCTCATATCTATCGCATATCTATTGTATCTATCTATATCTCTCATATCTATCTATCTCATAACTATCTATCTCATATCTATCTCATATGAATGTATCTATCTATATCATATCTCTCTCTCTCATATCTATCTATCTATCTATCTATCTATCTATCTATCTATCTATCTAATATCTATCTATCTATCTAATATCTATCTATCTATCTCATATCTATCTATCTCATATCTAGCTATCTATCTCATATCTATCTATCTATCTATCTCATATCTATCTATCTACAGTATATATCTCATATCTATCTATCTATCTATCTATCTCATATTTATCTATCTATCTATCTATCTATCTATCTATCTATCTATCTATCTATCTATCTAGTTGAGTCTCCTGTGTAGTAAAGTGGCAGTGCATGTAGTAGAATATATATATATATATACACACACACAACATGTCTGTGTGTAGGTAGAGGCTGGGGACAGGAATGTGGGCACACAACCAAGATAGTGCACTCAGCAGAATGAAATTACAATAACAAACACTTTATCCGTCCAACATTTTGATGCTGCAATGTACGTTCTCCAGGGCATAGCGCCAGTGCTGTACACACACCGCAGAGCGAAATCACACTAACAACCAGGTTTATTGTGCCACAGTCAGGGCAGTCAGCAGCACTCTTGCATGAATATACATTGCAGAATCACAACATCTAATTGTTTTGGCACCTTCCTGTGCGATTATAGTTTAATATTCCTGTGCACGGTATGTTGGTTGCGCTAGACAGCCACACGTCATTGCTGTCAGGCACCTTACATGGGGCTGCAGCATTTGCTGTGTAAAAGAGGATTATTAATATATTTAAAAAATAATTTATTTGTTTTCTATCTGTGGATGATCATAGATGAAGGAAATGAGAGACTGCTTGTGCGTGATTCAGTGTTTATGCTGCGCTATGTACTGTACATTTTTGACTACTTTAAAAAAAAATTGATAATTTCAGGGAAGTTCTAGTTCAGTGTTGGCTAACCTTGACACTCCAGATGTTATGGAACTACATAACCCAGCATGCACTGCTACAGTTTTGCTATTAGGGCATGCTAAAACTGTGGCAAGGCATGCTGGGATATATAGTTCCACAACAGCTGGAGTGTCAAGGTTAGCCAACACTGTTCTAGTTGGTAGTAGAATGTGCTGTGCGCTATTGAGAGGGCGTGTCATGCTCCACCCAAAGGGCATGTCTAGCTCCACCCAAAGGCGTGTCTAGCTCCACATATGGACGTATATGTGTTTAAATGCTTGTTGCGAGATATTTCTATATAATATTAAAAGCAATATATTTGGGGAAAGTTTGCAAGTATTTATACTAACAGTCCTGCCTGCAATACTGGGTTTGTTGTTTTCAACTATTCTCTGTGATATCTCTTTTCCTTTCACTCAACACAATAATTATGGTAAATGTGATGCCTATCCAACTACTATTGAACCTATATTTCGCCTTAATACCATGTGGTTTACCACATATGATAATAAATTACAGACTTAATGTAATAATCTTCACTTGGTAAAAAAAATTGATTTTAAAACTTTTAGTTGTATTGTCCTTTTTGTGTTTAACTAAAGATTACTAATAAAACATTCTCACGTCAGCCACAACTCCCACACACTAGCAACAGCAGCAGACACTGAGATAAGAATACACTGATCACAGGGGTCAGGAGAGCTGTGTTCCATCCTACTGAGGGTCCAACAGGGATTTGCTGAGAGTTGACAGCAGAGGCTGATGATTCTGGACAGCAGTCATAGTGACTACAGCAATTCTCTGTTCTTGCCCAGAAATTCCATGGCGGTCCCCTAGCTACAGTGAAGAATCCAAAGAATCAGGGGGAATTGATTTACAATTCAGGGCAGCAGTAGAATCGAGCTTGAAACAGGACTATCCTGCAGGATCCAGAAGGGTAGGCAACTATGACTATATAGGGTCCATGCTCATCTGTTGTTTCCAGCTTTGTGGATGCAGCTAGACCAATCTGCCGCCAACAACATCTTCAGATTGTTTACAGCAGTACAGATAATATTAGGAAATTAGCAAAAACCTGTCCTCATGTGATTCTATTAGTAAGGAAAGGGCTGCATGTGATGGGGAACAGTCATGATGTGGGGAGGGGACTGGAGGTCGCAAGAAGGCACATATTAAGAGATATGTAGTGGAGCAGGGTCCCCAGCAGCACAGAGTATATCAGGAGATGAGTGATGTGTTAGTGAGGACAGGGCTGCATGTGACAGGTGCAGTGACACGATGTGAGGAGGGAATGGAGGCCACAGGAAGCCACAGACTGAGAGTTATATAGTGGGAGGAGCAGGGTCCCCAGCAGCACAGAGTATATCAGGGGATGAGTTGTGTGTTAGTGAGGACAGGGCTGCATGTGACAGGGGCAGTGACATGATGTGAGGAGGGGAATGTGGGCAGCAGGAAGTCACAGACTGAGACTTATATAGTGGAAGGAGCAGGGACCCCAGCAGCACAGAGTATATCAGGAGATGAGTGATGTGGTAGTGAGGACAGGGCTGTATGTGACAGGGGCAGTGACATTATGTGAGGAGGGGAATGGGGGCAGCAGGAAGTCACAGACTGAGAGTTATATAGTGGGAGGAGCAGGGTCCCCAGCAGTACAGAGTATATCAGGAGATGAGTGATGTATTAGTGAGGACAGGGCTGCATGTGACAGGGGCAGTGACATGATATGAGGAGGGGAATGGGGGCAGGAGGAAGTCACAGACTGAGAGTTATATAGTGGAAGGAGCAGAGTCCCCAGCAGCACAGAGTATATCAGGGGATGAGTTATGTGTTAGTGAGGACAGGGCTGCATGTGACAGAGGCAGTGACATGATATGAGGAGGGGAATGGGGGTAACAGGAATTATATAGTGGAAGCAGCATGGTCCCCTGCAGCACAGAGTATATCAGGAGATTACTGGTTAACTTTGTTGCAGAAAGTTTATGGAGTCAAAGATAGTTCTGTATAACACAAAGTTTAAATATTCAAGTTTTTTTTAAATGTTGCTTTATAACATTTTTTTTTACAGTGCTGACTGTCAGCTTTTGCAAGTGTTAGATTCCTAGAATAAAGTAGTCTTTGGCCCCCATTTATCAATGAAGGTAAACACCAGTGCAATTTTTCATTTCTTATCACTGTGATACAAATGAAACATGTACTGGTATTTAACGTTACTTACCACTCCGGCGAGGTCCAGCGAAGTCCTCGTGCTCGGCGAGGTCCACTGCTGGGCAGCTGGCAGCCTAACGCTGCCAGTGACGGGGCCCCAGTGTTAGGCGCTTGCAGAACGGTACGCATCCAGACGCTGCCTGGTCTCCATTACGGTAAAAAGACTTGAAAACTATTATGGGCATAATGACTATTAGTCTAAACCTCACAAAATGTTTCTACAAACTGTTTGTGTCTTTTTTAAACTTTTCTGTTGCTGACTGGAAGCTACGTAGAGAGGTGGGAACATTTCCGTTCTCCTCTCTCCATAGAGCAGAACTGTGATGCTTGGGTGATAGTGTTGCCAAATGATCCCTGTAATAAAGGACATATATGAATTACACAGGTTCTGTGGCTGATTAATACCAGGTGTGATGCAGACGTGGAGTCAGCCAGCCACAGAACCTCTGTTATTCATACATGCATTCAGTCATTCTTCCCTTTATCCCAATCCTTCCTTACCGATTGCGTAATGCCGCCAAAAGCACGCCAATAGAGAGCTACTCGATTAGAGGCTGTTAATAGATAACAGGATTTTAATAGACTCAGAATTGAACGCTCACACATTGAGGAGCAACACAATTTAGATGATTGTAAAGAATATCCAAACTTATCCTTTTACTCAAGAAAACAAATTTAAAAAAAAAATCATTTCAGATTTTGCAAAGAGTCAAAATTAATATTATCCCAAAGGGATCAAGAATTGCAAGTTCTAATAATTTAATAACTTCTCCATGGCAGAGGTCGAGTGGGTCTCATCCTCTACATATATATTATAACTGCAAAGGATATTGAGCTGCAATATAAAAATAAATGAAATGAAGTTTCGGAATCAGTATGACTCCGGCGGTTGGAATCCCGACAGCGGCTGCCCGACATGGGTGAAAATCCCGATCGTCCCTAAGGTAAGTAACTATAGACTAACCTAATTCCCTCCCCTAACCCTCCCTTAGGGGTGCCTAACCCTAACCTTCCCCACAGTGCCTAAACCTAACCCCCCCTTCCCCACCGCCTAAACCTAAGTCCCCCGGGGGGGGCCTAACTCTAAGTCCCCCCCGGGGCTGCCTAACCCTAACCCTCCCTCCCCCTAGCCTAACCCTAACCTCCCGGGGAAGTGCCTAACCCTAAACCCAACCCTCCCCCCCGCGGCTATCAACGCCTGGCGCCCCTTCAATCGAGATGCCGGGTGCCGGTCTCCCAGCGTCTGTAAAATGACAGGCTTCTAGATTTAGACACCTGTCATTTAACCCTCACCGGGATTAAGCAGTCGGGAAGCCGGCTGTCGGGATTAGGTCCACTGGCTTCCCGACTGCATACCGAACTTTCCATTGAAACTATTGTCTGGTAAACATCTATGACCAGTAACCAATATTACACTGCATTATAGAACATGTATGTTTTATGCGCCCTAGTGCCCATAATTGCATCTGTACACATGGGGACACCCGCATTTTCAAGAGGGGCATCTCTGTAATCACCAGATAATATCACTCTGTGCTACCGAAATAGTACGTTTTCTCTATATGGTTGGAGGGCACATTGTGCTCTATCTTCCCATACTGGCCCAAAAACACATGGGGAATCTTGTATCAAACAAACAAAAAGTGATTCCCTCATTTAATGTCGCAGATTATGTAGGTTATAAATTGGCCTTTTTGGGCAACAATATTATTCCTAAACATAGAAAGCGGAATGGGATTGAAATACCGGTGGCGGATGCACGACAGGATGAAGATCCCGACTGGGGCAGGTAAGTACCCTAACCCTCCCCTGCCCCCCCCCCCTCCCCCCTTGTGGCCGCCGGTCTCATAACTACCGTACATAATAAGCACTTAAACTAAGCTGCCCATGATTAGCGCAAATAAAAAAAGAAACAACGCACTACAGTATTATTTGCAACTGCGGTTTTGGTTGTGAAAACCTCTGGCATAGACTCTGTCTTCTTTCTGTTTTGGAAAGGTGCATTGAATATAAAATATGTGCATTGTAGATTCTGGAATAGAGGAATGCGACGAGTATAAAGGTTGAAGAATGGGCCTGAGACTCAGGACTGAGAAAACCCAAAAGCAGCAAAGGGGTTAATAAATTCACATACTAAAAATCTCATCAACAGAAATAACTGTAGCACAACTACAGGCTGAGTCTCCCATATCCAAATATTCTGAAATACGGAATATTCCGAAATACAGAATTTTTTTTAAGCATGACTGAGATAGTGAAACATTTGCTTTTTGATGGTTCAATGTACACAAACTTTGTTTTGGCACAAAATGATTAAAAATATTGCATAAAATGACCTGCAGGCTGTGTGTATATGAAACATAAATGCATTCAGTGTTTAGATTTGGATCCCATTCCCAAAATATTTCATTATGGTATGCACATATTCCATAATACGGAATATGCCGATATATGAAATACCCCCGGTCCCAAGGTTTTTGGATATGGGAGACTCAACCTGTACTTGCCTCTTCATATCCAGCACACAGATCCTTTCTAGAGAACTGTTGTCATAGTATATATCTAATAATATGATTATATTCTACAGATAATCATAAATGCATTATTAATTTTGATGCTTTTGTCTAAGTGCAACGAGAAATGTTTTTTCTTGTGCAGCTAAAATGTGCAAAGTATGTCCCAATGACAGTACAGAATGAGAGCCCATCTCTGCCAACGCTAGGAGCCTATATATAAACTTACCTGATATAAACTAGCGATCCTTAGCGACGCTCTTTGGGGATATTTATAAATACCCACGGGCATCAACAGCTGCTCTGATAAACTACTATCCCGGTGAATTGTAAAGGTGCCCATACACGGGACGATTTTTTACATGATATGGCCAGTTAAGACAGGTTGGACAGACCAATCATGTGAAAATAGGTGTATTTGGTGTGTTCTGCGACCCCGATGCGCGTCCCCGCCGTCGTCTAGTTGGATCGCAGATCAGATGGTATTGCAGAGAGATCTACGATCTTTTGAGTACTTCTGTGCATCTTATCCTATGAACGTAACGATCAATCGTACACCATTTCACCACATCTTACCCTATGATCGTAACGATCAGTCGTACACCATTTCACCACATCTTACCCTATGATCGTAGCGATCAGTCGTACACCATTTCACCACATCTTACCCTATGATCGTAACGATCAGTCGTACACCATTTCACCACATCTTACCCTATGATCGTAACGATCAGTCGTACACCATTTCACCACATCTTATCCTATGAACGTAACGATCAGTCGTACACCATTTCACCACATCTTACCCTATGATCGTAACGATCAGTCGTACACCATTTCACCACATCTTACCCTATGATCGTAACGATCAATCGTACACCATTTCACCACATCTTATCCTATGATCGTAACGATCAGTCGTACACCATTTCACCACATCTTACCCTATGATCGTAACGATCAGTCGTACACCATTTCACCACATCTTACCCTATGATCGTAACGATCAATCGTACACCATTTCACCACATCGTATGAAAAATTTCAAGGGCAATCGTACAGCTCATCTTACCAACTTTGAATCGCACCGCGTATGGAGGCCTTAAGAGCTTTATTTTCGCCACCTGTGACAGCGGCAAACGTTTACACTGCTGGGTTTTGTCACAGCAAAAAGGTGACCGTAGGTCATACATGCGCACTGCGAACGCCACGGGAAGTGGAGGATTACGATGGATCCCCATTTGCACCCCATGGCTTTAGCTATGAGAGTCAAACTCTAAAAACTAAAAGTTTTCGGAGTTTAATAAAAGCACAATTGCTCGGATTGCTGTGACAGCTCCTGAGTTATAGGCTTGACGAATAGTACTTTATTTTACATAATTTAGGGATAATCATGTGGAAACTGCAGGGTTAACGGGTCTGAAGAGCTTGTAAATAGGCCCCTTTGTTTGGAGAAAAATACTCTTGTGTACTCTGTCACATCAAGTTAAATCTCATTTTTAAATATTGATGTGAAAGTTTTCAAACTCAGCAGAGACAGCCGCTTACACACCCAACTCCTGTCACCGAACGGGGAGAACATTTGCACCCCCGCAGTCTCCTTTATCTCGATCCGCAAATTTGCGTAGGCGAACATGACAACAGTAAATTTGGGCGTCTGAACTTTCGCGCAATTATTTATAAGCTTTAATGTTTCTTACAATAGATTATTGTCTTAAATAATAATTACATAGACAAGAAGTAAATGTCACCCAATCTGACCCATTCCTTTGTGCAAAATAGCTTGTAATATATTTATCATTCTGATGTTTGTTTGATGTGACGGAGGAAAAGACGTTGAATCGTCCTTTGTTACTCATCTCCTGGCCGTCTGTTCTCCTGCGGTAAAAGCAGCTACAGTATATGTTTCAAGTCAAATGACATTTCTCACTAATAAGGCACGTATTCCTCGCGTTGCTTTGATAAAACTAATAACTAACTGCAGACACAATAAACTCCGCAGGAGTTCCCAATAAGGCAGTTTGATGTTTTATTGTAAATTAACGGAAAGGGAATAAAACATGTATTTCAGTCATATTGAATAAAAATAGAAATGAGCGAATTGTTTAATTAGATAAAAAAAAAGAAAAAATGAAATGAAGAAATTGTTTATAGCAGAGACCAAATTTCCCTGCCGAATGTTGTTACAATAAAGCAGATTCATTGTGGATAAAATGCGCGTTCAGCTGCTGACACAGAAATCGGGGGCGTTTCAGCTGAACGCTAGTGGGCCGCCGATGTCCCCGCGTTGTGTGTATTTAGTTAAACGCGTATTTTCACCTATACGCAGAGATCTCTCTGTGGACGGACTGCCGTAATCTTAGCCGCCATGACTATTAGCTCGCACTTGCACCAGCCCTATCATTGGTGTACAAGATGCGCCTAAATGGGTTGGGTACGGGACGTTTGCGCTCGGGATCCCAGCGGTCAGAATCCCCATGCCGGCATCCCGACAGGGTTAGGATACCGACACCTGTCGTTTGGTATCCTAACCCTCCCCTTCTCCCTCCCTCCCTCCTTGGTGCCTAAAACCAAACTCCCCCCTCCCCGCACCCTAAACCTAACCCTACCCCCTTAGTGCCTAACCCTCCCCCTCTCACTAGCCTAACTCTTCCTTCCCGGTGCCTGAACCTAACCTCCTCCTCCCCGCACCCTAACCTTCTCCCCTTAAGTGCCTAACCCTAACCTCCCCCTCCCCGCACCCTAACCCTCTCCCCTTAAGTGCCTAACCCTAACCTCCCCCTCCCTGCACCCTAAACCTTACCCTCCCCCCTTAGAGCCTAATCCTCCCCCTCTCGCTAGATTAACTCTTCCTTCCCGTTGCCTGAACCTAACTTCCCCCCTAGTGCCTAAACCTAACCTCCCCCTCCCTGCACCCTAACCATAACCCACCCCCCCTTAGTGCCTAATCCTAATGTCACCCCCTTAGTGCCTAACCCTAACCCTCCCCCTCTTGCCTAACCCTTCCCCTATTGCCTAACCCTCCCCTCTTAGTGCCTAACCCTAACCCACCCTCCCCCTAGTGCCTAACCCTAACCCTCCCCCTAGTGCCTAACTCTAACCCTCCCCCTACTACCTAACCCTATTCCTCCCCCCCTTAGTGCCTAACTCTAACCCTCCCCCTAGTGCCTAACCCTAATCATCCCCCCTTAGTGCCTAACCCTAACCCTCCCCCTAGTGCCCAACCCTAACCCTCCCCCTAGTGCCTAAACCTAATCCTCCTCCTTAGTGCCTAAACCTAACCCTCCCCCCTTAGTGCCTAACCCTAACCCTCCCTCCTTAGTGCCTAACCCTAACCCTCCCTCCTTAGTGCCTAACCCTAATCCTCCCCCTTAGTGCCTAACCCTAACCCTCCCCCCTTAGTGCCTAACCCTAACCCTCCCCCCTTAGTGCCTAACCCTACCCTCCCCCCTTAGTGCCTAACCCTAACCCTCCCCTAGTGCCTAACCCTAACCCTCCCCCTAGTACCTAACTGTAAACCTCCCCCTAGTGCCTAACTCTAACCCTCCCCCTAGTGCCTAACCCTAATCCTCCCCCCCTTAGTGCCTAACTCTAACCCTCCCCCTAGTGCCTAACCCTAATCCTCCCCCCTTTGTGCTTAACTCTAACACTCCCCCTAGTGCCTAACCCTAACCCTCCCTCCTTAGTGCCTAACCCTAACCCTCCCTCCTTAGTGCCTAACCCTAATCCTCCCCCTTAGTGCCTAACCCTAACCCTGCCCCCTTAGTGCCTAACCCTAACCCTCCCCCCTTAGTGCCTAAACCTAATCCTCCCCCTTAGTGCCTAACCCTAACCCTGCCCCCTTAGTGCCTAACCCTACCCTCCCCCTTAGTGCCTAACCCTAACCCTCCCCCGTTAGTGCCTAACCCTACCCTCCCCCCTTAGTGCCTAACCCTAACACTCCCCCCTTAGTGCCTAACTCTTACGCTAACCCTTCCCCTAACCCCCAATGCTTGCCTTCTTACAGGTGTTAGGGTTCCGGCACCGGCATTCTGACCACCGGAATCCCCTCGGTCAGTATTATGACCACATCCTGTCTGAATACAGGCATATTAGTCCATGCGGGGGACAGGTTAACGAGGTCTCAGGTTTATGTAACCAGGTTGAAGGACAAGGTGTCATTGAGACGTAAGGATGAACAGGTACAACAATAATGCTGGAGCAGCTTGGCCGTTAGAGTATTGCTGGGCGTCATAGTGCGCCCGGGCAGCAGGATGGTGTATGTCCCGGTGGTCAGTGGCGCTATACCCCTTAGTAATAGCGGTGGTGATATACTATAGGATACTTGTGGTACTCTGTGTGGCTCTGTATGGTTTTTATGGCTGGGAGTCTCAGATGGAACATCCAGTCACCGGGAACGCTGAGGAGGAAAGACTCACCAGAAGTGCATGTTTGAGGCCACGTCTCCTGCTGGGCCGTGGTGAGCCCTAGAGACAGCCGGCTCTGCTGCTATGTGTATATGAGGCAGCACAGGAAGCTCCTAATCCAACAGTACGTAAATCACCAGCCCCATGCTAGTAGATATACAATTATAATGGAGTGTAGTTTGGAAATGTCCCTAACTCTTCTCATTTTATTGAGTACTAATAAATTGACATGGCATCCGTCGGTTACCCTCAACTGCCCCCCGCTGTGCCCCCTCCCGCCACTCCCTGCCTCATTCCTTCCTATCCCGGCATATTTACACACGCAATGTTGTCATTAGGCCGAAATTTACAATGTCAACATTCATAAATCATCATGCTCCCGAAGATATCACTGCAAAGATGGACCCACTGGATGCAAGTATGGGCGTGGGCACCGCATGTGGCAAATCAGTCGGTCCTGGGTGCAGGGTGTGTGGAGCGTGGCCCCAGTGGTCCAATGAACCCATGTGCACAGCACACCCTGCATGGCATCCCCCAAAAAAAGATAATAGTGATTGTGGGGTGAAGCAGCCCCGCGCCCTGCACTGGGGGGCGTCATTTGCCGATTGAGGGGGCACCGTTTGAAAGGGGGGAGAGGGGAGTGGGAGCTGGTTTTACCTGGTGAAGGCAGACTGGTCCCTCATCTTGTGCTGCTCCCCCATCTCCTGTCTTCCGTGGCCAGTGGCGGGCAGCGTCAGATCAAACTGCTCCTGTGAGGTGACTGTGGCTGCTCCCTCAGGCCGCAGCACCCTGGGCGACAGCCCTGCTTGCCCGCCCCCACAACCTGCACTGGTCAGTATGTACTGACCAGTGAGGGGCATTGACTCATTGGGGCTGTCATATCCAGACCATTACCCACCTTTTTGGAGCAAATTATATTTTAAAAATAAATATGAACACTCAGAGCCGGTATTGTAGCATTTTGCTTTAACACTTTTTATTTTTGGAAGACCGTCTGGAAACACATGTAGATGTAAGGTCGTTACTTCTCATTAGATTATCTCTCTGTTATTTCAGATTGCATTCTAACAGTTCACTGTTTTGCAAAGTATAATTATTAAACTACAAAGCAGAAGAGACAGGTGGTAAAATGTTAAATTAATTGTACGTTGTATTAAATCACTGTCCTAGATAAAATAAAAATTCAGTATTAGTTCCAGTTACACAAAATGTACCCTGATAAATCATCCTTAAATTAATTTGATGTCTCTTATAATATACTACTTACTAGATTTATTGGGTAAAATAAAATACACTGTTCTCTCTCTATAAATACATGGGTGTAAGTACCATAGGTGAGGCTGGTATGGGGCCCCATCATCCTTGTCACAGTTACATGTGTTAAATACAGTTTTCACCATTGGGTGGTACCATATGGGCCAAACTTTTGCTATGGGGCCTTCAAATACCTAGTTATGCCCCTCTATACATACACAAAACAAATGGTGAAAGGCGGCCTTCTTGAAATGTGTTGTTTATGCCTGGCAAGTCTGAAAGTCAACAAGACGACAATGGGCGCCACATATGGTACATTAAAAGTATAAACACAGGTCCAAAATGTATATTTTTACACTCTGTGATCATATGTATACCAAGCCAATGTGATATATAACTTAGGCCCTCATTCAGAGCCGTACGCTCTGAGCAGAGCGCACGCTCTGAATGAGGGCCGCCCTCCATAAAAATGGAGCGTCCTCCTGGACGCTCGTATAGCTGTGGGTCACCACCCACAGCCTATACGAGCGTGCAGTTTGATGGCCGCGATGGTCGTGACCATCGCGACCATCGAAACTGCGAGCCAGAGCCTGCGGTTGAAGTTTTCAACCGCAAGCTCCGGAGTGATTTTGGCTCTATCAGAGCCAAAATCACTCCCACTGACATCACTAGTGATGTCAGTGGGCCGGCTTCTGACGGGAGGCGTTCCCTTAGGAACGCCCCCGTCAGGGAGGCACGCCCCCGGCACGCCCACCAAAGGGGGCGTGCTGTCAATCAACATCGACAGCACGCCCCCTTTGATCAGACACAACGAGCGAAGGAAAGTCCTTCGCTCGTCGCGTCTGGCGCATGCACACGACAGAGCTCCCTCCGTCGTGCGCATGCTCAGTGCAGAACATCAACCCACTTGCGAGCGGACAGCTGCTCGCGAGTGGGTCTGAATCAGGGCCTTAGTGTTCCTCAAAGTCAAATATAGTCGTGTTTCAAAACAGACTGGGTCTCAGGGCTTCTATAGATGTAAGTACCTCCAATAAATGAGCTGAGGGCACAGATGGTGTAATGAAGCCACACCACCAGTATAGAAATAATTGTACCATATAATATATTTTTTACCTCTAGGTAAGTCCTTACAGTTGTATTAGAGGGGTCGGTGTTTCACCCTTGGATATGCTACATATACAATTGGGATCAGACCACATGCTTCAAACTTTTATTCATAATATTCATAATAGTGTAAAATCAATGTATTTACAATGAAACATAATAATGCCCGTACATGAATGAATAAACATATGGCTTATTTCAGATACTTTAGTACAGAGGTTCCCAAACGCGGTCCTTAGGGCACCCCAACAGGTCAGGTTTCAGAGATATCCATGGTTAATAAGCACAGATGGTTAAATCAAATTGACTGAGGTGCCAATTAAGTCACCTGTGGTCAAGCATGGGTACCTGGACGTGCCTTGAGGACCGCATTTGGGAATCTCTGGGCCTGATTCAGAGCCGGACGCTATTTGCGCTCGCTCGTTCAGAAAAAGGGGCCGGCTATTTAAATTGAGCGCTCGCTCTTTGCGGTCTGTTGACGCCTCTATGTCTGAACGAGCGAACGCTATTTTGTAAAGATGCCCCCTGGCCGTTCGCATCATACGTCATCTCCGCTATTTATTAGATTAATCGAGTACATCGAAAGGCGTCTGAACTGCTCGCGGTGCTTGTGGTAGGATTTTCCTACCGCAATCATGCGAACAGTTCAGGCTAAGAAACAACCAAGTGACGTGGTCGATGACGCTGCTTTGTTAATTATGCACACCCTTAAAACGCCCGTTTTGACCGTTTGGCACGCCTGCGTTCTGATCTCCACTCCCTCGTTTTCAAGCACCTTCCCCTGTTACCACCCACAAACGCCTCATCCTGTCACTCAAATTAGCAGGCACTCGCTATTTTGCGAGCGCTCGATTTCCGACCACACTGACTGGTTGGCGCATGCGCATTACGACCCATACGCATGCGCAGTTGTGCGAACATCGCTCAGAGCGAACGAGCGCCACTTACGAGCGGCTCTGAATCAGTCCCTCTGTTTAGTACAGAACTTCAAAAAAGAGACGTCTGTTGGCTACAAGAACATTCTCGGAAATGTCCAAATAACATATGTGTATATATTGTTTGGTTGGAGTATATATATATATATATATATATATATATATATACACAGACATACATATCTGTATATATATTCCTCTGGGGAAGCCTGGTACTGGATGAAATGTATATATTTATTTCTGAAAATAAAAAAAACAAGATGTGCCCCAATAGTGCAGTATTGTTCAATTCCAACTCTGTGTGCTCAAACTTATCAAGGAGTTCCAGCTGCTGCTGCTTTCCTGGTCCCTATATGTAATGGACCATTCTTTATCTGTGTTACAATGCCTTGTATCACATTATTAGGTTTCAGCCCCAGGGAGCTTCCTGCTCTAATAGAGCCGGAAGCTTTCCCACTGACATCACTGGTGATGTCAGTGGGGCAGCCCACAAACGGCAGGTGTTCCCTTGGGAACGCCTCAGTTTGTGAAGCCGCCACGCCTACAAAACGGGTCGAGCTGTCGATCAACATCGACAGCCGCCCCTTTTGTAGTGAGCCACGGAGCAAGAGAGTTTCTCTCTCGCTCGGGGGCTTGCGCACGCGCAGTGCGGCCGCTGCACGTGCGCACAGCCAAACATCGACCCGCTTGCGAGTGCTCAGGCGCTTGCGAGGGGGTATGAATGAGACCCCTTGTGTTTTCTTGATTTTCAGGTGATTTTGGACACTTTGTACAAGTAGGGTCATACAGCACTGCTGCCCTGTCTTTCAATTTTGAGTTATTTATTTCGCTGGTACGGACATGTTATTTTCAATTGCCTGCAAATATGGCAATAATTTGTTAAGCCGGCCAACTGCGTCAAAGCCTTCCCTTCCGGCCAGTCCCTACACGGACTCACAAAGACGTAAGCTCTGCATCCTTTGCCACCAAGAGCTGACGTGTAATCACAAGTGGTTCACTTGATCCGTAGCCCATCATCATCATCATCTGGAATTTGCACCAATGCCTGAACGCCCAGGAAGGATCGGTTTGTTCCAGTCATATTTCCGTCTTTTTTTCGGGTCTGCATGCACATACGATTGTGTGAAAGCTAGGGCGTAGGTGGGGTATGTGACATCTGATTCCTCTGGGAGCGTGATGCTCAGATAAGTCTTTTCTGTCATTATTCATTGTCGGCGGTTATAAATTGCATTTGAAATGTTATACATTGTTGTAAATAGTACACTGTGGCGGCCCTTTGTGGCTTGCTATGTACCTTATGCAGTTAGCAGGAATCACCACCTGCCTGAAAGAGCTGATGGCATCATTTACTGTTCCACGATCAGACAATAGTACATAAGAACGATATATAGTCATTGTGTCGACATTCAAAATGCCGATACCAGAATGTCAACGTGGTCTGAACGTCTAACATTCACGATCTCTTCATAGACATAATGTCAACTTGTAAATGTCGATGGCCACAATCAGTGGCAGCTCCAGAGGTGGGGCTGAAGCACAGTCCAAAATTCAAATAGGGGAGTCACACCAACTGCCAGTCAGTCCCAGCCGGCGATGTTTGGCAGCGTTTGGGGTGGCAGTTGGTGTGACCCGACACCTCTGGAGCCGCCACTGGTCACAATGCTGGCAGTGCATGGCAGTGCTAGGATTAGAGCTTAAAGACTGTAAAAATGCTATGTCAATATGTCGAACGATGATATGCATGATGCGGATATGATGACATGCATGTGTCAACTTTAAGGACCATGTTGACATATTGAACTTCGACATTTAGACCGTGTCGACATTATGTACCACACGCCATAAAAAGCACCCTGATGTAGTGAGATGTTCTCACTTATCTGTATATAAGTACATGGTTTTATATGTAAGAACGGTGATAATTCTCGTACTCAATAAAACAGCGCCCCCTGTGGCCAAAAACATGATCTGAAATGTCTTAACAAATTAACTATCAGCCTTGGGGGCACCCCAATCTAATTCGGCAACGTAGATTATATATTCTTTTCTCCCCAAGCGATTCCTCTCTAAGGAAGTCGACGTGAGAGTAAATGCAAACAAGTAAATCACACAGAAATGATAACTTCAGGTCCCAGATGCCACTTTTCCATCTCACTTTCCTCCAAAATGATATTTCATACATGGCTGTGTTTCAGGCAATATAAGGTTTCACAAAGGCTGGCATTCTGGAGCTCTCAGGCAAGTAGCCAGAGCAGACACAGAATTAACATGCATTAGATTCAATGCAGCTGCTCAGGAAAAAAACTGTAGTTTTTTCGCATTAGGATAAGTAACAAAACTGCACGCTAAAGGCAAGATGCGCCAATCTAGGGCGGCGGGAGATGCCATAGAATTTTACTGTGGAGCAGGTTATGCCCATGAAAATCTAAATCCAGAAAAAGAAGAACCAGACGGCACTAGAAGGCCCATCAGGAGAGATTAATGGTACAGCGGAAGTCCAGCGTTCTCCATGAGATACAGTTACCGACTATTATCAGAAGTTCACATATTTCAGTGTCGTTGAACTGTAGGTAAAATCCTACAGATAATTCGGCATTTCTAGTAAAAAATAAAAATGTAATTAACATTCCAAGTGGTAGAAGGATCAGTAAATGGAGGTAGACAGCGGAGAGATACCCATAGAAAATGTTCCTATAAAACAAAAATCACCCCAGAGGCTACATCTTGTATAAATAACACTTTTAGTGGAGAAATAAGTTAAATAAAAAGAACCAATTCATGTACAATATACTGTAAAGCAAATGTTACAAGTAATCATATAAACATTCATGTAGAGTTTCCCGTCTTATATTGGTGAGAAAGCAAAACCAGTCCTGCAAAAGAGGAGACAGCAAGAGTGTATGCGGCACTTTGCACGTGACGTCATTTCCATGACAATGCACTTTGCACGTGACGTCATTTCCATGACAATGCACTGATGACTCTGTCCAAAGATTTCAAATACAAGATGTTTAATAGAGATACTGAGGCTGCTGGCCAGACAACACCAGGAAAGTGTTTGTACGAAGTGAGAGCATTGTAGGGGGCACAGATCTTTTTGTGCTGTATTTTCTGTGTATTTGCATTTGGAGCTACTGTAGTGCACCAACAGGAAATCGTACATTGTACAGAGGGGGTTGAAAGAGGAGTGCGCTACTGCACAGACTCCGGTCTTCCTGTACACAAAGGGAGGCTTCATGCCCTGTTCTAAGATGGCTGCCAAGCGTACTACTGAGCATGTGCAGAGGCCGTCTTGTTTGTACTATGTAAGAGTGACATGGTGGGAGACAGTTGTTTCCTATTTACAGGGCCGGCTGTACTATTAGGCAACTTTAGGCAGCTGCCTAGGGGCGCCAGGATCTGGGGGGCGCCATAGAGTCTGCCCCTCACAATATTAAGGATGTGTCTGAGAGATATTCTTGTACTAAATGCAAGTGGAGGATGTGGAACTAAGATGATGCCGTCTCACTTTCACCTGATGGGTTGGAAAGTGCGTATTGGTGGCGGTGGTGGGGGGCACCTCAGTAGGCCACAGTTTTGCCTAGGGTGCTGGGAAACCTTACACCGGCCCTGCCTATTTAGCACCTATAAGAGACTACCCATTTGCAGCATACACTCACCAGCTGGTCAGCTGTATCGAACCACACTCCACTCCAGCTCCATTCCATTACTAGCGTGCATGTAACAGTGAGTACAGCTGTATCTACTATACTTCATTAAACCAACACCACTGGTTAGGTTACTGGGGTGTTCATAGTTTGAGTGATCTGCTGGTGTGTGCCTATATAACTCTGCAGCATCAACACTTGCACACACCTCACTTTCAACAGAGGGCAGAGGAACAAGATTGTGCTCCTTCTAATTGGGTAATGTGGGAGGATTATCCAGTGCCATAGGCAATGCTAGATAGCCACAGTATTGAACTTTGCACCTTGATTCTGTGCCCAAAAGCAAGAACGATGTTTAATTATGAGCATTCTGTTCCTAGTGCAGCGAGAGCCACTGCGTGAAAATACCTGATTTGTTTGACCTCCGAGATGGCTGAGATCATACTCTGGTTATTACTTTTCATTGCTTTACACCAGCTGCCCAGCAAGGGGGGGGGGGGATGCGGTGGCTGGGGGCCTAAACTTGCCAGGGTGGCATAACCCCAAGGTGTGTGGCTGTACATTACAGTGGGGTTACTAGTACAATAGGAATCTGGACCATGGCCACAATCCCAATCCCTGGGCCCAGTTGAATTCTCAGGGACCCTGCTGTCCAGAGCCAGGAACTGGAGTTATCAACTACCTAGTACCAGGAATCAACACAGTATCTGAATTTACCATCTGCCCGGATCCGGGAACCAGCTGCATTTATATTCAGTGGCTGACGTGGGTCTTAAACTGAAATTAAGCAGCCTCACAGTTTTGACCAGATAAATAAGCAGCTGGAGCTGGACGACCATTAATAACAAAAAGAAAATGCTAAGAATATTACTCTAATTCTGTCGCCTCTCTCGGAACAGAGCTGCATTAACCCTCTGTCCCCAGGTGTAGATTGGACATGCAGCCCTGATAATAACATTCTGCAAATCGGAGGCTCCTGTTCTGTCCTGGACTGATCTCCTCTTGCCAGTTTGGGCTGTGAGCAGCTGGTGAAACACAGGGTCCCCTTGTGACCCAAGGGTCAGGGTGACATGTGCAATGCGTTGCGTCCAACTGGTTTCTGTGACTCTGCACAAGCTCCTGAAATAACAACTGGTGTCCAAAGGTCTCTGGGTCCCTCTGCACATGCAGGTCTGGGGGTGGGGGTGATATGGCCGACTTGCAACAAACCTTGAACATATATATATTTATTAAATTGTCACCATTTATTTTTGCAGCACCAACATATTACGCGGCGCTTTATAACAAACATTTTCTGAATCATTGACATCAGTCCCAGAGGAGGTTAGAGCCTGAGCTCCTGATGCAGAGTGAACTACATGTGCTCTATAATTGCTCCTGCATTGAGTGGACAGAGCTAAATGGGTATTTTCGCTCATTTGCAAGTGGTCTGCACACTGTCCGAATCCATACGCCTTGTTTGATGCCCATCTTCATCATCAAGGTGCCCACTTACACCAGCCCTGTACTTGGTGCAAAAGGGACTGTATGAAAAAAACAGGTACATTTACACGTACACACAACTCTGCCTGGTCCAAAATTCTGTCAACACTCCCTCATTCATCATTGCCTATGGGAAAATGTACATTACAGCCTAGTCAGTGACAAGTGAAGATGCAACTGAGATGTTGTTCTCTGCAGCATGGTGTTACCAGGTTGGGTACGGGATCTCGGCGGTCAGAATCCCACCCAAAGTAATTATACTTAACCCTAACCCTCCCTCCTCGCAGCCTAACCCTAACCCTCCCTCCCTGCAGCCTAACCCTAACCCTTCCTCCCTGCAGCCTAACCCTAACCATCCCCCCAGAGCATAACCCCTAACCCTCCCTGCAGCCTAACCCCTAAGCCTCCCTCCCTGCAGCCTAACCCTAACCCTCCCTCCCTGCAGCCTAACCCTAACCTTCCCCCCCTAGTGCCTAACCCCTAAGCCTCCCTCCCTGCAGCCTAACCCTAACCCTCCCTGCAGCCTAACCCTAACCCTCCCTCCCTGCAGCCTAACCCTAACCTTCCACCCCTAGTGCCTAACCTCTAAGCCTCCCTCCCTGCAGCCTAACCCTAACCCTCCCTCCCTCCCTGCAGCCTAACCTTAACCCTCCCTCCTTGCAGCCTAACCCTAACCTTCCCCCCTAGAGCATAACCCCTAACCCTCCCTCCCTGCAGCCTAACCCTAACCCTCCCTCCCTGCAGCCTAACCCTAACCTTCCACCCCTAGTGCCTAACCCCTAAGCCTCCCTCCCTGCAGCCTAACCCTAACCCTCCCTGCAGCCTAACCCTAACCCTCCCTCCCTGCAGCCTAACCCTAACCTTCCACCCCTAGTGCCTAACCTCTAAGCCTCCCTCCCTGCAGCCTAACCCTCCCTCCCTCCCTGCAGCCTAACCTTAACCCTCCCTCCCTGCAGCCTAACCCTAACCCTCCCCCCTAGAGCATAACCCCTAACCCTCCCTCTCTGCAGCCTAACCCTAACCCTCCCTCTCTGCAGCCTAACCCTAACCTTCCCCCCCAGTGCCTAACCCCTAACCCTCCCTCCCTGCAGCCTAACCTTCCCCCCCTAGTGCCTAACCCCTAAGCCTCCCTCCCTGCAGCCTAACCTTCCTGCTCCTAGTGCCTAACCCCTAACCCTCCCTCCCCACAGCCTAACCCTAACTTGCCCCCCCTAGAGCCTAACCCCTGATACCTTCGGGAAGCCGGTGGTAGGGATTGTGGAACCGGGATCCTGACTGCTGTCGGGATGCCGGCGTCAGTATTTTGTCAGCCGGCATCCCATCTGCCCAGATGCCAACTACCTCCCGGTTTTACCAAGGTACAAAGTTACTAGAGAAGTGCGCAGACCCCTGTTTTTTTTAGTTTTGGTTCTAACTCATCGTCATGGTTTTGTGACAACCACCCTCAATCGTTTTGGATCTCTTAAAAAAATTGATAAAAACACCTAGAGTAACATCAGGTAACTTGGGTCTGTTTTTGTTTCTTTATTATTATTAATATTATTATTACCATTAATTTCCAGTAAATTGTGACCAGCTCACAGCACCTGAAATCACGAAGGAAGGATTTAGATGTAATCACAAAACACGCGAGATCCGGTTTTTAGTTTGAGTTCCGAACTTGCGAGAAGACCCAATTCATGACTTAGTTCTACTCAGAACACCAAAGTGATCCGTGCCGGGACTCCGTTTGACTCGGAACCCCAAAGTTCAGGTGTGTCTGGTTTTCAGAAAAACCAAACCGCTCATCTCTATAAGTTATTATATTATTTTCCCCTTCGCTCCCACCTCAGTATCCGCCATTATGGGCGTAACAGTCCTTGCTGTGCCAGGAATATATACACAAAGACATGGAACAGTTTTGTAATGTCAGGATTCACATACATGAAATATGAAGCAAAGGGAGAGGATTTATAGGTATAATAAATTCTAATTAAGTGAAGTCTCCAAAGTACAGTAAGTAAACATTGCCACACGTGACGATGGATTCCAGCATATTGGTAATGGAGTCACACCGTCTCTGACATGTGGATGAGGACTTACACCGCACTCTTTTCCAATTTGGATGCATTTGACAAACACACACTTATTCAAACTTCTTATTGTGCCTGTGATTGGCCGGTTTCTACACGTCTGCAGCCAAAACATTCCTGCTCGCTGCCGAACTCCCGGGTTACAATCACACTACAAAAACCTTAGTACTGATATTTGAGAAGCTATGCGAGCACAGTACAGTATGTCTGTTTAATATAAGACTGGAATGTTGAAATTATGCCTCATTACTCCATTATTCATAATTACACATACAGATGGAGCAGCGTTTATTGTGACAAACCATGAACCAGGAGCTACAGCATTACTCTATTCAAGCTGATAATTGTTGGGGCAAAACAGCCATTTGCCATTTCTGCGTGGACATCCGGTGAAACTGTGCTATCTAGGGACGCAATTTCCTACAATAAGCTCTGCTCCATCTGCACACGTTTCCCTATGGGGACACAAATAAGCATATGGTTTGAGTTGGATGTAAGTCCATTTGCTGGATGCAAAGATACATAATTCTGTACTTAGATTTGAGACTTGCGGCCACTAACGCCAGGAGAATAGGGAGTAGGGCAGGTCTAGTTGAGTACAATAAGTTTGTGTACACAAGCTTAGCGCATACCCCCTGGAGATGCGATTTGGAGGTTTATTTACTAAATGGCGTTCTAAATTCTGTGAGCAAAAGAGCAGATAATTGGTGGCGTTATAAAATGCTGACAATTAGTAAATAGTCCCCTTGGACTCTTTTATACTGTATATCCACTTCTTGGGTAGTGCACCTTTTCGGGTACCGGAGGCCTGGCATAAAGAAACCTGATGGTGATGACAAACCAGCGGCACTATTTTGGCGCTTTTGATTGGCTGGTTGCCTATTGACCCCTCCAGCTGATAGTGGGCCTGATTCAGAGCCGGACGCTATTTGCGCTCGCTCGTTCAGAAAAAGGGGCCGGATATTTAAATAGAGCGCTCGCTCTTTGCAGTCTGTTGACGCCTCTATGTCTGAACGAGCGAACGAAACATGCGCTCGCTATTTTGTAAAAAACGCCCCCTGGCCGCTGGCATCCTATGTCATCTCTGCTATTTATTTGATTAATCGAGTACATCGAAAGGCGTCTGAACTGCTCGCAGTGCTTGTGGTTGGATTTTCTTACCGCAATCATGTGAGCAGTTCAGGCTAAAAGAGAACCAAGTGACGTGGTCGATGACGCTGCTTTGTTAATTATGCACACCCTTAAAACGCCCGTTTTGACCGTTTCGCACGCCTGCGTTCGGATCACCACTCCCCGTTTTCAAGCACCTTCCCCTGTGACCACCCACAAACGCCTCATCCTGTCACTCAAATTAGCAGGCATTCGCTATTTTGCGAGCGCTCGATTTCCGACCGCAATGACTGGTTCGCGCATGCGTATTACAACTAGGGATGTGCAGGCTCGGATAGGTTCGAGTTTGCACACTGAGTTCGGATTTTTCCCTCCAAACGGAACTCAGAAAGAGGCAAAACGTCATCTTGCATGGACAAACATCATCATTCCTGGACTTCCAGGAATGATGATGTTTGTCCATGCAAGATGACGTTTTGCCTCTTTCTGAGTTCCGTTTTTTTTGTAGGGAAAAATCCGAACTCAGCATGCAAACTCGAACCTATCCGAGCCTGCACATCCCTAGTTGCAACCCATACGCATGCGCAGTTGTGCGAACATCGCTCGGAGCGAACGAGCGGCCGCTTACGAGCGGCTCTGAATCAGGCCCAGTGTTCACTAATTAGTGTTGCGGCGATATTATATCAACGTGCAGCTGTCTATTTGGATTTATTATTCATTATTTCCGTTTAGACTATTGCAGAAAATAAGATTCCCCCATTGGATCCCTAAAGCAGCAAACGACAGATGTGATAGAGTTTGTGTTTCTCTACATTCTATATGGAAAATGTGACTTCTGTACTTATTGGCAACGCTGCCAAATCACTATTCTCTCTGGTGTATGCAACACTTAATGACATTATATATTGAACAAATAAGGTAATGAGATTTCACATTTAGAACTGATGCTGTCAGGCCCCATCCTTACATAATAATTGGGTGATAGTAACCGCATTTGTAGGTCTTGCGAATAAATAATACTGTATCTTGCGCAGCTCAAAATACCTACATAATACCACAATATTGGCGCCCGGAATATGTATGTCGTACACTTGGGTCTATTGCAAGAGGAATGACTTGGCACAGACGGCCTTGTACTCTGTGACAGAAGTATGTCATGCACTACGTGTTATGTTTTATATTATATTACACTGCAGTCATCTCAGCCTGCGGCCGTCCCACATTCATTGTCTCATCCTTGAGACCTGACACTAATAAAGCCTTAAAAGACCCTGTGGTTGGAGCTGTTTATTAAACATCCAGGGCTAATTCCTACAATCTGCGGCAGATCACGGCAATAAGGGCCTTTCATGAAATGCTCTCGCTCGCCATAGACTATAAATACATCTATATAATGAGCAAACGCCGTGCCATGCTTAATTACAGCGCAGGAAAGCATGTAGTGTAAACACAAGTATGTGCTATTATTAATCATGTTGCTCACGGAGGGTCTTGTAGGACATGAAGAAGCAAAGCTGGAACTTTATAATCAAGCCGCGCTGCATACAATGTCTCATTAAATGCGGAATACATGGTTTTTTTTTTTCCACATCATCTGCATGTGAAAGCTGGGACAAGAGTGACGGTTATATTAGCTTAATATTACATGAGATGATATGAGACTGTAGTCATGTGATATAATGATCTATTTTCTGACATATTAAACTTCAGAAGTGATTGCTCGATGCGCTGCCTGTGCTTTTCACCTGATAAGCTGTCGCTGTCACTGGCTTCTGCAATCAGGGCCGGCAACAGCAATCCTGGGGGCCTGTTCACCCATTTCTTTAGGGGCACCCCATCCCCAGGTCCCTGGCAGGTAGAGGTCCCCGAGCCTCATACCCCTTGTCTCTATCCAGCTCCCCTGTGTCTCTCCAGCCCTAGCCTCCCTTCTGTCTTTCCACTCAGAGACCTCTCTGTCCCTCCAGCCCCCACACTTACCTTATTCTATGTCTTCTGGCGGGATCGGTAGGATATCCCGGCTGCCGCATGGCCGGGAGTTCGAATACTGGCAGCTGCAATCCGACAAAACAGCGGAAGCCCGACAGTGCTGGAAATCCTGATCGTGGTAAGGTAAGTATCTACTAATTTAACCTAACCCCCTAACCCTCCTTAGGGGTGCCTAACCCTAACCCCCCCCTTCCCTGCTGCCTAAAACTAAGTCCCCCGGAGGTGCCTAACCCTAACCCTCCCTCCCCCTAGCCTAACCCTAGCCTTCCTGGGGGGGTGCCTAAGTCCCCCCACGGGTGCCCTAAACCTAACCCTCCCCCCCGTGGCTGTCCACTCGCGGCGCCCCCGGCATCCGCTCGATAAGGATGCCGGGTGCCTGTCTCCCGGCATCGGGGAAATGTCAGGCGTCTAGATATAGTCGCCGGTCATTTATCCCACGGCGGGATAAAGCAGTTTCCCGATTGTATAACCTTCTGGCTGCCTCTGCCACGGTGACTGCTCGGTCTTTCAGTGGTGCGGCGCTTGTGATGTCATGACGTAACGTGCGCTGCACCGCAACAAACAGAAAAACTTTATTGCACTGCCCACTGCCGATGCCGGGTGCTATACAACGGCTGCAGCTGGGCAGACCTTGAACCGCTGCCTGCAGTGATCAGCAGGAACCCTGTACAGTAGCAGCAGCACAGGCATCGGTTACACTCCGGGGCCACTAGGATCTAAGGGCCTGGTACAGTTGTGCCCCTAGGCCCCCCGTCACCGGGCCTGTCTGCAACAATATAGGAGAGGCCGTCCGGAGCTGGCCTGATTTAGAGATGTGTGTCGGACCATTTTTTGGGGGTTTGGTTCTAATTTATCGGCTGGTTTCGGTTTTGCCAAACCGCCGTGACTGGTTTTGGTTTTGGATTTTCTTCCAAAAATTTACAAAAAGAGCTTAAATCACATAATTTGAGCCTTTTTTTGTTCCTAGAGTATTATTAGCCTCAATAACATTAATTTCCAGTCAATTTTGACCACCTCACAGCTCACAATATTGTTTTCATCCAGTATAGGCCAAAAGGTTGCACCGAGCTAGCTGGCTGACTAGGCTAAGTGACAGCAGTGGGCGGCACAAACATGTGGCAGGTCAACTTTAAACATGGCACATGGCTCACTGGTGCCACAGGGTTTATATATACACAGGAGCACAGCACACAAACCAGTACAAATAATACAATCATTTTTTTTTTTTATGGTGCAGTTGTGTTCCTGCGTGGACTGGAGCCACAGGGCTATACATGCACGTGAGTAAAACAAAGAGGACCAAACAGTACAAACAATACAATTATTTAATTTTATTTTTTGATGTCACAGGCGCAGGTCTATTCAAACAGCATAGAGTGGAGTCACAGGGCTTATATATGCAGTGCACATGAATGTCTTACTAATGGAAACAGCACAGCCAATACAGCAGAGCACAGCACAGCATAGAGCAGCGAGCACCCACTATACACATTGACTAAGCAGCATAACCACTTGTGAGTCTGGACACAGCTTATACAGCAGAGTACAGCACAGCATACAGCAGTGAGCACCCTCTAAACACATTGACTAAGCAGCACAGCCACTTGTGAGTCTGGACACAGCTCAGCCAATATAGCAGAGCACAGCACAGCATACAGCAGTGAGCACCCCCTATACACATTGACTAAGCAGCACAGCCACTTTTGAGTCTGGACACAGCCTATACAGCAGAGTACAGTACAGCAGCATGCACCCCTCCTATATATTACATACACACTAGTACAGCACAGCTTATACAGCAGATTTAAGCACAGCATACAGCAGCATGTTTAATGATATGGCGCCAAGTCCCGTCCACGGTGCCTTATATAGAAACCAAAACCACGAGAATCCGTCGGTGCAAGGATGACGTTTTGCCTCGGAGTGGAATCCGACTCAGACGGAGAGGAGATCTGAGCCACCACTCGCATCTGCTCAGATTCCCAATGTTCCAAGGAATCCGAACCGCTCATCTCTAGTCTGAATAATAGAATGTTGCTTTTGTTTTTTAGGAGTTTAAAATTAACTAGCAATGTTGATGGCGACTTACTAGTAATATCAGGCACAACAATCCTCTTGGTAAAACGTATACATCAGTTCCGATCTATAACAGCAATGTTAATTATTGCATGGGACAAAGTCTCACCTGAGTCCTTACCAGGAAAGAAAATATTAATAAGTAGCAGGTATGGTACAATGCTGGTTGAATCTGTGCAGGAGAGTGATTGGTCGCCGTGGTCTCTGAGCTAACAATCGCCGTAGCGGCTGATGACAACTTCTGCGCCAAATGCATAATCTATAACCATCAGACCTAACACTTAATAAATATTTATATATATATTAAAGATTTACGGTTCGGTTTTCCTGAAATATGAACACACCCGAATTTAGGGGTTCCGGGTCGAATCGAGTCCTAGTTCAGTAACTTATCGATTTTTAAGGAATCCAAAACTGAGAGAGAGATATGAGCAGTTTTGTTTTGCTGAAAACCGAACACACCCAAACTTTGGGATTTCAAGTGGAACTGAGATCCTGATTCAGACCCGCTCGCTAAGACGCTAAGACGCATACTTACACTGCACGATATGTATGCAAATTGGGACGCCCATTATTTAATAGAGAGCGATCACATACTGTATGCAGACACCCACCAGCCTGTCTTAAGACGACCACTTGTGCACGTCATGTCCAGGAAGTGTATGCAACCATCGGCACATTGGGTAACATCGGATGCGATCGCAGCGCTTGAGGTTGACCATACCCTGCCGCGAGCACTTCAGTGTATAAACAAGCCAGGTGACGTGTACTATGACGCTGGCTTAAAATTATGCACACCTCTAAAACGCTGTTGAGATGCTCAGCCACGCCTGCGTTTGCACCTCCACCCCTACGTTTTTAATGGACGGCCCCTGTTACCACCTACAAACGGCTTCCCCTGTCACTCACTCTGCTTGGCTGTCTATGTGCAGCGAGCGAATGCATTGTGACCTTTCGCTAAGGTATGCGCATGGGCACTGCAGCAGCGAGAGTATGCATCTTAGCGAGCGGGTCTGAATCAGGCCCTGAGATCCTGATTTAGAGATGGACAGAATTGCACACAGGCGGCTGCACGATTCCATCATCAAAAATGCACATGTAGCAGGAGGTGTGTGTAGGAAACAGACATCTCCTTCCTGCATCTGCGGTCCTAGAACTGCGACTGAGGTCACAGCCTGGCATCACCATTGCAACCATCGGTTGCGATGATTGCCCCTTTGGCCAGGCTGCGGTAGCTGGAAATTACAACATCCTGACTGGGTCCTAGCAGCTTGCTGGCCAGAAAGTCTGCGTCCACATTTGCAGGCTCTGGCTTCGTCCCTCCCAAAAATGGGGGCAATGCGCCCCCCGTTTCCGGGAACCCTGCCCAGGAACGCCCCTGCTCTGCCTCCCAAATGCCGCAGCTTGTCAGTCAATGCATGTGCAGTTCTCTAACAATCTTTGGATTGCATTTAGGGCCCTGCCTTATGACTTCAGGTGCTGTTTTGTGGTCAAAATTCACTGGAAATTAATATTATCGATATTAATGATACTACAGGAACAAAAACAGGCCCAAATTACATGATTTTTGCTGTTTTTATAAATTTTTAAAGAAATCCAAAACAGAACCAAAACACTTGAGGTGATTTTGCCAAAACACGGGAGTCTGCGCCCATCTTTAATAAACAGGGAGTTTGGAAAGTCCCTCCGCAGTGACTGAGTGCTTAGTGTGTGAGAGACAGTGGTGGCTCCAGAGGTGGGGCTGCAGTGTAGTATAACATTCAAATAGCGGGCCCACACCAACTGCCACCAACACACCAACTGCCTCCCCAAACATCTCTGGCCAGGACTCACTGGCAGTTGGTGTGGCCCACCTATTTGAATTTTAGACTTTTCACACAGTCAGGGGGACTTTCCCAACTCCCTGTATGTATGTATACCCTTCTGTTCCACGGGAGGTTTCTGGCCTCCCTGAGCTCGCCTTAGGACACCTGTGTTACGGTTTGACAGTTGTACCGCCCCAGTCAAACTCCCCGCCTGCCACTGTATATATATATATATATATATATATATATTGTTGTAACACAGGATGTTGAAATGAGGACTCCAGACAGGCAGGTACTTGGTAAAGCAGTGGCTTTTCACGGCAGCAAACACTGCACTTTAGCATACGTGAGCATAGGCCTGGATACACACAGGCACATAACAGAGGATAAGCAAACAAAAATAAAAGGTTACAGCATTCCTTGTGCTTAGCAGTCAGCAGTGGCTTGCAGCCATAATTGGCCATGCTCTCCCAGCATAGCCCTTGGACCCCGGCACTACAACACTGTAGCTACTACCTGGCCGCTAGTCAGCATCAGGGTAATGAGCGACAGGTGTGTGAGAGTTTTAAAACCTTCCTGTGCTGATGACTTCCTGCTGGCTCTGAGCGACTTGGAAACCAAGGAGTTCCATATCTCCACTTTGAGCTGTGCAGCGCGGAAAACCCAGAATGTTCCGGTCTTGTTTTCCTCTCCCTTGGAGGGAGCTGATCCCACCAGAGTGTGGGAAAATCAGTTGAGACCCCTCTCACCACAAACAATTCAGTTGAGACCCCTCTCACCACAAACAATCAATATATATATATATATATATATATATATATATATATATATATATCACATTACAAGGCATGTGTAGTGTAAAATTAATCAACTTTATTATTTAAATAAAATATTATAGTGGTGGGTGTAAGAATGGAAAGTCTTGACTTAATACAAGCTCACTTCAAACAATATCTGCATGGGCCAATTGCCCTAACAACAATGGCGGAGACATGAGGGGTCTCTCTACCATACCAAAAAGGCACAAAGCTCACCCGGCCGGGTGGAGCTGCTGACTCCAGTAGGGTGAAATCGGCTTATCCAGTGTACTGAAGGGGAGAGTACCCCTCCGATGCGGTAAGACGGCCACTGGACTCAGGTTCTTTTCCGCCATCCACTCACTGAGCAACAAAACGACATACCAAAACATGAGAGATAGGGAGGGAAATTCAGGGAAAGAGAGGGAGAGAACACAAGTCAACCACCCGCTATAAACCTGAAGACACAGCCTAGGCTCCACCACCAGACTGCTGAAGGCTGATCAGTCTGTCACCACACCGCACTAACAAAATGGAGACCACTGTCTCAGCCTAGGGGTTTACAGACCGTCACGCTTACTGCAAACCTGCTTTATACTTATACTGACACTCTACCGTAACCAATGACGCCCACACCTCAATGCATAAGACATTTAGAAACGTGAGGGTGGGATGGATGAATACTGTAGAGAAACGACTCCAATTTCGACTTATTTCTGCAATAACGGCCAATGGGAAGAATTATCTGTGTCATACTGCCTATGATATATCAAATAACTGATCCCCTTAATTGATGCAGCTCTACATGGATGTAAATAAGAGAGGGATAACGAGTTATGCACAGTTGGCTGAGAAAGGAAATATGCTTATCTGAAGTAAATGTAATAGATTCAGCTTTTTATACATCCTCATCAGCAATAAATGGCGTTTTTTTTTTTTTTGTAGGGTAAGGTGCGCATAGAAGAAATCCTGTAATGAGACATCTAACACAAACTCACACAAAATATAAAATAATCGCAGCGGTGGGCCTAATTGCCGCGCTATTAGCCAGTTCATGTTGTTCTACCGGGGCCTCTGCTGCAATCAGTACATATCAGTTCACAAACATAATTGTACGAACATTGAGACAACTGTGGAACAGTAGCAGGCGTGCAGATAAATTACATTATGTACAGCGGATGTAAACGGCCCTCCGTTGACGGATGTAACACAGTGACTTTTGCAATACTTGAGACGGCGGCAGCTGGGGCACACGAGCAAAAACAAACTTTATAAAAATCTGTATGTTATGGTTCTGAGTACCTCAGATCACTCGAGATGTGTAGAAGAATATAATTAGAGAATTAATAGCCACAGCTGATACATTAAATGGAAGTATTTCAAGGGGGAAAATGCCGTCTCTGCATTTTATTTTTTAATGAGCCGCCTTTAAAAACCACCCTGGTTTCCGAAAACAATTGTCCTCTTGTGATCCAGGAAAGGTCACGTTCGAATATTATATGCGAGTTGTGTTCACCCCAGATCCTCCACAAGACTAACAATAGATGTTATCTCTGCGCTCTGATACGCTTCTGACTACAAACCTTTAGTTCCACAATTAATCATAGTTTTCGCAATCTATCGGGACTATTTACTGTATATAATGGTTTTATTTTAGCAGTAATTTAAAATATTGTGTTATAAAATATAAAAAAAAAAAAAATCAGCAATTTTAATTTGTTTCAGGTAGGGTTACCATCGGGTTGTTTAATAAAATAAAACCCATCGCACCATACAGCAAATGCTTTGTTGCTGGTCATTTCCAGTCATAATGTGCCTACATACTGTAATACTATACTAATCAGCTATTTAAAAAACATTCTGTACAAAACACAGTGATAATGGAAAACTATATGTAAGTATAAATCAATGAGATTAAATTCAAATTAATTTGAAAAATAAAAATAAAAATATAATTTATATATATATATATATATATATATATATATATATACACACAATTACATTGTAAATTGATGACCAACCAGTTTGTATTATTTTTCAAATTAATTTTGGAATTTAATCTTATTATATGTATAAAATTATATATACACATTAATTATATATAAATACAGACAAAATAACAAATTAGCCATAGTCATCATTTTGATGACAATGCGATGCTTGCCAAAGTCAATGTATTTTTCATCAATGGCGATTTGAATCAAATTAATATTGTAGTAACTGCTAGGAAGGCACGTCCAGTTGATGTACTCAATGGTTGGCATGGAAACTAATTAGACAACAGCTGGGTCATGTTCTTTTTTCTGAACTATAAAGTTTAAGGAACGCCAATTGGTGGAGCCACACCTAAAAATGCTCGTTTGAGTTCTACAGAAGGCCGAGGAGTGGGATTAAACAAGGCAGGGCCCTAAGGGAGTTTCCCCATGGAATAAATAGTAAACTTTTCAGCTCAACACTGAATTCCTATGATTTATTCATAGGTCTTCATAAGGAACGCCAAACAGATTATCGTGTTTATATCACTGCTCCGCTGAGAGATAAATTCTCTAATAGTTGAACTGGCAGGGTCACCGAGTACAACTCTGCCTGCTGGGCCGCCAAATACTAGATACAAAATGTAAGTAAAAAAAATTTAAAAAAGAAAATCGAAGTGCAGTAATTAAGTGATGTTCTTTAGCAACAACCAATCATTTCCTCTCTTCTTCTTCTAAAAAAATAAAATAAAATAAAAAATAAAATATATATATATAAATAAAATTTACCTATACAGTATTTATGGTGAGTTGGCACAATGATAGGAAAAAGGCAGCTATAGAACAGTAAAACCGCCTTAGGATTTTCTTTTTTTAAGTCGCATTGCATCTGGTTACTCTTCTGTGTCTCTAGTGATTAAGACCGCCATGTGGTAATTTTGCACGGGTTGTCGCTCTAAGCATTAAGATAATGATTTGTAAAACTATACTTGGGCTGGTAACTCTAGTAACATGAGCCAATCTGCAATTAAACTCCAAGAAAACTATTAATACACGCATGGCAAGTTCCAGCAAACAGCGAATGGCATTGGAGAGGATCAGATCCAGCAAGGTATTTCAGAGAAGCAAATTCTACTGGCGCTGGGAGGCTGTGTGTGTGTGTGTGTGTTGTGGGCTGTGGAAAGGAACGCTACGTGGAACTGAAGTATGGTCATACTGTATATCCCTGGAGCAGAGGAGCTGCTGCTGAATATTCCAGCTCACATTCCATCAGGATTAGGGGATGAAAGGCTGTATGACTCCCAAATGCTTCTCCACATTTCTTGTGTTTCTTTCTGCTGTAATTTGCACAGAACTTTGGCCGGGCACCAAGGGGTCCAATAATCAATTAGTTCAAAGAACCTGTAAAAGGAATGTTTGTGTCCCCCCCCCCCCATTACCGAATGACGTATACGGAGACATCACTACTATTATTTTCGCACAGCATTTCTCTGTCTCCAGTAATATGAAACATGAAATGGATGTATGATTTGGGCTTTCGTCCAAGTCTCCAAAATCACCATTAAATAACAAAAGAAATTGATTCACCAATTTAACTAAACTGGCACATAAACCATTTTTTTAAACTGCTATTATTATTATTTATATAGCCCCATCATATACTGTAACTCATCAGTCCCTCTTCCTTTTGTGCTTCTAAAGCCTCATGAGATTCCATGCGTACACAGACTGGAGACCCTTTTTGTCAGGGAATAGCATGCAAGTAACACAAAGGCCGATGACAGCGCATTTCAAGCGTCGGGTCTGATACCCAAATGTCTATATCGAAAGCTGTCCCGGCAATATAAAATTACCTTTGCATGGCTCTTAATTAGACAAACACGACCCCTTTGGATGCTATACGAACCCTGAATGTCACCCTTATTGGCCTTGACACTAGGTTGCACGTTATCCCATTTGTAGAGCCGTCTTACACATTTCCACACTCGTCATGCACTGGAACCGCGGGCACACAAGTATCGGCAACGCAGACACATTTTAATCGCACCTACACTTACGGCTGGACAGGTATAACTGGGCTGTAACAGAAGCAACGTTCAGCGATGGTATGCCCATTATCATTATCCGTGGAGTAATGATAATGGGGCAACATGGACAGTGCAGTGATTACCTTTAACTGCCACATAACACTGAGCTCATGGCCCATCTGTGTGGAGTTTATATGTTTTATAGTGTTTTCTGGGTGCTCCTGTTTCCTCTCTCACAGTTGAAGAACATTTAATAATCTAAACGGTTAGGATGACCAAGCCCAACATGTAATTGATGGCATTAAATACTGCATTATTGCCTCGTCTGGTTAGATAATCATTGACCAGTCGATATGGGTGTCCTGCACCAGCCCCCACACCTCCAATGGGAAAAAGTGGGTGGTACACAATCATTTTAATTATGGGTGTTCTTTAAGTAGCCTTATAGTCCTATTTTTTTTCCTTGTGCCCCCCAGAACCCTGCTATTTTTGTTTATTATATTACATTGGAGACTTTATTATATAATGATGCCCAAATTTGTTTGAAAACATTTTAGTTAGACTCAAAAAAATAAAATGATCTAAATTCGGTCAAGAGGTTCAATTTTATTTATTTTTTGAGCAGGTTTTTACACGTACAAGCTATAATGAGCTTAAATGGGTACATTGGGCCTGATACCGAGATTTATGTTAATGCAATCGCAACTGCGATATCTTAAGGATCACAGTTGCGAAACTATGCTAATGTCTTACCGGCGCATAGGTACGCGCACTAGGGTGGGTTGAAAAGTGGATCAAAAAGGAACATTTCTCCGCATCGATAGTGAGGGTGGAAAAAAAATTGTGGGACCACTCAAGAAGATGATTGCCGTTTAGTTTTTCAAAATCGCATAATATATTAGTCGGCCAACCAGCGCCTAAAGATTTAGTAATTACGCCTTATAGGCAGGCCCTCAGAACACCACCGCAAAGCGCTCTGGCATCGCTTTATTTCGTACTGTTTGTTGCTAAGTAGCAGAATACAATAGTTTTTACTTGTAATACACGCCCTGTTCACCGTATAGAGTCATATAGAATTGCGCTCAACATGGCCGTGTCATCTAAAATGCAGTAGTACGGTATCTGTTGCGCTCTGCCTGCAGCTCTCAGCTTGTTGCGAACAAATACATGTACATGCAACAACCGCACACATCACGTGGAGGTGGCTGCAGCTTGCGTCCCACCCGCTGCCCAGCCTGTCATATTATAACGTGTTCAGCCAATCACTGCTCTAGCGGCTTGTAATCTTTTTTTGAAGCATCAAACAGTCACCTTGTCTCAGTTTTGAACTTTTGAAGCCTACTATGGACAGTAGGCCCTCTCTTATTTAAGGAGTGACGAGCAACGCTCGACATTTCTTGTAGTACGTCTGAACACGTTCGTCTATGGTTTGCAGGGTGGCAGTAGGTAATGTTAGGGCGTAAATAAATACAAAATCTTTAGGGTCCAGTTAGCCACTAAGATATTATCCGATTTTGAAAATCTAAACGGCAATCATCTTCTCCAGTGGTCCCACAATTTTTTTTCGGCCCTCGCAATCATTGCGGGAACTTTTTTTCAACCCTCCCTAACGCGCACTTGCTGCCTGCTCATATCCGTCCGATGACGTGTATCACCGGGAACATTGACGCAGACCTGTCTCACACACTGCGGCTCTCCTGATATGCTGAGAGCTCTGATGTTGTAAAGGAGATCACAATGGCTAATTTATTCACACCCATGAAATGGTGTTTAAATGGTCCCGACGCGCCTGAGATTACCTAGCCACCACCAATTACCTCCCCCAAACGCTGGCTGTCACTCACTTTGCGAGTGAATCCTCTGTGCTAGCGTAATCGCAAACTAAGCGCTGCGCGCACGCAGTGTGACTTTCACATATGCGCAATAGCTAAAAATCGTTGAATCTGCATAAATATCGGCATTGTGTAAATCTCGGCATCAGGCCCGTTGTACAGTGTTTGAATTGGTTGTCTTTCCATGCATACAGCAAACTTGAACTTCTACTAAATGATGCATAAATGCTACATGTGACCTTCGCTGCAATGGTGTCTTCTCATCTCTTATACAGGGAGCTCGGACAGTCCCTCCACAGTGACTGTGTGCTAAGTGAGTGACAGTACGAAATTCAAATAGGGGAGACCCACCAACTTCCACTGAGTCCCGGCCGGCGATGTTTGGCCGCGTTTGGGGTGGCAGTTGGTGTGGCTCCCCTATGAGAATTTTGTACTGCGCTGCAACCCCCACCTCTGGAGCCTCCAATGTCGGTCACGCACCTAGCACACGGTCACTGCGGAGGGACTTTCCCAACGCCCCTTTGGACGTGATGTTATAGACAGGTGAGCAACAATAATACAGAGCGAAAAGATTGTGGAGACACCACACCGATCATACAAATAGGGTTTATATATATAAAAGCAGTTTTTCATGATATTTGATCTTGTCATTGATTTAAGCAAAACTTTATCAGAAGTAGAGATTTGTTCCTTTTTTTTCTCTGCAATGTTCGGATCTCAAAAACGGCATCCTATTGGCTATTTGGCTCTCACGAGTTTTGGATAGCCAAAAAGATAAATCCGAACTTGCGCTAATTTGGCGAAACGAACTGAATCAAAACTGAACCGTTCATCTCTAATCAGAACATTTATTTTTAAACTGGGGGAAAAGGGAATGCAGTTTCTACATAAATCCCGATTCAATCAATCAATCCTAATTTATGTTACAACGGTCTAACGCACGCAGAAAGAACAGCCTACAGTATACCCAACTTCTCTTTAAAGTTTAAATGTATTTTTTTTATAACCAAATGTATGAAAACTATTCAAATTCAAATCTGTCTAAACTCTTCGCTGATGAGGCAGAAATTTGCCTTTGGAGTAACATCTGCGTAGGTCAGGTGTTATTTTTAAATTCTAAGTCTGGTACAGAAACAAGAGGGACAAATGAATAAACTCGTTTTCCTGCGTTCGCTAGTGCCATTGATTGGATGTGTCCTGCCTTAGAGAGCTGGAGATATAATGACAGCACAGAATTTGCAGTTTGGGATAATTGCCGCTGTATATTCAGTATGTGCAGCTCTGCAGCTGTTTAATGAGAGTCGGCAGGTCAAAGTTGGTCAAGGTCCATGGACTTAAACGCTTTAAAGGGGAAAAAAAGAAAAAACGACCGGCCAAGCAGACCGTCTCTAATATTAAGTCATCTGTTTTTGACATAACAAATACATGTAGTTGTGTTATTATGACACCGATAGCATTGTTTTTATTGCTAGTTTGTTAGGTCTGTTTTACAGCAGTAGTAAGTAGCAATACTAATAGTTAGCGTTATACGATACAGGAAATGCTAGGTACATTTTCATACGTGCGGCACTAATGAGAATTGTATCTGACATTACAGTAACTACAAGAGAAGCTGTACTATGTGTCTATAGATACAACAAACCCAAGAAATACACAAGGGTAGAAGGAGTAGGTACAGAGGTTTGTGTCCCGTGCAGGTGCATATTAACGCCCGAGGGCCCCCATTTAGCCCCACATTTTACTTTGCGCTCAGGAAAGTGGCTCCCTCCGCTTTTGCTGCGCCATCTTCCCAGTGATATTTGGGAGGATGTCGCAGCCGCGCAGGTGCACGGGTGGGGACACTGGCACTGTGCCGGGGGTCTGTGCTTTCACTGTGCGTTGCCATCTTCCCGAAGATGTCACTGGGAAGATGAAGACACGGAGGAGAAGGGACCTGCTTGTCAGCACAGGGTAAGTATAATCTGGGTGCAGGGTGTGCAGTGCGGGGGCCCTACTGGCCCCAGGTCCAATTCTGCATATGGGGGGCTGATACAGCATTGCAGGATTATCGGGAATCTGTGCGTGTGCGCAGGACCCATTCTGCAAATGTGCAGGACGGGTCCTGCGTGATCGCACGCAGACCCTGCTATGCCTCTGCCTGATTGATAGGCAGAGGCATTAATAATAATAATAATAATAATAATAATAATAATCATCATCTCTTAATTTGTTCAACACTGCATCACTGACTAGTTTACACATTCCTTTACAATGACTTTTTTTAATTCATTGTATATTGTATACCATTTATTGGAGGTACTTTTATATTGTTGTAAAAGTATTTATATTGATGTCTTTAGTTATTTTTTTAGCGCCCTCTCTGTTTTTTTCTTTGTGTATCTATTTGAGGCTCTTCTAACAGGGAACCTAAAGGGATGCGCAGGTCATCATTACACACATACAGTACAGTAAAAATGCTGCAGAGTAAGAATGCTTTCAAAAATATAAGTGTTAATAGTTTATTTTTATCAATTAAAATGCAAAGTGAATGAACAAAAGAGATAACTAAATCAAATCAGTATTTGGTGTGACCACCCTTTGCCTTCAAAACAGCATAAATTCTTCTAGGTACACTTGCACACAGTTTTTGAAGGAACTCGGCAGGGAGGTTGTCCCAAACATCTTGGAGAGCTAAGCACCGATCTTCTGTGGATGTAGGCTTGCTCAGATCCTTCTATCTTCATGTAATCCCAGACAGACTCGGCGATGGTGAGATCAGGGCTCTGTAGGGGCCATATCATCACTTCCAGGACTCCTTGTTCTTCTGTACACTGAAGATGACAATGGCTGTATGTTTGGGGTCATTGTCCTGGTGCAGAATAAATTTGGAGCCATCAGACGCTCCCTGATGGTATTACATGATGGATAAGTACCTGCCTGTATTTCTCAGTATTGAGGACACCATTAATCCTGACCAAATCCCCAACTCCATTTGCTGAAATGCAGCCCCAAACTTGCAAGGAACCTCCACCATGCCTGTCGCCTGTAGACTCCCAATATTGTACCACTCTCCAGCCCTTCGGCAAACAAACTGCTTCTGTTACAGCCAAATATTTCACATTGTGACTCCTCAGTCCAGAGAACCTGCTGCCATTTTTCTGCACCCGTTCCTGATTTCACGCATAGTTGAGTCGCTTGGCTTTGTTTCCACATTGTAGGTATGGCTTTTTGGCCACAATTCTTCCATGAAGACCGCTTCTGGCCAGACTTCCCAAACAGTAGATGGGTGTACCTGGGTCCCACTGGTTTCTGCCAGTTCTGAGCTGATGGCACTGCTGGACATCTTCCGTTTTCGAAGGGAAGTAAGCATGATGTGTCTGTTATCTGATGCACTAAGTTTCCTTGGCCGACCACTGCGTCTATGGTCCTCAACGTTGCCCGTTTCTTTGTGCTTCTTCAAAAGATCTTGAACAGCACATCTTGAAATGCCAGTCTACTTTGAAATCTTTGCCTGGGAGAGACCTGGCTGATGCAGTATAACTACCTTGCGTCTTGTTGCTGTGCTCATCCAGTTTTAAGTCTCCTACACAGCTGTTTCTGTTTCAGTTAATGACTGTGTTTCAAGTTTCACCCTACATATGAAAATGACGATCATTATCATCATCTGTTTGGTAATATTGGTTAATCATACACCTGACTATAATCCTACAAAATCCCTGACTTTGTGTAAAGCTAGCCACACATCTAAAGATTATCTGTCCAACCAGCCAACTAGTTGATTGGTTGAATGAAAATCTGGTGAGGAATACAATCAGCAATTTGCGCCCAAACGCTGGAAAATGGACAAAAACTGTTGTTTGAACAAATTGTTTGGATCAAACATTTAACAAACTTGTCTGAACGACCATTTTCATCTGTTTTCTGGCATTTAGGAGCAAATTGCTGATCATCAGTTACTCCCATACGTTACCAGATTCTCATTCCAACCGATCAACTAGTTGGCTGGTTGGATGTAAGTTGGTCTAGTGTGTTGCCAGCTTTAGTGTACCTAGAAGAATTGATGCTGTTTTGAAGGCAAAGGGTGGTCACAATGTGATTTAGATTCCTCTTCAGTTCATTCACTTTGCATTTTGTTGATTGATAAAAATAAACTATTAACACTTCTATTTCTGAAAGCATTCTGACTTTGCAACATTTTTCCCACACCTGCCTAAAACATTTGCACAGTACTGTATGTGTGTGTGTATATATATATATATATATATATATCCCAAAGAAAAACCACACACAATTTCTCTTCATAAATTTTATAAAAGAAGGGTGCTGTAGTCACATATCAAATAATCACAAGTCCATCCATTAACCCAATATGGGGTCACTAAGAGACCAGCACACCAATAATAAAATGCAAAAAAAGTATTGTTTATAAATATCAGCATATCATATTTCCATCAAAGCAGCATATATGCAAGCATGTTACTTATCTTATGTCATTGTGCCATCAATCATAAAAAAAAAGACCCGACGGCGATTTTGGTAGAGACACCCACCTTTCTTATACACTAATGCAATAATTTCACTTGTATATTGGGACCCCACAGTGCTACTGCCATTGCATCATGTGCTGACCATATATGTGTGGCAGGCAGAGCTGTAACTAGACTTTTTGGTGCCCTGTGCCAGAAAGAGCATTGGCACCCCTCTCAGTTTTCAAAGGGACATAATGCACCCAAAAAAGGGCCATGGCCTCATGGGGAAGGGCCAGGGAAGACATAGGAGAGGCCAGGAGATGCTGGGGATAAATAGGGACATAATATAGTGCACCTGAGAGAGGGCCATGGCCTCATGGGGAAGGGCCAGGGAAGAGATAGGGGAGGCCAGGAGATGCTGGGGATAAATAGGGACATAATATAGTGCACCTGAGAGAGGGCCATGGCCTCATGGGGAAGGGCCAGGGAAGAGATAGGGGAGGCCAAGAGATGCTGGGGATAAATAGGGACATAATATAGTGCACCTGAGAGAGGGCCAAGGCCTCATGGGGAAGGGCCAGGGAAGAGATAGGGGAGGCCAGGAGATGCTGGGGATAAATAGGGATATAATATAGTGCACCTGAGAGAGGGCCATGGCCTCATGGGGAAGGGCCAGGGAAGAGATAGGGGAGGCCAGGAGATGCTGGGGAAAAATAGGGACATAATATAGTGCACCTGAGAGAGGACCATGGCCTCATTGGGAAGGGCCAGGGAAGAGATAGGGGAGGCCAGGAGATGCTGGGGATAAATAGGGACATAATATAGTGCACCTGAGAGAGGACCATGGCCTCATGGGGAAGGGCCAGGGAAGAGATAGGAGATGCCAGGAGATGCTGGGGATAAATAGGGACATAATATAGTGCACCTGAGAGAGGGCCATGGCCTCATGGGGAAGGGCCAGGGAAGAGAAAGGAGATGCCAGGAGATGCTGGGGATAAATAGGGACATAATATAGTGCACCTGAGAGAAGGCCATGGCCTCATGGGGAAGGGCCAGGGAAGAGATAGGGGAGTCAAGGAGATGCTGGGGATAAATAGGGACATAATATAGTGCACCTGAGAGAGGGCCATGGCCTCATGGGGAAGGGCCAGGGAAGAGATAGGAGAGGCCAGGAGATGCTGGGGATAAATAGGGACATAATATAGTGCACCTGAGAGAAGGCCATGGCCTCATGGGGAAGGGCCAGGGAAGAGATAGGGGAGGCCAGGAGATTCTGGGGATAAATAGGGACATAATATAGTGCACCTGAGAGAGGGCCATGGCCTCATGGGGAAGGGCCAGGGAAGAGATAGGGGAGCCCAGGAGATGCTGGGGATAAATAGGGACATAATATAGTGCACCTGAGAGAGGGCCATGGCCTCATGGGGAAGGGCCAGGGAAGAGATAGGGGAGGCCAGGAGATGCTGGGGATGAAATAAGAGGAAGCTACAAGTGAGAATGATAATAAACAGAAATTTGGCAGGCCCACACAGCGCCCCCTGACTTGTGGTGCCCTGTGCGATGGCACCGGCTGCACTGCCCTAGCTACGGCCCTGGTTGCAGCCATTGCCTGGACGGGTTCCTATGATGGCTACTTTATCTCATGCATGGCGTTTGCAGTGCTGCTGTAATGAATTGGACATAATGCTAACTGCGCTGCTATTTGCAAAAAAACCCCAAAACACCATTTTCCTGTAATTGCAAATTCTATATTTAGCACCGTTAAACTACACTTGCAGCTCCCCAGCCCAGAGAGAGGCCGCCTGCGCACGGCTAACCTTTCACTCGGCCTAATGTCAGACCCCTGATGATATCGCACTTGTCGGCTTTAAGTGACTCATTCAAAATTCAGATATTGTGTGTTCGGCGTTTCTGCTTGTTTGACCCGCTCAGAAAATGATGTTAAAACGGTGTAACAAGACGAGAGCTAAAGAGCTGCTTCAGTTTATGGGTAAAAGTAACCAGCTCTATTAAACAGGCATATAATGAAATAATGATGACATAAGGAGAGCGGAGATGAGAAAGGACGGTAATAATTCCTGTGGTAATGTCCTCGCACATTGAGAGGCTGCTTGCCGGCTCTGCCAGAGTAAAGTGACAGCGCATGACACGGTTAATGTGTGCTCTGCAGATGCTCTGCCATTTTAGTAGCAAAAAAACCTAATTTACCTAAGCAACATTACAGAGAGAGATAAAGTCGCCTGTGTCGGGGAGGCGAAGACAGCAGCAAAGAAATATAAAATCAAATCCTGCTTATAATAAGTCATTCACATCAGAGATATAGGGGTCTATGTACTAATAGTCGCAGACCATAACATTTATTATTTTTGATGACAATATCCCGGCTATGTACCATGGGGAACTCGCAGGGACAGCGGTTGCGATAACCGTACGAGTTATATCCCCGGCAAATTGGAGAAGTCTTTCACAGAAGTGATAGACTTCTCTGGGAGTAGCTGACGCTGCACCTGCGCACAGCGTCAGCTTCCGCGGCCAGCCGGGGGCTGCGGGGGAGAGATAGAAAGATCTCTCTCCTGCCCCTGGGGCCTCCATAGGCTTATACTAGTTTATATCGTCTGAAGATGGTGTAAACTACCGGGACCAAACTCTGAGTCGCTTCGCTTTTTGGAGTTTAGTACATAGGGGTGAAATTGTGGTCCCCATTGTTAATAACGGGGCCTCTGATCTGCAGAGGTAATTAGCACTTTGCTGGAGGTTTCTGTGAAATCTCCTCCATTGTGCCATTAGTACATAGCAACAATACATAAAATGATGCAGAAACTGCAGTTTCCACACAATTTTATGTAAAAAACAGCTTGATACATAGGCCCCTCGGTCATCTTGGTGCCAAGTACCCAGAAACCGAAGCTCAGAGAGATGTAATAAAGGAACAGAAAATAATATTAATCAGCAACATAGAATCACGAAGGATATTTCACTACTATTGGAAAGTTATGATCATAATTTGTAAAAACTATTGGAGGAATCTAAATGAAAATATTTAATATATAACAACAAACTATGGGCCTGCTTCAGAGATGGATGCAGAGGAGAGATATTGTTGCCACTGCGCATATGTCTAAGTCGCGCTGCGAACGCGCAGCAATGGATTAGCAGAGAGGATTTATTCGCAAAGTGAGGGACAGGCAGTCAGTGTTTGGGCGAGGAAATGGGGGCTGGTTACAAAAACGCAGGTGTTTCGAGACCATTTTTCTGGGCGTGCACTAGTGAGGCTCTGCAGGTGCAAAGGCTCCGGCGTCTTAGGGAAGCCTCTTTATCTGAGACAGTGTAGGCTTACTGAGAAGTAGCAAGTGCGACCGACATTCCCGCTTATGTACGCGATTGGCGGATGTCAGATGCTGCAGGTGGGCGTCTCACTTCAAACGTGCAATCAAGGATGTGCTAATAGAAGTTGCGATTGATCGGTGGCTGCTGTGGCACCTCATGTGTCATCTGGCGGCCAGAGTATGTGACCCACCTGCCCCGCCCACTGCGCTCCTACAGAGACAAAGGGGTCTATTTACTAAGCAGTGTTAAGAGACAGCGTGAAATGTGATAAGGTACCAGCCAATCAGCTCCCAACTGTCATGTCACAGGCTGTGTTTGAAAAATGACAGTTGGGAGCTGATTGGCTGGTACCTTATCACTTTTCACTCTGTCACCTAACACTGCTTAGTAAATAGACCCCTTAAAGTCCTTAGTGAGCAACGAGTGAAATACTTCTGTCATCTTGTAGGGCAGATGAAGCTTTGTTACCAGTTTTGCCATTATCTTCCCTGTCCTGTTATTGGATTAAGACAGCGCACTTATAAAATGACTTGTTTTGCACATTTTGTGTTGTTTTGTTACTTAGTTATATTCTCAATCAGGGAAATGAACAAAACATTGCTCGTCGTCTATTGTGTCGATTTAGTATACACGCATATTTTACCTCGCTGCGGACGCAAAAAGATATACAGCTACGGAAAATAAGGACATGTGATTGAGTTTTCTGTTCCATGGAAAAACATTGGTTATGCTGGCTCTTACAGGACAACACTTTGCTTGTCTTGTCTCTTACACTTTTTATGTGGTGCAATTAATTTGTTTCGTCTAATTGAGAAACCGAATGATTGGCATAAGAAAAGAGGTGGTTTAAACCTCTAGGATGGGGGCTGGCGTGGGTGCTGATCATTGGTTTTATTAGCCTATATCAGGGCGGGTTTATGGTGGATGTTTATTTAAGGGGCTCGAATTGTGGGCCAAAGCCTCTGTTTCCAGACTTTCCACCCTCCCTTCCCTTTGGTTTGTTAATGTTTTGCGTTGGCTTTATTGCAGCGGGAAAGAACGGCAGGCCACCAGTCTGGGTGCAATTGTTTCGTTGAGGTGCGCTCTCTTCGTTGACTGGTAGTTGGCTGTACCAACCTAACGGGTTACCTTCGATACAGCTGTCAGTACACAGGGAAACGCGTCAGTTATTCAATCTATAGACCAGCGCTGATTTCAATGGATACCGGCCTCTCTCTACTCCCATCACGTCTCATCGCCCCTTCCCGGGGGGCGCGGGCATCTTCAGGAGGAGTACGGGGGTGGTGCCGGCTGGCTGCGGGAGATTTTCTTACTCTTCCGAGTGTTACGGGAGCCTCCTAGCCGTTCTGAGGACGGCGTTGTATTTATGTCAAACATTGGATTGAGATGTGATAAATATGATATTATTCATTCAATATAATTGTAATTTGTAAGCCCAGGAGTTATGTCCTAGAATTTCTTGCTCTCTCTCTCTCTCTCTCTGCATATATATATATATATATATATATATATATGTATATATATATATTATATATACAACCTAAGGAACGCACTTTTCCATGCAAGAACCTCAATTTTAGCTGCTAGCCCCCCATTTTTGCACGACTCTCTAGGCATCTTTGCAGACATTAAACTGCACCAGTTATCCCATAGAGGATTACAGTGGACATTAATATTCCGTAAAGAGAAGGACATTTTAACATTAAAAGTTATGCACCTTGGCTGGCTGTCTATTAGGAATGCATTTGGTGGCCTCACGCTGAGCCCCCCTGAGGCCACACTGTGAAGACATATCAAGGCTCGCACATGTGATAGACGATCAGAGCTCTGCGGAAGGTAATCTTCCATTAACAGAATCCCTGCAGCTGGTCACTCGTTTACATTCCACTAACTGTAATATAGTATAATGCAATCACCGGGACAAACACGGATATTTACACCGTCCTGCTTCTGCATGATAATGGCGTTCCTGCGCTGGCTTTATGGGTCAAGTAGATATTTCTTACTGACTGTGAGAAAACCCTGTGGGCGATGGAGTGTGTTGTACTTGATACAAGTACTTCTTACTACTTGTTATTTTGGCGGCTGCCGATTCAGCTTTGTGCAGCTAAATACTGTAGTTGTCTGTGCAAAAAAAATGTCTTTTAAAATAAGAGTTTTGTCTGCTGCTGTTGTTGCGTTTTTCCACACTGTCGTCCATACATAAAGTAGCTCTTAACCACAACTCTGAAGTGATCCCGACAGGTCAAGCTGTGAGGATTTCTGACTGTGGAAGCAGATGGGATAATTACTGACCCAGCAACATGGATTACCTCACCAGTGCATGATAAGAGAGACCCACAAAACCTGACCTGTTGGTGGGACTTGAGGACTGGAGTTGAGAACCCCTGTAGCTATATTTACTAAAGCTACTAAAAATTAAAAGTGTTTGTGTTGCCCATAGGAACCAATCAGATTGTAGCTCTCATTCTCTAAGATGCAATATAGAAATGATAGCTACAATCTGTTTGGTTGCTATGGGCAACACCACCACTTTTCATTTTTAGAATCTTTAATAAGTTACCCAGGGCCGGCTCCAGGGCTAATAGCGCCCTGTGCTGGCTGAGTGCTCTGCGCTCCTTACCGTGAGCGGTTGAAATTGGGGGCATGGCTTAATTACCATAGACCACGCCTCCTTATGGGATGTTACTTGAGGGGCGCGCCCGCATGGCACGCCTCCAAATAACGTCAGGTTGGGGGGGGCCTCACTAGCTGGGCTTCCCCCAGCCCTCTCACAGCACTGAAAGGTTGCCGCGCGCATGCGTGTAGCATCCATTCAGACTCCGGCATCCAGCACAGCCGCGGTGGTGGGGGTCCCCAGCCCCCAGATTTGACTACCCGCTGGCCACTGCGGCCCACTGGTGGAACAGCGGGACAGTACTGTCACACTCAAATTGCGAGGTTTGGGAAGGGTGCGCCCTCTATGGGTGGTGCCCCTATTCGACCGCTCAGGTCGAATAGTCCTAGAGCTCGGATTTAAGAAACCAACTCAGGTTTTGGATTCAGACATTTTAGCCTTTTTTTTATTGCTTTTTAATCGATTTTTATTGATTTTTATCCGAATCCAAAACCAAAACCACTTGAGGGTGGTTTTGCAAAACCAAAACACAAAGATGAATCCAGATCCAAAACAAAACCAAAACACGGGGGTCAGCACACATCTCTGGTTCCGCCCCGGCATTGCGTATGCACGGTCATTACTCAGCACAGAAACATGGTAACCCCCGAGGTAACCAGAAAATTCCTAAAGTGAACGGAGATCAAGTACCAGCCAACCAGCTCCTATCTGTCATTTCTCAAACACACCCTGTGACATGACAGAGGAGCTGATTGGCTGGTACTTTATCTCCATCCAAGGCTTAGCACATAGAGCCCTATCTCCATCCGCTTAACCTCTCCCCACGACTTAGTACATACCCTCTCAGTTTCTAATGAATTGTACACACTGGCAGAGGCGTCACCGGGTTTGGGGACACCCGGTGTGCACTCTGGATATCCCCGGTGCACCGGAGAGATGCCCGGCTGAAAAGGGCCATAAAGGGGCGTGGCCTTGCGGGGGACCCTGGTAACATCACTCCGGGGGCAGCCCAGCATCAGCGTAGGTGCTAAGCTGCCCCTGGAGAGTGGGCAGTCTGCGCTGTCGGCTCCTTTTCTACGACAGGAGAAGGTCACACTACAGCACCCAGCTCCTGTCACTGCAGAGGAGCCAGCCTTTGGCCTGCACATACCCCTCATGATGTCCCTGTACACTGGCCGACATATCGGCCGCTCAATTGAACGGCCGATATATCGTGGGCGCGTCGGCAGGTGTGTACCAGCAATATGTCTATAAACGACGTCGTTCGCAGACATATCACACTGGCTGTGCAGCAGAGCCGATATATCGGCACATTTGTGCTGTGTGTACAGGTGACACTTGCTGCAGAGGCCGCCGGTGACCGACATCATGTAAATGCCCGCCCAGTTGTGATGTCAGGCACGACACGTCAGGCCGACGATCGGTAATTGTGTATGCACTTACGATCGGCCGGACGGCGGGTCCGTCATCCTAGTTTGTACCCAGCTTTAGATTCGCCTTTAACTTGAGGGCAACAGCCATTTCCACATGATCGACGGCTTAGGAACCTCTGATAGTCTTTGTAAGCTGGGACTGCCAGCCGCAGATGACGACGACAGTCTGCAGTGACAATGTCAGGGCTGTTTTGTATAAATGTATAGTGCACTGTGCGCATAATAGTATCTTTCTGCATTGTACAGGTCTATAGTTCTGTCCATTCAGCTAGTTCAAGCATAAAGATACATTGCGTCTCTTTCTGTTATTATTATTATTACCATTATTTCCTATACAAAAGAAAGCACAGCCATGCCATTTGCATGTAAATTGATTTTTTTCCCTTTTTTTTCTTATCGTAATGACATGAAGAGAAGTGGAATAGATCTCAGTGTGTTATGTATCCTATACCCTGAGTTTAATAGAAAATTATTTTCAATTTCTGCGGAGTGGCTGATATTAATTGCCCAATACACCCTGGTTTAAAAGTCAGCTCAAATAGCACAGTATTTACATGTAATCAACAGATATAGGCACCTTTATTTTCTGCCCGAGATAAAGTCAGTTATTATTAATAACATTATTACCATTTATTTATGTATCGCCAGCATGCGGAACGCCATTGTATTTTACAGTTGTAACAAACACTGCAATAAAACATTACAGAGACAAAGGGGTGAGAGGGCTGTACTAGTAACACAAATATATAGTATCAAACTGCTCACAGCACAAGTGACCCCAGATCCTTAGCATAATAAAACTATCGCAGTGAGGGTGAATCTATAACGGCAGATAGTCTACATTATTTGCTATTAACTTCATATGATTGTGGACTCCATTTAGTCCACTTATCATGCTGTCAAACATTGGGGACGATTCATTTCAACGCGATGTAAATAGCGCTGGGAGATAGCTCCCGCAGCTATTCAATTCATTGTGATGTTAGGTCGGGGAAGGCTCGTTATCGCGCCTTAAACAGAGTGTTTAGGCGCGATAACGGGCATTCCCCGACCTAACTTCCCGGCGCCAGGCTGTTTTCCAGGCGCGAAGGGCAGAGAACAGCCTCGCGCCGGGACTTTTGTCGGATTTCTTCTCTCATCCCCGGAGCTATTTACATCGCGTTGAATAGAATCGTGCCCATTAATGGCAGTGGTCACATCCTCATCTCTGACAATAGTTAGAAACTTTACTGACTGTTAGCTACACTGTATACTCTGCTGTTAGAGAATACAATCCTGATTTATTATAGCGAATGGGGCACAATATAACAGTATTAGTAGTATAGATCTGGCACCTGGCATACTGCAGGCGGTTCGGAGGTGCTGATGGTTTCAGAAAGGGAAGACTGAGAAGCGCGGTGCATACTGTTTGTATAAACAAGTTGCTTACTGACTGAGATAAAGTACCAACCAATCAGCTCCTAACTGTGATTTTTCAAACGGATACAGTCAGTATCCAGGTGGCTGTGATGCCGGCATTAATATTACCACCGCCGGAATCCTGACCGCCGGGATACTGAAGGTAAGTAGCAGGGTGAAGGGAAGGGTTAGGGTGGAGGGTTAGGGTTAGGCCCTAAGGGAGGAGGGTTAGGTTTAGGGTGCGGGGAGGGAGGGGTCAGGTTCAGGCACTAGGGAGGGAGGGAGGGTTAGGCGTAGGGAGAGGGGGAGGGTTAGCGTACCAAACAACAAGTGTCGGTATGCTAGCCCTGTCGGATTGCCGGTGTCTGGATTCTGACAGCCAGGATCCCGACTGCTGACATCCCATACCGATTCCTTTTTCCTTTCAAACACTGTAACATCACAGGAGCTGATTGGTTGGTGCTTTATCTCTCTCCGAAGCTTATTACATCTTCCACCTAGTCTTTTATAACTATTTTACTTGCCTGGAGCTCAGCATGTGCAGTACTGTAGGACGGACATGTCTATGGCAGCACAGGTGGCAATATAGTAACATAATGCTAGTTGCTATAATACTGATCACTTACTCGGGATTTGGGACACTTTTGTTCCACGTGAAGAAAAAACTACAAGGAGCAGATTTTACAAAGGATGACATTAGTGGTATAGGGCAGCAGTCGCCCAGGAACGTCTCCCTGCAAAGTCCTTCCGAGTCCTAAGGGGCACTGGGCCAGCCGCAGGTATGAATGGATAGGTATCCCTCCGGCTCCAGACGCTGTCATGTGGCAGAGAAGAGTTTAGTAAATATGAGGCCGATTTCCCTGTGATAGAGCAGCAGCCTATGTAACATGACTCATTAGACGCTTGCTGACAAGGTGACACAATTTCATTAACCGGTCATTTTTCATTTAATAGCAACTGAGCGCTGGGGGAGAGAAGAAACTCACTTCTATGTCTCTATCTATCTGAAGTGCTTATGTGGTATTAGGCCCAGTACACGTTTAAATGAAGGACTCGATCAAAGAGATACAAAGTGGACATTCAATAAAATAATTCAGCTTCTATCTTTGGCAAAATGGTGAATAATTAAATAGAAAAAAATCAATTCAAATGTTTTCAGAAAACCTCCGGCCTGTGGGTCAAGCAGCATTGTAATCAATGGCCTTTGTGTAACCCACACACAGGAACAGCTGTCCCAAGGGCAGCTGTGAGCGAAGGACTCACAGAGACATTCCCAATAAACCGTACACACGTGTGATCCGTGACAGGACCGTGTCTACTAAGCAGTGCTGGTGGACTGCTGTATGCTTTATAATGCTTGCATTGGTATTTCTCAGCTACGCAAAAGGAATACGATGATCAAATGTCACAAAAGCGGGTGAGATATTAAAACCGGTCATAGCCATGGTAATAAAAAACAGTGGGGCTTATATAATAACACAAATCTGATGCATACCAATAAGATGTTAGTTGTCTTTGCTATACTGCACGTAAGAAATGTAAACTAACATCTGATTGGTTGCTATTAGAGATGAGCGGGTCCGGTTCCCTGAGAACCGGACCCACCCGAATTTCGGGGATCCGGGGCGATCCGAGCGTAGCTTGGATCTCCCTGTCTGCCTCGGATCCCTGACCCGAGGCAAAACCCCGCGACCCCTCTGTCGAGTCGCGAGGTTTTGTTTTCAGCTGACTTAACGCTGATTGGCTGAGAGAGCCATCTGTCACGGCTCTCAGTCAATCAGCGTTAAGCCCATTGCAAACACTACAAAGGCGGAAAAAAAGATGGCGCCTGCTATCCCCCGCTGCCTGACACCGCCGGCACCCCCCACTGCCGACACCGCCAGCACCCCCACTGGCAGCATCCCCCGCTGCCGACACCACTGCTGCCGACACTCCTGCACTGCTGCCCAACATACTGAGGAAACTGTCAGCGACCCCCACACTGCCGACACTGCTCACACTCCCACAGTGAGGACACCACCAGCACCCCTGCAATGCCGACACAGTCAGCAAACCTGCACTGAGGACACCGCTGGCACCCCCGCTCTGCCGACACAGCCAGCAAACCTGCACTAAAGACACCGCCGGCACCCCCGCACCGCCGACATCACCGGTACTCTTCACTGAGGACAATGCCAGCACCGCAGCACTGCCATTCCATGTACTGAGGACACCGTCAGCAATCCCGCTCTGCCGACACTGCTGTCACAGTAAGTGCACTATTGGTGTATCCAACCGACACTGTATAATACACAGTATCCATGTTGGAAATTAGAAAATGAACTGCCACATGTTAGTGCCGCCCAATGTGTCAATTAGCTTAGTCAGCCAGCTAGCTGGATGCAACCTTTTGACCTTAACTAGACGAAGCAAATAATATTGTGAGGTGGTCAAAATTGATTGGAAATTACTGGAAATAAATGTTATTGAGGTTAATTATACTGTAGGAACAAAGACAGGCCCATTTTATGTGATTTTAGCTGTTTTTATGACATTTGAAAAAAAAATCCAGATCCAAAACACGAAAACAAAACACGGAGGTGAGGTTTTGGCAAAGCCAATCCAGATCCAAAACCAGGGTAGATCCAGATCCAAAACCAAAACACAGGGGTCGGTGCACATCTCTAGTTGCTATGGTTTACAGCACATTTGTACATAGGGTCATGTGTTAAAATAGCTGTAGCCGTCCCATAAAGGGATTGTTGGTGGCTGACCACCGATGACTGATTGCATCGATAATGGAGATCCAGAGGCCCAGAATGGCTTTTGTTTTTTGTTGGGAAACAGAACATAGCTCCACCCCAGATGTGACCCGTAGATCCCTGCCCCCAACTCTGGTTGGTCCACAACCCACTGAGTAGGAGAGAAGAGAAGGGATGAACATTGGCAGTCAAAACCATCGATGGTTACCTATCTATGGTTTCATACCATCAAGGTTAACCACCGATGGTGACCATCCACAGTTAACCTACCAATGCCCAAAATGACCTTTCTGGCTCCTAAATTAAACAAATTGATATCTTAACTTCATAGAGATGAGCAACACGATTTAATATTAATCTGATGTTGGCCAGTGGATGGGCCCCAAACGCAGGTGGATTGTAATCTTTAGGCAGGATCCAGGGATGTATGAAGTACAAAGTAATGAAGTGTTTTTGTGGGTAATCAGACACAACAATGGACTGTAGAATAGGGCCCCAAGTCTTCATTACAACCCCATTATAATCCTTGGTCCCAAGTCAGTTTGTGAACTGCAGTAAGGGCCTGATTCAGGGCCTGATTCAGAGCTGAACGCTCTGACCAGAGCGCTCGCTCTGAATCAGGGCCCTCCTCCATGAAAATGGAGCGGCCTCCTGGCCGCTCGTATAGCTGTGGGTGACCACCCACAGCATATGCGAGCGGCCAAAAAGATGGTCGCGATGGTCTTGACCATCGCGACCATCGGACTTGCGATGGAGACCCTGCGGTAGGGTCTCCCTGCCACAAGCCCTGGAGTGATTTTGGCTCTATCAGAGCCAAAATCACTCCCACTGACATCACTAGTGATGTCAGTAGGGCCGGCTTCAGACGGTAGAAGTTCCCACGGGAACGCCTCCGTCTGGCAGGCACGCCCCCGGCATGCCCACCAAAGGGGGCGTGCTGTCAATCAACATCGACAGCATGCCCCCTTTGGTGCGAGACCCGGAGCGATGGAAAGCCCGTCGCTCCCCGGGTCTCGGGCATGCGCACGACGGAGCTCCCTCCGTCGTGCGCATGCGCAGTGGGGAACATCGACCCGCTTGCGAGCGTCCTGATGCTCACGAGCGGGTCTGAATGACCCCCTCAGACCCGAACGCTAACGCGCGAACGCATGCTATGGGCGATTGTCGTGTGTCTGCGGCAATATGCGTATGCGCGAGTCACTCGCTGCATTCGGGAATCGTGCGCTCGTAGTACACAGACTAGACGCTACTTTGAGTGACAGCGTCGTTTGTGGGTGGCAACAGGGGAAGGTGCTTGTGAACGGGGGAGTGGTGCTGCGAACGCAGGCATGTCTGGGCGTCAAAACGGCGTTTAATGGGCATCCATAATTAGCTGTATTTCAGCCTGCAATGATCGCAGTGCTTGCGGCGGAGCGAGCAGCTTCGATGGCTCGCGATGTTACTGATTAATCATACACTTCCTGGAGATGACGTTTGCTAAGACAGAAAAGTGGGCGTCATTACACCGGCGTGCGTTCGCTCTGCCGTCGCTCTCTAAGACATAAGGGGCGTTCTTATGCCTGGCTGTGCGATTGCGGCATTTGCATATCCGCCCCCTGACAGCTGCGAGAGAGCACATCTTAGCGTCCGGGTCTGAATCGCCCCCTAAGTTCCCTCATGCAGGAAGTTCTCTCATCTCATGTGATTAGGGGGAGGTTTATCAGACCTTCTAAAGAGAAGCTGTTGCCGATAGCAACCAATCAGATTCAAGTTATTATTTTGCAGTGTCCTAGATAAATTATAGAAACTCCGGCACTTGTCCTCTTTAATAGGATTGATAAATCCTGCCCATATTTATTTATTTATTGCCAGTTTTAATATAGCGCCTTACAGAGAATATTTGGTCATTCATCACCAGAAATTCTAATGTATACAGTATCAGCCATATTATCATAACACCAGTTTGGCCCGTGTTTTATGCCGACATTATAACGTAGTAGCAATTGTGTTTTATGCCGACATTATAACGTAGTAGCATTGTGCTTTATGCCGATATTATAACGTAGTAACATGTTTTATGCCGACATTATAACGTAGTAGCATTGTGCTTTATGCCGATATTATAACGTAGTAACAATTGTGTTTTATGCCGACATTATAACGTAGTAGCATTGTGCTTTATGCCGACATTATAACGTAGTAACAATTGTGTTTTATGCCGACATTATAACGTAGTAGCAATTGTGTTTCTATGCCGACATTATAACATAGTAGCATTGTGCTTTATGCCGACATTATAACGTAGTAACAATTGTGTTTTATGCCGACATTATAACGTAGTAGCATTGTGCTTTATGCCGACATTATAACGTAGTAGCCATTGTGTTTTATGCCGACATTATAACGTAGTAGCAATTGTGTTTTATGCCGACATTATAACGTAGTAACAATTGTGTTTTATGCCGACATTATAAAGTAGTAACAATTGTGTTTTATGCCGACATTATAACATAGTAGCAATTGTGTTTTATGCCAGAACAAAATAGATAAATAAGAATTAAAAATCAGTTCAGGGAAAACAGAAGCATATTTTAAATATGGCAAATTATTCAGATCACTAATTCGCAGATTTACTTTTCATCAACGCTACATTTTTCCTGTCTTCATTTTTTTGTGGTGTGATTTTATTCTGATATTCGGGCTTAAAGGTTATTTATCTACTTCATGTGCACCTGGGCGGTTACCTGCACACAGTTGAGGCCATTTTTCAAGGATAAAACACCTTACGCGCAATAATCAGCGTCAGTCCTGTCCTGCCAGGCGCCTGGGTTTGTGAAGATTTCAATGCAACATGTCAAAGTGATTCTTGCAAGGTACAGAGTAGATTTATTTCTGCTCCTGGTCTTGCAGACAGTTGGAGAAACGAGATTTAATTTTGACTACTGATGATGTTACATACAGGTATAAAATAGGGCAGATATTTTAGTGAATTTAGTTACGTCAAGCCACAGAATTTCAGTTTACCCTGATTTGGCCAAATTTCAGCACAAAATTTGCGACTCACAACAAATATATTTATTTATTTTATCCTGCTTTCAAGTGGCTTCAGCTCTGATTGGCCCCACACACCTTCTCTCACTCATCTACATTGTCTGACGGAGCAGCGGGCAGCGCCAGCGACAGCCAGGAAGTGTACTTAAAAGTAGAAAAAAAAATTGTGCCATTTCGGTTCTAATTGCTCGCTAGCAAGCGGCCGCTCGTTGCAGATGATGTTCGCTAATGTGCGTATGCGTGTAGTTCGCAGTGCGCGTGCGCAAACTAATACAAACCATCGGAATGTGCTCACTCACCCTGCCAAGACAGCCCAGTGGAATGAGTGACAGTAGAGGCCGTTTGTGGGTGGTAACAGGGGCAGGGCAGTAGTAACGGGCAGTGGAGTTGCGGATGCAGGCGTGCCAGAGGCGTGCATAATTAACAGGCAGCGTCATAGTACACGTCACCTGGGAGATTTTTACACAGAAGTGCTCGCAGTGCTTGCGGTAGGGTACAGTCAACCACAAGCGCTGTGGTCAGATCTGATGGAACCTGATGTACCGATAGCTGTATATACTTCCTGGAGATGACATAAGCTAGTGGGCGGCTAAAGACAGTCTGGCGGACGTCTATAAACACAAAGTGATCGCTTGCCAAGACATAGTGGGCGTGCTTATACCTTGCTGTGTGAGAGGATAACTTGACGTCACTTAGCTGAATTTGCATACGCTGGAAGCGAGCGGGTCTGAATCAGGCCCTAAATGTACATATTTGCCCCTTATGCAGACTTGTGCACATTTCTGCAAGGTGGCCACCCCAAACATTACAATTAGATTCATGCCTGTCTTCATAGGGTGCCGAGAAGAGGGGTGGGTTGGGGCAGCAGGTGCTGATTACCTGGGGTCCGGCCCTGTTGGAGTTGTCCTGGCCAGCTGATTAGTTCCCCCTTTGAAGCACACGGTGCATGGTATTTTTCAGTTTTTTTTTTAGGAGGTGTGGCCACACCTCCTGGATTTGTCCGCACCCCTCAGTACTCTGGCCCCGTTGTCATCAGTGCGCACTTTGACCTACCCTATACTAGTAACATGGAACCATGTGAAAACAGGCCTCATTATGCGTACGCACACCTACTCGCAATTTCACCAGTATGGCCTCACTGACCTTAACCTACGTACGAAGGCTCTGTTACCCCCTACTTAGGCTCCTTCAGCCAAAGGTGGAGTTTTGGATGTCTCTGCATCGTCCGACCTCGCGTACACTCAGCTTGAAAGCGTGTGCAGTGCAAAAAAAAAAAAACACTTGCTCCAACACTGCATCAGCCCCGCCATTTTTAAGCCTATTATTTCACTAAGACAATATTTATGGAGAGTGATGAGTATAACGTTTTTTGGGGAGGGGTCTGGTGGTGAATGGAATGTGCCCGCTGAACGGCAGCTACCTCTTGGTGCATGACTGTTCCCTCGTCTTCGTCACCACTGATTAATGCAACTTTGCAAACAAGAAAACATCTATTTCATGGAAGTTGATTATTTAATGGCATTTCATTTGCATTGCACACAAATGACAAATGTTTGCCACCCACTGAAAGTTTCCTTTCTTCTACATACGTTGGGTGAGAATGAGGAGGTACAGTATCAGCAGTACGTTACCACTGGCACTAACACTGCTCCTTCTCTTGTACAAAGAACTTACCAGTGTGTGGTTGCCTGAGCTTGGAGAGGAGGTGGTGCTTGGCTGGCATGGGCAGGTGGCTACGTTTAGCTATTTGTTCCAATGGTCAGTGGTTCTACACAAGCCGATGGTGGTGAGGGGGGCGTCTAGCAGTTTGTTTGCTTCAATATTCAACCGGGAGCCAGTCTTGAGTGGCAGATGATGAGGAGATGGGCAGGGAGAACAGGACAGGGGGTAAAAACATAACCTGACACAAGGCCTGTTCAAGTGGGGGTAAGAAGTCCAAGACTGCCCCTCATAGAATATCAGAGAGATAAAAGGTAGTCATGGAATACAGCTAGCAGAAGAGGTGGCCACAGTCTGTGGGCATGGGAGAATAAGTGGTTAGAGGAGCCGCCAGATGAGGACAGTTAGGGCAAGGGATCGGTGGAGCCCTGGGGGCATTAAAGTCTCTATGGCTAACAGAAGGGTATTAATCCCACAGAAGTGACATTGTGTAGTAAGTGGCTTACCCTGACAGGGGCTTCAGTAAATGATGTTTATGTCTGATGTGTGATGTTTATGCACACAGTTCATGTTGGTTGTCTTCAGAGGTCTATAGAAAGTCCCTGATTGGAGTGCAGTATGCTGGTCTATGGTGGTTCGTGATTAGTGGGAACAGGAATTGGCATTGTGTTGAATTTACCCATAAATATACAGTCAGGTGCATAAATATTGGGACATTGACAGAATTTTCATATTTTGGCCTCTATTCACCACCACAATGGCTTTGAAATGAAACAAACAAGATGTGCTTTAACTGCAGACTTTCAGATTTAATTTGAGGGTAATTACATCCAAATCAGGTGAACGGTGTAGGAATTACAACGGTTTCTATATGTGCCTCCCACTTTTAAAGGGGCCAAAAGTAATGGGACTATCAACTCAAAAGCTATTACATGGACAGGTGTGGGCTATTCCCTCGTTATTTCATTATCAATTAAGCAGGTAAAAGATCTGGAGTTGATTCTAGGTGTGACATGTGCTTTTGGAATCAGTTGCTGTCGACTCTCAATATGAGATCCAAAGAGCTGTCACTATCAGTGAAGCAAGCCATCATTAGGCTGAAAAATCAAAACAAACCCATCAGAGAAATAACAAAAACATTAGGTGTGGCCAAATCAACTGTTTGGAACATTCTTAAAAAGAAAGAACGCACCGGAGAGCTCAGCAACACCAAAAGACCCGGAAGACCACGGAAAACAACTGTGGTGGATGACAGAAGAATTATTTCCCTGGTGAAGAAAAACCCCTTCACAACAGGTGGCCAAATCAAGAACACTCTCCAGGAGGTAGGTGTATATGTCTCAAAGTCAACAATCAAGAGAAGACATCACAAGAGTGAATATAGAGGGTTCACCACAAGATGTAAACCATTGGTAAGCCTCAAAAACAGGAAGACCAGATTAGAGTTTGCCAAACAACATCTAAAAAAGCCATTAAAGTTCTGGAACAACATCCTATGGACAGACGAGACAAAGATCAACTTGTACGAGAGTGATGGGAAGAGAAGAGTATGGAGAAGGAAAGGAACTGCTCATGATCCAAAACATACCACCTCATCAGTGAAGCATGGTGGTGGTAGTGTCATGGCGTGGGCATGTATGGCTGCCAATGGAACTGGTTCCCTTGTATTTATTGATGATGTGACTGCTGACAAAAACAGCAGAATGAATTCTGAAGTGTTTCGGGCAATATTATATGCTCATATTCAGTCAAATGCTTCAGAACCCATTGGACAGCGCTTCACAGTGCAGATGGACAATGACCCGAAGCATACTGCAAAAGCAACCAAAGAATTTTTGTAAGGCTAAAAAGTGGAATGTTATGCAATGGCCAAGTCAGTCCCCTGACCTGAATCCGATTGAGCATGCATTTCACTTGATGGAGACAAAACTGAAGGGAAAATGCCCCAAGAACAAGCAGGAACTGAAGACATTTGCAGTAGAGGCCTGGCAGACCATCACCAGGGATGAAACCCAGCGTCTGGTGATGTCTATGCGTTCCAGACTTCAGGCTGTAATTACCTGCAAAGGATTTGCAACAAAGTATTAAAAAATGAAAGTTATATTTAGGATTGTTTAGTTTGTCCCATTACTTTTGGCCCCTTAAAAAGTGGGAAGCGCATATAGAAACCGTTGTAATTCCTACAGCGTTCACCTGATTTGGATGTAATTACCCTCAAATTAAATCTGAAAGTCTGCAGGTAAATCTCATCTTGTTTGTTTCATTTCAAAATCATTGTGGTGGTGAATAGAGGTCAAAATATGAAAATTCTGTCAATGTCCCAAAATTTATGCTATAAACTCTTTTTACTTCATGTTCCATACTGCTGGCATTTATCAATAAATAAGTAAATTACACATCTCTATTCATCCAGCACTAATCAAAGCAGAATATACTTCCAAAATGTCTTTTAAAAATGTATCACTGATCCCTTTCACATAGACAGTGTCTTAGATAAAGTACCAACCAATCAGCTTCTAATTGTCATTTTTCAAGCACAGCCTGTACAGTGACAGTTAGAGGCTGATTGGTTGGCACTTTATCTCTCTCCACTTCCAGATTTGATAACCCCCCCCCCCCCCATGGCAGGTATGCTGTACCTATTGCTGAGTCCTCAATCACTATAAACAGCGCAATGCTGTCAGAGCTTTCATTCCCCTCTATAGTGCAACTAAGAAACCATTTTATATGTTGCATAAGAGGCTACAAAGTGATGCCTTGAATGTCATAAACGTTCTAGTTTCTCAGAAATTGATCCCCGCACACTGCCATATTTCTTGCAAGTCTTGCTCACATGCCAGTCTTGGAGATCAATGAATAAACTGCCCTGTGTAACAGTGCATGCCCCAGCAGGATGCTGTGCCAACAGCTTTACTAGTTAATAGATAAAATTTGTAGGCAACGCACGATATATTCCATGCAGATAAATGACAGATGCGTCCCTTCCTTATTAAGCTATTCTAAAATCGCACAATAGATTTGTCTCGCGTTACAGTACCGGATACAGCATCATAGCAGCAAAGAACATGAAGACTAATCAACATTTCTGTTTATACAGTAGACTGACAATGACGGTAAACGTAGAGTAATCATGTCGTACATACAGTACTATGACATACATGACAAACAACATGTACAGTATGACAATACGATTTTCCACATTCAGCTGCAGTGTCAGTCTTCTGTATAGACAGCAATGTTGCTTTGTCTTCACGCTAATCGCTACTTTTCCCCTAATATTATGCTACTTTTTGGCTTATATTAATTTATGCAGATATTTGCGCAGTTGAAAGTGCTATATTAAGAATGGTACAGAAGTGACAGCAATGCACAAATATACTCGCAAAACCTTAGCGCGAGATCTGGCACCACCAGTGAATATGTGTCACGCTGAGAGCAAATCTCAGTAAGGAAACATCTGTACAATGATCTAAGAAATGGATAACAGCCGATCCATCTATAGATACAGCTCAACTCATCCCTCCTTCTACCATTGACTTAGGGCACATTTACTATCGGCACATTTAAGGGCATATGTATCAAAGCTTGATGTGAGATAAAATTGTGAGCTATACATCACCAACCAATCAGCTTCTAGCTTACATTGTGCAGGCTGTGTTTAAGAAATGATAGTTTAGAGCTGATTGGTTGGTGATATATATTTCACAATTTTATCTCACATCAAGCTTTGATACATATGCCCCTTAATGCTTTACGTAGATTATAAAAATACGTTAAAAAAACCAGAATGTTCTCTCAAAGTACCCGTTGATGAAATAACATTGTCTACACATATTTTTTTACCTTTATTTCCCTTTGCGGACTTCTAAAAGATAGCAATAATAACACAAACCTGTTGCAAATAAACCGCGAATAATCTTTAGCATTGCTATTCTGCAGATGAAGCCTATGTCTGAGGCTGATGTGTTAAGAAAAATGATTAGCTGAGGAGACAATTCCTGCTTCTGCTGTTTTGTGCAGAGAGAATTAACATTACATCTGTGAGGGGTACATTTCTCTGTGTAACGAGACTTTGTGTATTACCCGAAGAAGTCGTCAGACCATGAAATTTGCTCCTTGGTTCAATCTAGAAGTGCCGCTTACCCCGCGTCTGTTTAGCATTGGAATATTGATGTGAAAGTGTTTTTAGTGATTAACCACAAATCTACGTATCTGCTGCGGACGGAACAACTTCTGATGGTCTCTTTGGAATGTGTTCCACTGATTGTTTGTCGGTGTTACTCGGAGGGCACGGGGAACTGATGTGGTCCCCTGGCAATCTACAGCCATCTCCAAAAACGCTTAACGGTCTTTCAAATCGATGCAGAGAGCTTCAACTCGGGACGATACATTGCTGCATTTGTACAGAACGCTACGAAGGACCATAAGAATAAATACAAAAAGAATAAAACTTAGGCGCCCTTCGCTTGGCGCCTGCTATGACGAACTGAGCAGCGGTAACGTGGTTTATGTGATTTTTTTTTTTTCTTTCTCCTTTTCGCTTCCTCTAACAGAAACACTCAGGAGAGAGGGATTGAACGCTGCGGCCTAATAAACAAACAGCCATTTTGTGGAGTTCTTCAATTTAAGGCTCGCAATGCTGTCATAAAAATATTGACACATTTACAACAACTCCCCATTGGCTCCCCAAGGGACGGATAATCACCCTATTGCAGGAATATACTGTAACTCTTTGTTGAATATCTTTTTTTTATCAGAAGATTGCATCCAAAGATAGAATTCGCAGCATAGAGCGCACGGATGAAGACGACGTGGAGTGCGGCCATTATCTGCCATCGTACAGGCCTGACCAGCATGAGGAATACATTAGAACATAATGGATTGCTATAAGCCACTTGTATACGCACTACTCCAGCAGGGAAGGTTTTCCGTTTGTTCAGACCTGAAGAATTCAGCTTCGCACCTCTAGGTGTATAACTGGCTCCCTTAATGCTTCCTTTCTGCTTCCAGTACAGTATAGGAATCATTATACAGTTGCGAATGTCTGAGGGCGGCATATTGTGGCAAAAAAAATAATTTAAAATAATGAAAGAATTAGTAGTGTTGGAATTAGCAAAAATCTGTAACATTTCAATTTACTGTAATTGGAGGTTCCTGGGACAGTGGGTCTGATTTAGCAAGGATCGCAATTCCAAAGCTGCACACAGGCTATAGATATGATGTATGCACGCAGGCTATAGATATATGATGTATGCATGCAGGCTATAGATATAATGTATACACGCAGGCTGTAGATATGATGTATGCACACAGGCTATAGATATATGATGTATGCACACAGGCTATAGATATATGATGTATGCACACAGGCTATAGATATGATGTATGCACTCAGGCTATAGATATGTGATGCATACATGCAGGCTATAGATATGTGATGCATACACGCAGGCTATAGATATATGATGTATACACGCAGGCTATAGATATATGATGTATGCACCCAGGCTATAGATATAATGTATACAGGTTGGCTGTAGATATATGATGTATACACGCTGGCTATAGATATGATGTATGCACACAGGCTATAGATATATGATGTATGCACACAGGCTATAGATATGATGTATGCACACAGGCTATAGATATGTGATGTATACATGCAGGCTATAGATATATGATGTATACATGCAGGCTATAGATATATGATGTATGCACGCAGGCTATAGATATGATGTATGCACGCAGGCTATAGATATATGATGTATACACGCAGGCTATAGATATATGATGTATACACGCAGGCTGTAGATACAGTATATGATGTATACACGCAGGCAGCTTTGCAATTGAGATCCTTGCAATTATGGTAAAGCACAGGTGGCACCACGCTTCCTGCTGCATTATTTATCCGAGCCGCGTTGTCGAATTTGGGGGCGTGACCTAATTACCACAAGCCACGCCCCCTGTGTGACGTTATTTGGAGGCGTGCCCGCATGGCACGCCTCAAAATAACGTCAGGCTGGGGGTAAAGCCCAGCCCTCCGTCACTGGCTGGGCTTCCCCCAGCCCTCTCCCGTCAGTGAATGGTTGCCGGGTGCATGCACGCGGCATCCATTCACTCTCTGGGCGACAGGCACCGCCGCACAGCTGCCGTGGTAGGGGTACCCAGCCTCCCGATTTGACCACCCATGGGCCGAGGTGGAACAGCGGCACAGTACTGTCCCGCTGAAATCGAGATGTTGGGGAGGGGTGCGCCCTCTACGGGTGGCGCCCCTGTGCGACCACACAGGTTGAACACCCCTAGTGCCGGCCCTGGGCTGCTATCACTGATCAGCATCTGCAGTCTCCTCTGGCTGTGCGGGGGAGAGCGATTATCTTTCTGTAAGGAGGCGTGGTCGTGCCTCCTTACATTAGGTCACACACCCTGAAATTACCCGGGCCCCGCCCTCTACGGCCCTGTATGTGCGGTGTGAAAGTGCACAAAATATGCTCTGTAAATTCGGATTAAGCACAACGCTACATGGAATGAAACATGGCGCTGCTCACTCGTATCTAGCGTCCATATTTTTCCTATTTATGCCCATATTCAATTAGAGGCAAAAATCCGCAATCGGCAAGAAACATTCGCCGATGTGATTTTCACCACTTTCCTATTCAATTCCAGGACGTTTTCGCATAGGCAAAAACAGGCGAAAAAGTTTCTCCCCCCAAAGGCAGGAGAAAAGAATTGCAAAATCCATATTTTTGTGTAAAAATGTGGGGACTTTGTTCAGAACCCTCTGGGCACCCCCCCTTCCTAATGATTAATTAGTCAAAAAAAAATTATCATAATTTTAAAAACCCCTAATAAAGGCGTGTCATTTTTGGGATGAGAATGTAAAAGGTGTTTGAAAATGGGTTGTAAGTACTGGGTCTGGTATTTTGGGGGGCTGTATGGATGGTGCAGGTGTTTGGGGGGCTGTATGGTTGGGTCGGGTAATTTGGGGGCTGTATGGATGGGTCAGGTATTTTGGGGGGCATATGGATGGGTCAGGCATTTGGGGGGCTGCATGGGTGGGTCAGGTATTTGGGGAGCTGTATGGATAGGGCAGGTGTTTGGGGGGCTGTATGGATGGGTCAGGTATTTTGGGGGGCATATGGATGGGTCAGGTATTTGGGGGGCTGCATGGGTGGGTCAGGTATTTGGGGAGCTGTATGGATAGGGCAGGTGTTTGGGGGGCTGTATGGATGGGGCAGGTGTTTGGGGAGCTGTATGGATGATGCAGGTGTTTGGGGGGCTGTATGGATGGGGCAGGTGTTTGGGGAGCTGTATGGATGATGCAGGTGTTTGGGGGGCTGTATGGATGGGGCAGGTCTTTAGGGAGCTGTATGGATGGGGCAGGTGTTTGGGGGGCTGTATGGATGGGGCAGGTGTTTGGGCAGCTGTATGAATGGGGCAGGTGTTTGGGGGGCTGTATGGATGGGGCAGGTGTTTGGGGGGCTGTATGGATGGGGCAGGTGTTTGGGGAGCTGTGTGGATGGTGCAGGTGTTTGGGGGGCTGTATGGATGGTGCAGGTGTTTGGGGTGCTGTATGGATGGGTCAGGTGTTGGGGAGCTGTATGGATGGGGCAAGTGTTTGGGGGGCTGTATGGATGGGGCAGGTGTTTGGGGGGCTGTATGGATGGTGCTTGTGTTTGGGGTGCTGTATCGATGGGCCAGGTATTTTGGGGAGCTGTATAGATTGGGCTGGTGTTTGGGGAGCAGTATGGATGGGGCAGGTGTTTGGGGAGCTGTATGGATTGGACAGGTGTTTGGGGAGCTGTATGGATGGGACAGGTGTTTGGGGAGCTGTATGGATGGGACAGGTGTTTGGGGGGCTGTATGGATGGGTCAGGTTTGTGGTGGGCTGTATGGATGGTGCAGGTGTTTTGGGGGGCTGTATGAATGGGGCAGGTGTTTGGGGGGCTGTATGGATGGGGCTGGTGTTTGGGGGGCTGTATGGATGGGGCTGGTGTTTGGGGGGCTGTATGGATGGGGCAGGTGTTTGGGGAGCTGTATGAATGGTGCAGGTGTTTGGGGGGCTGTATGGAAGGGGCAAGGGGTTTGGGGGTTGAATGGAGGGGGCAGGTGTTTGGGGGGCTGTATGGATGGGTCAGGTATTTGGGGGGCTGTATGGATGGGGCAGGTGTTTGGGGGGTTGTATGGATGGGTCAGGTGTTTGGGGGGCTGTATGGATGGGACAGGTATTTGGGGAGCTGTATGGATGGGTCAGGTGTTTGGGGTGCTGTATGGATGGGGCAGGTGTTTGGGGAGCTGTATGGATGGGGCAGGTGTTTGGGGGGTTGTATGGGTGGGTCAGGTGTTTGGGGGGCTGTATGGATGGGTCAGGTGTTTGGGGGTAGTATGGATAGGGCAGGTGTTTGGGGTGCTGTATGGATGGTGCTGGTATTTGCGGGGCTGTATTGATGGTGCAGGTGTTTGCGGGGCTGTATGGATGTGTCAGGTATTTTTGGGGCTGTATGGATGGGTCAGGTATTTTGGGGGGCTGTATGGATGTGTCAGGTATTTGGGGGACTGCATGGGGGGGCAGGTATTTGGGGAGCTGTATGGATAGGGCAGGTGTTTGGGGGGCTGTATGGATGGGACAGGTATTTGGGGAGCTGTATGGATGGGGCAGGTTTTTTGGGGGCTGTATGGATGGGGCAGGTTTTTGGGGGCTGTATGGATGGTGCAGGTGTTTGTGGAGCTGTATGGAGGGGAGAGGTGTTTGGGGGGCTGTATGGATGGGGCAGGTGTTTGGGGGGCTGTATGGATGGGGCAGGTATTTTGGGGAGCTGTATGGATGGTGCAGGTGTTTGTGGAGCTGTATAGATGGGGCAGGTGTTTGGGGGGCTGTATGGATGGGGCAGGTGTTTGGGGGGCTGTATGGATGGGGCAGGTGTTTGGGGGGCTGTATTGATGGTGCAGGTGTTTGGGGGGCTGTATGAATGGGGCAGGTGTTTGGGGGGCTGTATGGATGGTGCAGGTGTTTGGGGGGCTGTATGGATGGTGCAGGTGTCACCCCAAAAAAATCACTTTGCATTTGGGGGCGAAAAAAAAAAAGTTGAGGGACAAAGTGAAAAACTAGCGAACTTCATTGCAGGTGCTTGCACCAGGTGGATTTTTCACGATTTTTTCAACTTCACTTTAGCAACTTTAAAATATGCTGACCCCCATTTTCAGGTACCCCAAATTTGCTGGCATAAGTTATTTTAAACAAAAAATACTCCTGAATACTATTCTGCATCACTTAAGCAAAAATGCTATTTAGCAGCTATTGAGCCCATTTAAAAACACCAAATACCTTCAAGCAAGCCAAATCGGTGGGTACCATAGGGAACCCCCATGTCAGAGCATCTTTTGGGGATGTCAGGCTGATTTCCCCAAATCTAACAGAACTTTCCGCCTGTTCAAGTTTCGCCGGGTCCCGGTTTCACCTACTTTCAAATTGAATACGGCGATACGCGAGCACGCGTGCAATACTATTCCACCTGCAAAACAGGCGAAAAGTCCGGGAGGCAAAAAAGTATTGCTGCTGAGCTCAAATTGAATACAGCTCATAGTGTAGAAGAGCTGCTCCTTTGATGAAAAAAGTAATCTGGCTGATAAAATAGGCCATTGCACACTCTACATGGACATCATCTCCTTCAAAATACAAAGACGTGGGCCAAACTGCACTGTCTGAGATTGAGGGAAATTTAAAATTTTTAGCCAACCTCTAGAACACTACACCATTTCCAAATGTTCTTTATTCGTGGTAACCATTGCAATGTATAAATAGCCTGGGCATCTAGAGATGGGGGTGAGCCAAATACCACAGTCATTTTCCTCTTAAGGTTCAAAGGAGTGCAAGAGGACCCCCAGGAGAGCATGGCCACGCCCCAATTTAGAAAGGTGCACGGCACATAACATGTACAAATAAAAGTAACAATATGATAATGGCAATAATATCAGTATATAAATATAATAACATTTGCCTATAAATGAGTGGACAGAAATGGGTAGCTTCATCTATGGGTCCAGGCTGGGTGAAAGCAATACCTTAAAAATATATAATTCAAAAATACCCAAATACATGTACCAGAATGTCCAAACGTGTCTGATAAATACCCAATGGGAGTCTTAGGTTAGTAATCATTGTGAAAGCCTAGATAGGAAATAGTGCAGATTTGGATTGATAAAAGTTTAATTGGGGGAGGGAGATAGCCATATATCCAAATGGCTAACTATTATAGTCAGTAGAGATAGGCGTGTGCTTGATGTGCTGCACACTGTAAAGTGTCCCATGTACTTACCCCAGCGCAGGAGAGTGTCACCGGGAGGTAATAGGGAGAGCTGGCGGGGAGGCCCAATGCTGCATCTCTGAGCCGAATCTCTTTAGGGCTGGATCATGGATCCTCAACCCACCGAAGATCCATCACAAAGCTCCCGTTTTGCAAGTCACCGCTTAGTAAATTTACCCCCAAGTCTCATCATTGTGTTATGGTTTTTACATTTTTAGAACAATTTTACTATTTCAAGCACATTTCTGCGTCCCACAGCTGAACTTAACATCCAGTATTAAATCAGTCCTCTAATTCATGCAATGTAATTAGAACCATAACCTAAACATAAGGACCTTTAGCTAAATGGCTTTCAGGTTCCCACCGAGAAAGCTGAGCAGTAACAACGCATAGAATAACAGAGCTGCACTTAGCTACAGTATAACTTACCCATAATCAACCATAAATGTTCTCTGTAGACCAACATCTTGGCTTGGCTTAGAACATGTCACATGATCCGCCTAAACTGCCCCAAGTGAAGCAGACCACCTGTCCCGCCAAGCCAACAGTCATAACTGTTGTCCCCAACTGCAAAGACAGCTGGTACGTCCCGCTCCCCTCCATGATGGGCTGAAGAGTCATCCAAGTACCTTCCACACGTCTGCACAATTTTGTAGGGGAGTGGAGGTGGGTTAAGGGTGACAAATTATTTTAGAAGTGATGATACCCATTCATCCAGGTGTGTGGTCACACCCAATAATGATGCTGCCACCCCCTCCTCTTCCCCATCTTGGTGCAGACACCCCCATCCATACCCAGAGTGATTCCGAAATGCTATTTATTGGAAGGTATGATAAATACTCAGGATCTCGGGATCGAGTCTGGTCCTGGGTCACATTATGCAGCACCCCTGCTATGGAAGTGGTGCCCACACGTTATGTGGCCTTTCTATAGCCCATGAGGGCATTAAAAACATTGAGGGGCCCATTTATCAATTTGTATTTGTGGCTTATTTCCCGAAAACACCCATTTTCGGGGAGGAAGTAACCACAAATATTTAGTATTCCCCGAATGTATGACAGAGGGAACGCAGCAGATATCTCCGATACCTGTTGCGTTCCCTCCATTCCCATCGGCAGCCACAACCCCCATAGGTTTCTACGGGGGAGACGATGCTGCCGTATTTACCAATGCATTCCGGAAATTTAGTGATACAAATTGGAGATTGGTCCCTGCAGTTACCCCCTAAGGGCTACACATCACAAATTTAGCTGGTAGAGGGTTCCCCTGGGACCCTCTCGGGCAATAGCGGCCGCTCATTGTGCGTTCAACTGGATTGCTCATATGCAGAAGCTCTGGCAGCACTCTGAGCACATTGCCGGGACGGGCTTTTACCGGAACCCCTGTCCCTGCAGGTGGCGGATGATATATTGCAATGGTAAAATCACATTAGATAATTTTGCTCCCAGATAGCATTTGGAAATGTGATTTTTGATAAAAGCCCCCCCCCCCCCGAATGAGTGATGTTATGTCACTCAATCAGTGTTATAGGTTCCCAATAAATATTGGTGCCCTAGGCAACTGGGCAGTGGAGTGTTGGGTGTGCAGGAGAAGATAGATGGTGACCACCAGTGTGGATCACTTTTGTGATCGCAGCATCAGAGGAGCCATGTAATAATGTAATGAAGTAACCATATAAAACCACCTTTTAGAATGTAAGCTCTTACGAGCAGGGCCCTCTGCCCTCTTGTGCTTCTCCCTACTTTACTTTCATCTACCTCTTACTCCCCACTAGGGCACCTAACACTTGGCTGCTTATGCTCTGTTGCTTATCTGGATGTTATGGTCACTAATGTAGCAATATATATAATCCATGTCCTGGTCCTGTATTGTATTGTTCTGTAAGTCGCTTGTCTACAACTTGTTTATGTACTTTGTAAGGCGCTGCGGAACATTTGTGGCGCCATATAAATAAATGAGGGAGAATTGAAACTGGACAGTTAGTAATATCTGGGAGAGTCTTACTTACTATATAAGATGTGATGAAATAAATACAAACATAAAACACTAATCAAATGAAAGAATAGTTGTTTCCTCCTCTAAAATAATCATATGAGGATTTTTTTTTCTCAAGCAAATGTCAATTGTGACCTAATTTAAGCACAGCAGCCACATCAATGAATGAAGTATCATCATCTAGTAGGGTAATTGGACAGTCAGCCAATCAGAGGTGGCCAGCTAGCGCCGCTGACCGTCATCATCATGAATGCGCCTCGTTGCACCAGGTCGCCAGCGAGAGTTGCGCCTCCTCCATGTGTCTGCGCCCAGTTCTACCGCACTCACAGTTATATGATCACAGAGTGTGGAGTCACGAGTGTAAGATGTGTCCAAGTCGGCCAATGACCATTCGCGTCTTTGCTACGCACACACGGCATGAACATGAGCCCATAGTAGATTTTGGGGCCCATTTATTCTTAAATATCTGCGGCTTATTCCACATGAATAGCACCCATTTTTGGGTGGTAACCGCAAACATTTAGTATCACCGCTATGTATGAAGGAGAAACAGCAGCAGACATCTTCGATACCTGCTGCGATCGTTCCATTCCCGCCGACAGCCGCATCCCCAATAGGTTTCTATAGGGGATGCGATACTGCAAGATTTACCAACTTCCTGAATGCGATGCATTCCCAATATTGGCCGCCGCAGCTAACGCCATCAGAGGCTACAACATAATAAGCCGGCAGAGGGTTCCCCCGGAATCCTCCCCGGCAATGACGGTCGCGCATGTGTAGCCCAGGCAACTCTCCTTTCGGAGCCCCTGTCCCTGCGGGTTACCGTATAATACATTCCGGCGCTATGATCGCATCTTACAATGTAATCATGGGCGGTAACATCATCCCCAGATTGCATCATTAATATATGTGCACCTGTGTGAATTGCAATTTACTGACCCATACGTTGCACACAGGGCTGGGATATTACTGCAAGCAGCCCCCTCCCTCGCTAGAACTGCATTAGGAAAAGATCCGCAGCTAGAATCACAATGCATATAGCACAGGCACGTTTTGGGGCAAATAATAACTTTGTTACAGAAATTATCTAAAGATGGAATTAACTTTTCATGATCCCCATTTCTGAAGTCACGGTCTATATCTGGGGATCCTGTACATGCGGTTTTATGAACACTGGCTTTCATCTTGCAGCAAAAGCTTAAAGTCTTATAAGAGCAACCCGCAGAATCCGTCATGATATAAATGACCTTTTAAATGTTTTGGTCGAGGACAGAGACCTTGAGGAGGGGAGAAGCATGCTTCCAGTCTCCGCGTCTCAATGACCCTTGCAGAGGTCTCACTTATTGAAGTGTTTTCCAGAATGCAGCAGGTCCAGAGGGAATATTTCAGTTTATGCTCCTGAAAATGTAACAGTAATTGGAAAAACCTTGGTTAAAGGAAACATTGTAGCTGTATTATTGCCGAAGTGTATAACAAGCTGGTAATGTTGTATAATGATTGAAACAGGATTTGAGGCTGATACTTATTTAATTCTGTGGGTTCTCTATTTTGTCACCTGATACAGTATAAAGGGTGAGAAATATAGAGGGACCAAACATCCTATTTTATAACATGTTGCAACAGAGCAGGGGGTGAAAAATGAAACCTATAGATTGTAAGCTCTCAGGAGCTGGGGCCCACCCTCTTTCTTTGCGACTTGTTTCCCTATAGAATTTGTTTTTATATGATTTATTGTTATGTATGATTTGTTACACCGACTGTCCAACACCAGAGTTTTATGGCCGCTTTGCAGTTTTCAGGGCCAAAATGCAATTTATAAGGTGAAAAACGCAAGGTGCATCCAAAGTGTGGTTTTCAAACCCATAAATAATGGGACTTGTGCCTAACTGCTTGGTAAAGCAGAGTATGATGTATTTGTCTGTACCCCACAATCTGCCCAGCCTACTCAGCATTGGGTTCAGTATTAGGGGTGAGACCTAAACAAGGATTGAGCCCTCACACCAAACGAGTACCAGACAAACACTGATACTGATTAGCACTGGGGCCCTCCTGGTACCTCTGGCTTTGGGGCACCAGAATGCAGCTCTTTGCAAGTGAAGTTTAGAAGTTATTATACCACCTGTGTGTCCTATAAATGCTGCCACATTATAAACATAGAATTATTTTGTATTTAAGAATTAAGGGGGCAATGTATTACCATGGCCTGATACATCCTGCATCACTGCTTATGGCAACAACGCAGGGTATTTAGCGCTAAAACTTATTACAGAGAGAGTCGCCGGACAGGCATTATAGTAACTCGCCCCTCTGGCAACCTCTGTCCCGTCTGTATCACATCAGCCTAGCGATTATGCGATAGGGAATGGACTCACAATGGCCCCTTTGCACGTGTGATATACCAATCAGAGCCGACAGCGAATGCACGAGGATCGTCCAGCAGCGGTGGGATTTAATAGTAGCCATAGCACCATCTGTGGAGGAATATAATGGGGCAGTTGTTTATAGGGGAAATGCATTTGCCCCTATACATCATTGCCCCATTATAAATAGATAACTATTGCCCTAATAAGAAATAAATACCCTCTCCCCACGAAAAAAAGAAATAATTGATGATTGGTACCGTAATGATCAAACTTTTTTTTTGCATTATAAGAATTGATATTGAAACTCTTCTTTCCCTCATGGGGGTCTATGTATCAAGCAATGAAAAGCCCATAGCAACCAATCAGCTCCTACCTATTACTTTGTTAGACTGTGCATGATAAATGCTACTTCAAATCGGATTGGTTGCTATGGGCAAGATCTCCACTGGTCCATTTCTCCACACTTTTCACTGCTGGATACATAAACCCCTTGGTCTGCCATTATCCAATGGGTATCATGAAACATAGAATTTGACGGCAGAATCACTTGGCCCATCTAGTCTGCCCCATTTTTAAACATATTATTACCTCAACCCTTATTGATCCTTACTTCTTCTGAAGGATATCCTTATGTCTATCCCATGCATGTATATATTGCTCTACTGTCTTATCCTCTACCACCTCTGATGGGGGCTATTCCACTTGTCCACTACTCTCTCTGTGACGTCATTCTTCCTCACATTTCCCCTGAACCTACCACCCCCCAGTGTCAGATCATGTCCTCTTGTCTTAATACTTCTCTTTCTTTGAAGAATGTCTCCTTCCTTTACCTTGTTAAAACCCTTTATATATTTGAACGTTTCTATCATGTCCCCCCTTTCCCTTCTCTGCTCCAAACTGTACATATTAAGATCTTTTATAGGGGTATTCAATATGGAGTGAAAACCGTATTCAATTTGAAAACTTTTCGCCGGTGTGAAAAGTATATTGCATTCGACCCTGCGAAAAAGTATCACCAAGGAATGGGTGGCGAAAAAAAGTGCAGAATTGAGGTTTTGGGGTGCAACATTTTGGAAACCACCCTGCAACCTTCAGACAGTCCCCCAAAGGTAAACTGTGTCAAAAAATTTTGGAAAAATACCTCAGAGGACCCCAAAAAAAGCACTTTCATTTTGGGGGCAAAAAAAAACTTTGGGGGGGGGGTACAAACTTAAAAACTAGCGAACTACAATCTAGGGGGGTCAACAAGTATGCCCCAGGGGTTTTTTTCATTGCAGGTGTTTGCGTCAGGTGGATTTTTCCCGTTTTTTAAAACTTCCCTTTAGCAACTTTTAAATATGCTCACTCCCATTTTCAAGTACCCAAACTTTGCTGGGACTACTTATTTTCTGCAAAAAAAACCATCTAAATACTATTTTTCACCACCTTCCCAATTCCCCAAAATAGCAGCTATTGAGCCTGTTTAAAGACCCCAGAAACCTTCAGCAGGGCTAATCGGGGGTATCCAGAGTGATCCCCCATGTCAGACCATCTTTTTGGGGGTGTTAGGGTAATTTCCCCAAAAATCAGCGAAGTTTTCGCTGATTTCACATTCGCCGGGTGCCGTTTTCAACGATTTCATATTGAATACGGGTATAATCGGGTGGGGGGCGCCCGATACTTTTTCACAGGCATAAGCTCCGATGTGCAGCAAAAACTTCAACCCGCATAGTCGGCGAAGTTTACGTTTCATATTGAATACCCCAGTTAGTCTTTCCTGGTACGTTTTGTGGTGTAGACCTTGCACCATTTTAGTTGCCCTTCTTTGTACAGTCTCTGATGGAATCCATAAGGATAAATAAAACAAACCCCTATGTAAGGAAGGACGGCTCCCAAGGAATGTGTCATGCAAACTGAAGCAATCTCCTGTGAGCCTGACTTGCTATCCGCGCAGCCAATCAGGAGCAGTTTCTAGCACCGCTCAGCCAATCACAGATCAGTGATGCGTTGAATTGGTGACTTATATGACTTGCTGATGAATACTTTCAACATACTTGTCAGTCTACTGAATAAAAGTCTCTGTTATCCGTACACAGTGTTACAGCCAAATCACATGAAATGTGCTTCCCAGCTTGCCGCAGTCCCTTGAATAGAAGCCATCTCTGAATTGTGCGCTGTTGTGCACCTGGGTGAATTTTCTCAGAACATTTCCTGTACACAAATTGCATCTCTATGGCAACACGAGAAAGTGAAAACAAGAAGAGGCTGGATGACAATTAAATTTTACAATTCTCACAGTACGACCGGTTTCTCAAGCAGTAGATTAAACAAAAATAGCGCATTTGACTCTCTTCCAAGTAATCGTCATAAAAGCCACGTTACTGAATCGTGAAAAGACAAGAATAGTCCTAACCACATGTAAAGAAGGTTTCGACGTCTTTATTATCCATTCTCCCAGTACTCGTACAATGTGTGTTTATTTTATTCCTGGCTGGTGCTACGCAAGAAGAGATTTTTAAGCAAATTTATACCAGTTGTGTCCAGTTCTCTTGGTTAAAAGAACTTAATGCGGAAAAGTTACTCAGGTAGAAAATGTTAAAGTTATCTGGAGGAAAGGGAGTGTTCAGTGTTCAAATATTAGGTTTATGGTCCCCAGGTTAGGTCAAGGTCTAGGTATTGTTATGTACCATCTTCAGGCTCTAGGTTGTATGAAATTCTAGTGTCTAGGGTGGCACAGTGGTTAGTAATGCTGCTCCATAATATGTAGAGAAAGGGTTCCACTCAAACCAATGCTATCTGGGCTTGATTCAGACCCACTCGCGAGCGCTGAGCGCTCGCAAGCAGGTTGATGTTGCCCAAGTGCGCATGTGCACGATGGAGGTGGCTCCGTCGTGTGCATGCGCGAGACCCGAATAACGACGGCCAAGCTGTCGTTATGGGTCTCGCACCAAAGGGGGCGTGCTGTCGATGTTGAGGCCACTCCAAAATGAAGAAGTCACGGCCCTGATTCAGAGCGAGCGCTCTGTCAGAGCGTCCGGCTCTCAATCAGGGCCTCTGTACAAACCAACCAGTGCTACCTGTAAAGACCAGTGCTACCTCTACAGACCAGTGCTACCTCTACAGACCAGTGCTACCTCTACAGACCAGTGCTATCTCTACAGACCAGTGCTATCTCTACAGACCAGTGCTACCTCTACAGACCAGTGTTACCTGTACAGACCAGTGCTACCTGTACAGACCAGTGCTACCTGTACAGACCAGTGCTACCTCTACAGACCAGTGTTACCTGTACAGACCAGTGTTACCTGTACAGACCAGTGTTACCTCTACAGACCAGTGCTACCTCTACAGACCAGTGTTACCTGTACAGACCAGTGTTACCTGTACAGAGCAGTGCTACCTGTACAGACCAGTGCTACCTGTACAAACCAGTGCTAACTGTATAGACCAGTGCTACCTGTACAGACCATTGCTACCTGTACAGACCAGTGCTACCTCTACAGAACAGTGCTACCTGTACAGACCAGTGCTAAATGTACAGACCAGTGGTACCTGTACAGACCAGTGGTACCTCTACAGACCAGTGCTACCTCTACAGACCAGTGCTACCTCTACAGACCAGTGTTACCTGTACAGACCAGTGCTATCTGTACAGACCAGTGCTACCTGTACAGACCTGTGCTACCTGTACAGACCAGTGCTATCTCTACAGACCAGTGCTCACTGTACAGACCAGTGCTACCTGTACAGACCAGTGCTATCTCTACTGACCAGTGCTACCTGTACAGACCAGTGCTATCTCTACAGACCAGTGCTATCTGTACAAACTGGTGTGGGATTGGTACTGGATGCCGGCACTATTTTGGCAGGTGTCAGGATTCCACCGTCGGCATTCTAAGCGCCGAAATCCCCTCGGTCGGGATTATGACTGCATCCCACCAGTGCTATCTGTACAAACCAGGCCTTTCTGTACAAACCAGTGCTATCTGTACACACCAGGCTTTTCTGTACACACCAGTGCTATCTGTACACACCAGTGCTATCTGTACAAACCAGTGGATATCCTGACTTTGTTCTGTCTGGTGGCTCCATTGTATTTTGGGCTACACTGGCACTCCTCCACTTCAGGGGATTTAAGCAGCATTCATAAAACTTTTCTAGGACAATTTATTACCACTTAGGCAATTTGTCATTTATTAGGACATGTAGAAGAGGTGAGATAATGGAGAGTAGTCATGGGGAGAGGCTTTGTGTATACGGTAAGAATATATCATTCAGTACAAGTGTGTTTATTGTAATTAAACAGTTCTTGACAATAAGCAAAACTGTATCAAACCTTCTAAAGAGTGGAATATCGGACTAGAGGAGAAGTTGCCCATGGCAACCAATCAGCTCCTAGCTAGCATTTTTCTAGTACATTGTATGAAATGAAAGGTAGAGTCTGATTGGGTGCTACGGGAAACTTCTCCACTTGTTCATTTCTCCAGTCTTTTAAAGGTTTGATTAATATCCTCCAAAGTCTATAAAGAGAATGACGTTAGAATGATCCTGTGGAACTTGCTGCTATGGTTTTATCAGTATACTGCTTGGTAATGGGAACTATCAGACATCCAACCAATATCAACGTTCCCCGTTCCCTAATCTCCTGCATTAGGGCAACAGTTTTCATTTCAGTCTCATTAATTCTTAGATCTTTTCCTGTTAGCCCAGTGAATGGCTTTGTATAAGAAATAATTTCAAGGGCATAAAAACAAGGTAAATAACTATAAACTGTAGCAAGTTTGTAAAAAATAAATTTGCGTGTAATAAAATTTGATGCTCAAAAATATTTTTAAAGGGAATTTTGTTTTTTTCTTTCAGCTCAATCGTCATAGAGCGATTTACCAAACCCAAAACAATTGCAAGAACTCCAACTGTTCACTGGAGAGGTCGATGGCCGGGGATTTGTCTGTGTGAACAATCAGGGGACTGGAATTTACTGACCATTGCACAAATTTGCTGACTGATGATACAGTACCTAGACAGAGCTATTTGTACAGACATTGTCTCCCTCCATCTATTTACTAAAATATATGCTCCATCCACCCGTAATGCTCAATGGATGCACTCAAGCATTATGGTGACAGTGTCGCTAGAACTATCAGAACCTATAAAGCAAGACTTATATTATTCAGATTAATCAATATAATAAACGAATAAATAAATCCATGCAGAGAAATAAGCACATCAGTGGGAAATAACTTTAGTCTATATATTGTTATGCACATTTGTAACTCATTATATATAGTCAGGATTCCAGACATAAGGCTGAATGTCTCACCCCATCTCCAGGGGGTCAGAGTATCAGAGTATTAAGCAGCTGCAGTGAGTACTTATTTTTTATTTATTTATTAACAGTTTCTTATATAGCGCAGCATATTCCGTTGCGCTTTACAATTGTAAACATTAACAGAACAAAACTGGGTAATACAGACCTATACTGTAGGTAGGAAGGCCCTGCTCGCAAGCTTACAATCTATAAGTAAATAGGCATTGATACACAAGGATAGGTGCTATATATTGCATTTTGGTCCAGCCAGAATGCAGAGTTTCTTGGTTGGCTGCATGATCCAGTCACACAGGAATGTCGGCCAAATGTCAGGAGGATGTGAGAGAAAGACGATGTGTGAGGTTATGTGTGGACTGTGAGAGGGGATGTAATTTCATATGGAAGCTATGAAGGTTATGTGGGTGGTTCTGGGATCTGATAAGCTTGCCTGAAGAGGTTAGTTTTCAGGGATCGCTTGAAGGATTGGAGACTAGAGGAAAGTCGTATTGTGCGTGGTAAGGCATTCCATAGAGTGGGTGCAGCCCGAAGAAAGTCCTGTAACCGTGAGTGGGAGCAAGTAATGCGTGGGGACGAGAGACGCAGATCTTATGCTGAGCGGAGAGGTCGGATAGGGAGATATTTTGAGATGAGTGAAGAGATGTATGTTGGTGTGGTTTGGTTAATAGCTTTATGTGTAAATAAGAGTATTTTGTATTGAATACGGTAGAAAACCAGCAACCAATGGAGGGACTGACAGAGCGGGGCAGCAGACTAGGAATGTTTGGCATGGAAGATCAGCCTCACAGCTGCATTCATAATTGATTGTAATGGTGATAGCCTGTTTTTGGGAAGACCAGTAAGGAGGCTATTGCAATAGTCAATACGGGAAATAATAAGTGCATGGATTAGTTTTTGCAGTGTCTTGTGTGAGATATGGTCGAATTTTGGATATGTTTTTTAGATGTATGTAACATGATTTTGAGACAGACTGAATGTGGGGAACAAAGGACAGTTTAGAGTCAAGGATGACACCAAGGCAGCGAGCTTGTGGGGCAGGGTGGATTGTCGAGTTATCAACAGAGAATATAATTAATATAATTAATTCTGTTTTAGAAATATTAAGTTTCAGGTGGCGAGATGACATCCAAGATGAAATTTCAGAAAGACATTCAGTGACAGAGTACTTGATCCCTGCTAACCACTAGCTTTGCACCCAGTTTTTCTGGCTCTCTCATCCCTTAGTAAAGCTACTGCATGTAAAATACTAGCACCAGGGACGTGCGGTCAGGGGAGGCAGAGCCCCCCATATCATACTCCCCACCTATCATACTCCCTGCCATGCTCCATGTTTTTGAACATCTTTACAGGAACCAATATGTGATCTGTTTTCAAGCTAACACAGAGAAATATGAGCCATGCAAAAGTAAATATAACTAAATATAATTAGAATTTTTTTTTAGAAAAACCACAATGGCGCATGTATGAATTATTGCATTGTTCACCCTCATTAAAAATATGTAAGATATATGGCCTGTGATTAAAAACTCCGTACTACAGCAAAAGAAAATGAGATCTTCCAACAAAATACTATGCAATTGTAACTCGGTCATTTGTTTTTGCACCGAAATCTATGTTTAATTATATATTCAACTTTATATCGCTGAAACAATATATTTGAAAAAAATGATTCGGTCCTTGCAGAACGACTCCGATGAAGACGATGTATGAAGACGATGGATCCTGGTAAGTTCATAGATCACAGGCAGAAAGACGCTCGGCAGGAATAGACTCTGACGGGCACAATGTTGGGCCGCACAGCCGGAGCCGTTTTGCCCAAGTGCATTGCTGGTATCATGGAGCGTGGTAAATCCCAACAGCTGGAGGCTTCTCAACTTTCTGCGGCTTCTCAAAGTTTCTGAATATGACAAATAAGAACCCAACTGCTACAACAGATTTAATGATTATTCTTCCTCTCATACTTGAAGCCGTGTCCCAGCTCATCCACCCCCACCGTCCCTGGAATCCTCTCTTCGATGTGGAAATTAAAAAGAGAATAGGATCAAATCTCAGTGGTTACATCAGTGTGATCCTTCTCTAGTACCAACCAAAGTCACCCAGCACACAAGGTCTACATTGTTCTGCTCCCGTCCTTCCTGTTTGCTAACACATTCCATATCATCTATTTCATTTCACAGAGATAACAACAGTGACCGAAGATGGAAGGAAAATTGTGAATACAAAAATAACCTAGATGGTGTCTTATTGCATTCAGGGCCTGATTCAGAGCCGCTCGTTCGCTCTTAGCAATGTTCACACAACTGCGCATGCGACTGGGTCGTAATGCTCAAACCAGTCATTGCGGTCGGAAATCGTGCGCTCGCAAAACAGCGAGGGGCTGCTAATTTGATTGACAGAATGTACCATTTGTGGGTGGCAACAGGGGAAGGTGCTTGAAAACGGGGGAGTGGAGATCTGAACGCAGGCGTGCCTAACGGTCAAAAGGGCGTTTATTGGGAGTGCATAATTAGTGAAGGAGCGTCATCGACCACGTCACTTGGTTGTCTTCTAGCCAGGGCCGGCCCTAGCCCAAATTTTTTGGTAAGCGAGTAGGTTTTTTGGCGCCCCCCCTATGCAGTGCCCGCGGTAGTGGTCCCCCCTGTGCAGTGCCCCTTGTGCCCCCATTAGTAAGCTTATACAATGCCCCCAGTAGTAGTTCCCCCTCTTGTAGTGCCCCTATTAGTCCCCCCTTGTAGTAGTCCCCCCAGTGGAGGTTTCCCCCCCATGTAGTGCCCCCAGTAGTAATCCCCCCCTTCCTGTGCCCCCAGTAGTAATCCCCCCCTTCAAGTGCCCCCAGTAGTAATCCCCCCTTCCTGCGCCCCCAGTAGTAATCCTCCCCTTCATGTGCCCCCAGTAGTAATCCCCCCCTTCAAGTGCCCCCAGTAGTAATCCCCCCCTTCAAGTGCCCCCAGTAGTAATCCCCCCCTTCCTGTGCCCCCAGTAGTAATCCCCCCCTTCAAGTGCCCCCAGTAGTAATCCCCCCCTTCAAGTGCCCCCAGTAGTAATCCCCCTTCAAGTGCCCCAGTAGTAATCCCCCCTTCCTGTGCCCCCAGTTGTAATCCCCCCCTTCAAGTGCCCCCAGTAGTAATCCCCCCTTCCTGTGCCCCCAGTAGTAATCCCCCCCTTCAAGTGCCCCCAGTAGTAATCCCCCCCTTCATGTGCCCCCAGTAGTAATCCCCCCCTTCATGTGCCCCCAGTAGTAATCCCCCCCTTCAAGTGCCCCAAGTAGTAATCCCCCCCTTCAAGTGCCCCCAGTAGTAATCCCCCCCTTCAAGTGCCCCCAGTAGTAATCCCCCCCTTCAAGTGCCCCCAGTAGTAATCCCCCTTCAAGTGCCCCAGTAGTAATCCCCCCTTCCTGTGCCCCCAGTAGTAATCCCCCCCTTCAAGTGCCCCCAGTAGTAATCCCCCCCTTCAAGTGCCCCCAGTAGTAATCCCCCCTTCAAGTGCCCCCAGTAGTAATCCCCCCCTTCAAGTGCCCCCAGTAGTAATCCCTCCCTTCAAGTGCCCCCAGTAGTAATCCCCCCCTTCAAGTGCCCCCAGTAGTAATCCCCCCTTCCTGTGCCCCCAGTAGTAATCCCCCCCTTCAAGTGCCCCCAGTAGTAATCCCCCTTCCTGTGCCCCCAGTAGTAATCCCCCCTTCAAGTGCCCCCAGTAGTAATCCCCCCTTTCAAGTGCCCCCAGTAGTAATCCCCCCTTCAAGTGCCCCCAGTAGTAATCCCCCCTTGTAGCCCCCCCAGTAGAGAGACACGTTATAAAAAACAAAACAAAAAAAAAAACACTTACCTGAACCCCCCGCTCCTGCTCCCGCCGCCGATATCCGCTACTCCCGACCATTCTCCAGGGCCGCTTTGCATTATGGGAGCGGCAACTGTGTGTTTGGCACTGTGTAGCGCTGACCGAACTCCGTCCGGTCAGCGCTACACGCGCGGTGCAGCTGTGTCACAGAGACACAGTCTGCACCGCGGTAATTCTGCATGGTCGCGGCCACGGCGCCCTTCACTACGTGGCGCCTTACGCGGCCGCGTACCATGCGTAACCATAGAACCGGCCCTGCTTTTAGCCTGAACTGCTCGCAGTGATAGCAGAAAGAAAATCCTACCACAAGCACTGCGAGCAGTTCAGATGCATTTCGATGTTCCCGATTAATCTAATAAATACCGGAGATGACGTGTGATGCGAACGGCAAAGGGGCGTCTTTACAAAATAGCGAGCGCATTTTTCGAACGCTCGCTCAGACATAGAGGCATCAACACACCGCAAAGAGCAAGCGCTCAGTTTAAATATCCGGCCCCTTTTTTAGAACGACCGTCCGCAAATAGCGCCTGGCTCTGAATCAGGCCCTTAGTGCAAAATAATCTTTGTCTGAATATACGTAGTTGTTTATTGTAAATTCCTTTTACTTTCTTTGCACCGATAGAGAACAGATAATCTCAGACTAAACTGCTTATTTGTTAGTGTATATAAAGTATTACATAATCCTTATGCTTTTGGTTTGATCAATTTGCTAAATGATGGGACCAAGTTTCAATCAGTCCTCTTGTTTTTGATTGGTTAATAGCTCAACCCAATCATAAGGTCTCTAATAAAAACGCACGTAATTAGCACCAGATGGCAAATGTCAATGGACAATAATTTCACATCTATTTTTTGGGGGGGAGTATTTTTCCTTTTTACTATTTTAATGCCCCTCCTGCCCCTGTCTTAATAATTCTAGGTGAAAGTGAGACTGTTGCTTTTACTCTCTCTCTGTTCCCACGGTCCTCACAATGTTTCCCGTCTCATGACTCCATCTGGCATATTACATGCATCTCATCCCTTCAGCCCATATTTTAAGAACGTCATTTGTCAAGAGTCCACTTCAAGGTACGTTTTCCTCAAAACACTTATTGGGTTTATCAAATCCATTCTTCTCTCTGTATTCATAGTATATACCGTCTCCTCCCCACACTCTGACTGCGTTTTCTGTCATAAGCACTATTTCAATTCATGTTAATATAAAACACAGCTGTACTAGCGGATAAACCTATGTAATATGTAACACGCATGTAACTTATGTGTTTGTAGAAACAGTTCCTTTTGATGTCATTGCTTATAATGGGAGAACCGCCTGCCACCACCGCCGTGCCTGTGAGGAAACGTTATGCGCTATATCAGTAGGGATCCCATTACCAGTAGAGCACATCACCCAAAGTCCGGCAGCCCAGAAATGGGGTAATAGTCAAGAACTTTTATACTTTAGTAGCTGTGCGCCCCTCTACACATCATATCTACAAAATGTCCCCTCTTTGCCTCGTAATCTCAAATCATTACACTCACTCTGCAGAAGAAAACTTAACTTTTCACTTCTTTTAAAAACTAGTCGCATTAGTCCGTTAACTCTATAATGTAGGCGCACATTCTCATTGTGCAAACTGGGGGTGATTCGGGAACAAAAAACAAACAACAAGCATGTTGTACTGCAAGAGGGGCAAATATACTTATTTATTTTGCATGCAAGATAAATACTGGATGATTTGTATGTAGCCCACAAGTGCTGGACAGCTTTATTTTAACAGATTTGAGTTTGGACACACCCCGGCCAAAACTAAAGGGGGGCATCCACTACACGATTTTAGCAGGCGATTGAACGATAAAGACGTCGTTATCGTTCAATCGTTTCAAAATCGTTTATAAATCGTGCAGTGTTTGGTCATTAACGATCAACGATGCGCGCTCCCGCTGGTCGTTTGATCGTCTCGTCAGTCGACCGAACATGCAGGTCAATTTCACTTGATCTATTAAAGATAGTTCGCAAATCGTTCAGACTGAAAGATAAAATATCAAGGGAAAATCGTTTAGAGATTGGACAGGGAGTAGATCGTCTAGTGGATGAGCCCCTTATCTCTCTCTGCACATTGTACACCTGTAATTTACATATTAAATATCTTTCGTTAGGCCAATCTAGAATAGGAATTTAAGGGGTACAGTTAGCACTGTAATTAGCACTGAAAGGATTTTAGCTAAATGCTAGCTCAGCTGTTCTTATAATGTGATAAAAGTCACAAGTAACATTTTTCAAAATAAATTGGATGATTTCCTGGCAAGAAATGTTCTCTCCATCTACGCCTCATACACCCAGGATCTAGGCGCTATACAGCGTGGACGCCGAGTGTAACTGCGGCACTCCAAAGGGTGTAGTGTACCGTTTCTCTTTAACATTTTGTGTCTTATTGTCATTGCAGACGCAGCAAAGCACAACACACATAGTGATACAGAGGCTGGGCTGTGACTTTAACCGCACAGGAATTAGTTTTAAACACGTACACAAGTCGCAGATAAAGCACGAAAGGAACTTGGAGTGAGAAAAAGGTGCAGTCGCTGCCTCGCGGCACTTCTTGCTAGAGATGCGCGGTTCGGTTCTCCAGAAATCTGAATCCATTCCGACTTTTGTGAATCCGGACAGATCCGAGTCGCAGTTCTGATTTTCCCGCGGTTCCGAATTTGGATTGTAAAACCCAGTTTTGGGCTTTGGATTGCACACATGATTTTAGCTGTTTCTAAAAACTTTTTATGAATTTTTTAAAACCTAGATCCAAAACCAAAACACGTGGGTCAGCGCACATCTGCTCTTCTTACACAGGCCCGTATTCAATTTGGAGCGAAAAGCCGTTTTCGCGTGTTTTTGGCAAAACTTTTTCACGGGTGACGTCATTTTCGCCTGTTTTGATTTTACTCTGTATTCAATTTGAAAGACTTTCGCCTAGGCGGAAACGCAATGCAATGTAATAGGCGGAAAGGTATCGCCTATGAATGGGAGGCAGAAAAAAGTGCAGAATTGGGGTTTTGGGGTGCAACGATGCGGGAACCGCCTTGCAGCCTTCAGACAGTCCCCCAAAGGTAAACTGTCAAAAAAAAAAAAAAAAAAACACTTAAGGACCCCCCCAAAAATTACTTTGAAATAGGGGGTGAAACAAAAAAAAGTTGGGGTACAAATGTTAAAAACTAGCGAACTTGACTCTGGGGGGTCCCCAAATATGCGTCAGGTGTTTTATTGATTGCAGGTGGGTTTTTCACAATTTTTACAACTACACTTTAGCAACTTTTAAATATGCTGACCCCCATTTTCAAGTACCCCAAATTTGCTGGGATAAATTATTTTCTGGAAAAAATACCATCAGCAAGCCAAATCGGGGGATATCATAGCGAACCCCCATGTCAGAGCATCTTATGGGGGGTGTCAGGCTGATTTCCCCAAATTTGACAGTACTTTCCGCCAGTTACGCCGGGTGCCATTTTCGCGTACTTTCATATTGAATACGGGGTAAAGCGGGCATGCGTGCAATACTTTTTTCTGCCTACAAAACAGGCGAAGTAGGCGGAAAGTCCGGGCCGCGAAAAAGTATCGCGGCTCGGCTCATATTGAATACGTCTCACAGAGTCAGACTCACTCACAGAGAGATGTACAAAGGTCGCACATCACATTGATCAGTGTAATCTATCAGAGCAGTTTTTTCGCTCCAGTTGTTTTATTTATGCAATTTTTTTGCTAATGAGCATGCGTCAAAGCTGGGCTGCGCACGCGGGATGACGGACTAGTCACGGATGTTCAGTGTGCGCCCGATGATTCCAATGTTCCCGCTTTTGTACGTGAGTGGCAGATGTCAGCGCACAAGATGGTGGCAGAGATATTAGCCTATTTTTGCATGTCCGCTGTGCACGGAATCGCAGTGGCGCCGGTATTTTTGCGCATCTCTTAATCAGGCCCTGTGACCTGCTTCAGCATTTTTTCCTCAACTTTTGTCACTGTAACTCTTAAAACGTAACAAGTGTTGTGTGAATCTGCGCCATATAATACAGGTACGCAATCTGTTGGTCGGGTCACCACAAATCTGCTTTTGGGGGGTTCCCAGAAGAATGTCGCGCCCGCATTCTCAGATGTACATAAAGGCTGACATTGAAACGTGCAGAGAAAATATGGAGCAAGTGAGATATTCCGTTTGGCCACTTAGTTTTCTGCTGGCTCAGGGTTCTCAGGACAGACCGGTGAGGAGCTGAATTATTCTCCTACAGAACAAAAAAAAGAAAAACTTATTCTGCAGCTTGTGAAAAAAAAAAGGTAATAAATCACGGTTCAATAATGGGCGGAAAGCGCGGATCAAATCGTCAGGCAACTACTTGTTGACAAAGTGACAAATGGCTGAACACGTGCTGAAGTCATTTAATTGGCCACTTAAAGCGAGGCGAAACCATTTGCTCTCCATTTTGCAATTAAGAAAAGAGAGAAAAAAACAACACGTCCACAGGAAAAAGCAAACAGACCCCAAGAGCCTTTTGTGTCCTCACTTTTATAACTTAACTGGGGACTTTTCGGGAAAACTTGTGGACCGTGTCACTCTAACTCATTCCCATAAATGCCAGTCATGGAGTGAGATATAAAGGCATAAGGCCCCATTTATCCAGGGCTTTTTTCATAAAATTATTAGAGATGTGCGGTTCGGTTTTACAGAAATCCCTATCCACCTAAATTTTGTGAATCCGGGAAAATCCGAGTTGCAGATCTGATCTCCTGAGGAGATCCGGGTAATCCGGGTCGCGGTTCTGATTTTTTTGCGGTTCGGAATTCGGATTTTAAATCCGAATTTCGGGTTTTGGATTGCATAAATTACTAGATTTTAGTTTTTAAAACTTCTTATCTATTTTTTTTTTTTTAATCCAGATCCTTTGTTCCTATTTATTTGGTAAGCTCAGCTGATAATTTTGTATTGTATTATGTAGGGAACAAGTTAAAAAAAAATAAAAATAACTTCAAAATTCACCTTATTTTGATAGTATATATGAGGTTATATCTGTTTCGAATATATTCATATTGATTTTGTCACTAATAACCTTGTGAATTCTTCAGATGTTTCAATAAAATGTTTAGAAAATTCCAGATTCTAAACCAAAACCCTTGAGGGTGGTTTGCAAAACCAAATCCAAAACCTTGAAGGAGATACAGATCCAAAACCAAAACACGGGGGTCGACGCACATCCCCAAAAATTATGCAGAAACTGTATGTATGTATCATTTTATGTTTAGCGCTAACAGTCCAATGCAGCAGATTTATCAGAGGGGACTACAATCTGACCCCAATGTACCAAACTTCGAAAAGCTTCCACAGCCCCTGGCCTGCTCCGGTGACCAGCGACACACTCATACGCAGTGACAGAATCTCCCGGAGCTGTCTTCTCCAAAATTCTGGGGGGTGTAACTCGCAGGGACAGCGGTTATTGCTACTGTTGTCCCTTTGAGTTACTTTTAGCACATAGGGGGGACATCGTTGTAAAAAAATTTAAATGTCAGCCGCGAGTCAGACTGAAACAAATTGCGGCACTGGCACAATTATTATTAAATAGGCCCCACAGTCTTTCAGGTGGGAGCAGAAGAGACCAGAAATAGAAGAACAAGTACAGCCACGTTCCGCTTAAAACACTTTCACAGATAACAAAAGAAAAAAAAAAGCAACGAGTAAAAATATAACGTAGACAAATGTCTATTATTCCCTCTGTTTTCACCTAGTAAACTTCATTGAAGAAGATACTTAGATCAGTATTCAGAGCAGGTATCCCAGTGATTCATGTGATAATGCCGTCCTGTCTTCTAATCGAGGTGTTAAAAGAAGAATGGTTAATTTGAGAGAGAATTTCAGCCCTGGTTGGCATTTTGTCATCTGTGGGTATAGGCAGGATGTGTCCAAACTGAAGATTATGCAGTCACTAGAATTGCAATCACATACATCAATCTGCAGGCGTGTAACCAGGGAGCTCATAGGTGCCAATTTCCCCAGGAAAGATTCAGTCTTTACCTCTGGAAATCTTTAACTCAGATGTATTGTTTTTCCCCAGAATACAGAATGTCGAGCTCTCTGGAGCAATAGTGGGAACTGGTTTATTTTCTTGTCTTATTTCACCTAACATATTATATACACCGTTCTGTAGTGGAATCTTTAATTTGTCCCTAATTTAGACGTCTTATTTTTATGCTTTTAAACAAAGACCTGTATGTTATCTATACCGCAAAGAAGAGTGATTTGGGTATGAGCAGGAACGCTCCTACGCACTTACGATTCCACGGCTCTGAGTTAGAAGTATACGCGCGACCCGATTTTTAGCATAGACGTGTCTGCAGCAATTCATCATCATCAATGTGTGGGCTTGCAGCTGGCATATGGATGCGCAGAAGTTACTCCTTCCGAAGTAACACGCCTAAAAGATACAAGCAGTTCCATTTAGGGCACATCTCAAAGGGGGTGTGGTTAACTTGCACCTGCGCGCACTTACGGTGCTAGACTTATCTGTGACCGCACCCAATACGCCTCTCCAGACGCAATAAGTACAAGATTTACGCTCAACTGAAAATATGGCATCAGATTTTGTGAGTGTGACGATTTATATACACACAGGAGGGAGCATATAATTCGGGTGGAGGTGCAGATTAGGATGATGATAGGGAGGGAGAGAGATGCCACATTGGGCAAAATTTACTAAGTGGCGGTTTGATGGCGGTTTCTATTCTATTCTAAACCCCGGCGGTTTGGCGGCGGTTTCTATTCTATTCTAAACCCCGGGGGTTTGGTGGCGGTTTTGCAGCGGTTTCTAAATGACAGCCCTGTTCTATTCTATTCTAAAATGTGTGTTGAGGGCAGTTTTGCAGCAGTTTTGGACTTAGTAAATCTGCAGAAAGCAAAACCGCCGCCAAACCTCAGTCAAAACACATTTTAGAATAGAATAGAACAGGGCTGTCATTTAGAAACCGCTGCAAAACCGCCACCAAACCCCCGGGGTTTAGAATAGAATAGAAACCGCAGTCAAACCGCCGCTTAGTAAATTTTGCCCATTGAGATGAGAAGACTGATCGGAAATGGGCAGTTGTGCACTTTCTATTAGGTTTACGTGGATCATTGATAATATAAAGAGAGCTAGGAAGAAAGATGCATCTCAAACAGTGTTTGGTACTTAGATTTTTCTTTTTAGGGAATAAACCGCAGCAATCCCATTCTCCACCCCGTTCGCTATATATGAATGCAGCAGAGGTTTGCACACCTGGCGGCAGGTGACGATCTAAGCTCTAAACAGCTGCACAAATATGTCCTTATGCTACACAATCACTGAGCAAAGCACCTATCAGCGTTAGAGCTGAATCTACAATATGCCAATCACAAGCGGCTACCTAATGCTGTGGGCTGTCATCGTCAATATGTATACTATATATACCACCACTCAAGTAATACTGGACAGGCGGTAATAGTATCTCCATGTATGACCGTCTCAGTGCGCAGTTACGTAAAAACGAGCCTTTACTAAATTCATTCGTCCCCATCTTGATGCCTATCATTACAAGGGCCATTCCCAACCATTCTGTAAAAGTACTTAATTTTCCAACCACCACTGAAATATCAGAGATTGAGTTTCATTATATACTTCCAATGTGCGCACTCTTGCGTCCTCCTGGTCTACCGCTGTGGGGTAAGCTCATTTTAAGGCACCTCTACACCACTGTCATAAAAAGCTTCAAGCACATAATAGTGTAAATGAATAAATGGAGGGACCCTAAAGCAGTGGTCAGGGAACAGGGGTAAATTACTCCACATTTGGTAAAAATGAAATTCCTAGGGGTAATGGACGGACAGCCGGGCATGCATATGAATCATTATAGAATGATACATATGCATGCCCGGCTGTGCCGCAGGGAGGCTCAAAGCCGGACGCCCACTGAGATGTTATTACCAGCGGACGCCCTGCTCCTTCCCTGCAGCGCCGCGTTAGCTGGAGGCCGGAGTTCTCTTCTGTACTCCAGCTTCCGGCTCTCTCCATGTGCACTATGGGAGAGATGTCATGATGTCTCTCCCATAGCTCCGTGGAGCAGCCGGGCGGACAGGATGGCGGAGTATGCAGGAGCGGGGAATAAGGTAAGTGGTTTTTTTTTTTTTTTGTACAAGCAGCACTACAGGGGCATTATATGGGGGCACTACTACAGGGGCATAACTATGGGGGCACTACTACAGGGGCATTATATGGGGACACTACTACAGGGGCATTATATGGGGGCACTACTACAGGGGCATAACTATGGGGGCACTACTACAGGGGCATTATATGGGGCACTGCTACAGGGGCATTATATGGGGGCGCTACTACAGGGGCATTATATGGGGGCACTACTACAGGGGCGTTATATGGGGACACTACTACAGGGGCATTATATGGGGGCACTACTACAGGGGCATTATATGGGGACACTACTACAGGGGCATTATATGGGGACACTACTACAGGGGCATTATATGGGGACACTACTACAGGGACATTATATGGGGACACTACTACAGGGGCATTATATGGGGGCACTACTACAGGGGCATTATATGGGGACACTATTACAGGGGCATTATATGGGGACACTACTACAGGGGCATTATATGGGGACACTACTACAGGGGCATTATATGGGGGCACTACTATATGATTTCCTTCCTTTCAAATCAAGGGGGTAACGTTGGCGTATCTAAATATATTTTGGGGTAAAAGGTAAAAAAGTTCCCTGACCCCTGCCCTAAAGCGTTAATGAATATTTTCAGGTGTATCCGTAAATCCCCAAATCCAGGGGCAGATCCATTTTCCAAGGGCAGCTGGAAGGACAGCAAAGAGTATGGAAGTCAGCTAGCACCAATACAGGTACATTGCGGGTCTGCCCATACTTTTATTCATAAATGATCCTTAATGTACCACATAATACCATTATCCTGGATTAAGGAACATGACACAAGGAGAAATATTAGCTTTCTAGCACAATCTTCCACCGCTGGCTTCTGAAGAAAAGCTCCCTGGTTACTGACGATGTTAAATGTACTAACTGTATTATTAAACAATAATAAGCACTTCAGCCCAGTACAGGCCTCCATTGTACAAAGCAACCTGAAATTATCATTACTTATTCTGAGAGCATATTTGGTATAATTTTGATTAATGGCTGCTTAATAAGATGTTTCGCACAAGATTCCATTTTTTTTTTTTTCCTTCTTCTCAATTCATCGGTGAATCACAAACTCTGTTACTTTGCTAAAGGATATTACAGTTATTTCCTCAAGGGGAGAACTTTCGACTTTAGAGAAAAAAAAAAAAAAAGGAGCATTTAACACCGAATAACTACCATCCGCCCACATGAAATGTTCTACATTAACAAGAAGAGCACCCGAGTTCTTGCTGAATGGCGCTGTACGCCGACGGTTAATTGAATTGGAGTCAAATTCCTGTATACTGTAGTTATAATATCAAAGAGACAGGAATAAAAAACAATATCCAGCTGGGAGGGAGGTCATCTTCTTAAAGGGTGTTCTGCCGCCGAGGAGAACATTGTGATGATGTCACTTTAAGGCTGGATACATCTGCTCAGTGCTGTGGTCTGCAGGACAATTTTCTATGAACTAAACACCAGTGTTGCTTAAATGGAACATGATATTCAGGTCTTTGAAGCTTGAAGTACGTCGACGTTTTCCTCATGTTCCTTTGTGCCTGTTTTTGCCAGTGAGAGGGGCATCTGGAGTGGCCGGGCACAGCATATTTGTGATCGCTGGAGGTCTGATTGAAAGACTCAAATGTGAGGCTGATTGTGAGCGGGGCCCGGCCGCTCATTAAACTGTTTAAAAAGAAACATCAAAGTATAAGGAAAGTTGTCTCAACAAAACCCATTTGTCAAAAGTTAGACATTCGCCTGTTGTCCAGGCCACAAACACGATACCCTCTAAATAGATGTTATTTGATGAAATGTGAATTCTACCTCACTGTACGCTAATGCATACCATGCATACAGTAGCTCGTAGTGCACAATGTGGATGGAAATCAGGATATCATTTTAGGAAGGTTCCAAGGTTTAAAACATTATGGTGAGCACGGGATAATCTATTTATTTAAATCATATTAACCATTTTGCTACTTTTTATTTTTTTTTAACCTTCGGTAGTCAGATAATGGGATGTATCAATTACAACGCCACTGCTTTGCCTTTACTATAAGTAAATATTACACTATTTTGTTTTTGTTTGAACTATTGATTTGTTTGGGTGTAAATCAGAATACAAAATGCCCCGTAACCATCAATGCAGTATTTGTCATTTTTGTGCAGTTTGTGGAACTCGTCAAATTTTCCCCTAAAACTGTTCTGTAAATTACAATGTGCATAAGGATAGTACATACGGAATGAATGTGCATTTAGTATTTCAGATAGTCTTTGCTCGTATACCAGCAGCTTTTGGAACACTGTGTAATAGCTGGAAATGTGATCTGACCCCCGTGTTTTGGTTTTGGATTCATTTTCGGTTTTGGTTCTGGGTTTAAAAAAAAAAAAAAAATAATAATAATAATAATAATTTTATTTTTTTAAAGCAGCTAAAATCCTGTAATTTTTGCAATCCGAATTTCGAACTGCGGGAAGATCATAACCGCGATCTGGATCTGTCCGGATTCACGAAATTCAGATGGGTGTCTGGAGAGCCGAAGCGAACATCTCTAGTAATACCATGCTAACTTATGCCACGGAAGAGTTACTGTGAGACTTATAACACCCACAGCCCCTTCTCCCAGTATGGAACCTGAAGCAATGGCACTGCCAGGCTCTCCCAAAACCTGGATGTAGCTCTAGGGGCACCTCATCTAACCCATTATCTGTGTATCTGTGTATTCAGAAGGACTTGGGAGCACAGGCCAGATCTCACTACACAAAACGGGTTCTCAACGCAGTGGTAAACGAGGGATTTCTAGAGGGGGGTTTCCAAATGCCTGATTTTAGAGCGAGTGTGGCCTGTCCATGAAGAGGGCAGAATTAGTACTTATCCAGCTTTAATATGCGTCGTACAAACTGTATTGTGTGTCATTATTCCAGCATATACAGGATCACAGTAAGCCATCCTGCCTGAGCTGAATGTTTTTATTTTAGATGTAGGCACCACTCCAGGGCATGGGAGAAAGTCCGGGAGTCTGGGGGAGCAGCAGAAGAACCTAGCACTGCCCTGGACATATATGTACATATTGGGCTCTATAGCAGTGCATCCCTAACAGTGCATGTTTTCCAGATCTCCTAGTTGGTGCACAGGTTATTTATTACTGACTGATACATGTTAAAAGATCCACAGGTGGTGCTAATTATTTCATTTGTGATACTGAGAAGATACATGCAGCACTAGTAACATTGTATTATATTACTATTTCTACTGTGGTCATGGTATGTGTTGGGGAGGGGGGTTTCCAGGCAGACGGAAACCCCCCCTGCGTTTGCCTATGCAATGCCTCAGTGATGCTCTTAATTCTGGCCATTAACGATGCCAAATTTACTTTTTAGTCTCATTTACAGTCAATGACTAATGAATAATCTTTATCTGTGGTGCCCTGGTAGAAAAACCATCCGGTATCTACAGTATGGAGCTGGGATGGTTACGTGTCATAGTAACATAATCTTAGAATGTACAGTATGTAACTATCTTGTCATCATGGAACACATATGGGAATATGAAAACGAATGGTGTCACGTAGGTCAGAGAAATGCGCGTATTGTGTAGCGAGATACGTAATTTCTGAGTTGATGTACAGATGTACAGCTCTATTGCTGCTTTAGCTGATTAAAACTTTCCTACTTATAATAATATTATCAGTTTCATTTCATTTATATTTAGTAAACATGAGGCTGGATTTACATAATGGACAGTGACGGACCCACAGCCATTGGGGGGGGGGGGGGGGTCAAGCTGGTGAGGAACAGTCTAACCTCCCCAGGTCTCCACTTCAGAGTACGGCAGCCTGCAAAATAAAAGTGGGCAAGCATTGATCTGCCCTACTTCGAACTTTGTTGCCTGGTTCGCCAATGCCATGTTATACCGCTGGCAGGGGCGTAACTAGGTATTTGAAGGCCCCAAAGCAAAAGTATGTAAGGGCCCCTATGTACCACCCAATGGAAATTTTTTTTTAATTAAAACACATGTAACTTTGACAAGGAAGATGGGCCCCCCCCCCCCCCCCGTCCCCTCAGCTCTGGACCCCATAGCAGCTGCACCCCTTGCACCTATGGTAGTTACACCCATGACCCTTGGCCATTAGGGATAAATAGGCCAAACATTTGATAGGACATACAAAGAACAGGGCGCCTTTATAAAGTAGGGAATAGGATTGTGTCAGGACAACCCATTTTGATTTGCAGGAGGTGTAGTTTCCATGGAAACAAACCAACCACCCAAGTTCGTTCATGATCCTGCTTCATCAAGTTACTGACCCCTAGGAGAGGTGGGTGGGCCTTTACGGCAGTGAGGCCCCCCAGGCCAGTCCAACCTTGAGTATTGACTGTTTCCTACATTTGGCAGGTGTTATAAAATGGCAGACCTCAATGAGACAGTGGGCGGGATGCAGGAAGGGGAGAAACGCATTTCTCATATGCACCAAGCGATGAACTTCGGGGCTTAGTTGTGGTGGGTAACACCATCTTCCTGATAGCGTTACCCATATAAGCCCTATGGGCTTCTCTCCGCAGAGTGCGCACAGAGGGATCCAATCGTAGATGACCCGGAAGTCCCTCCATCGCAAAGGACCGCTCTTACCTAAAGTGGACCTTTGCGGTGATCGTCATGCATACCGGCGTTACCAACGCTGGCATGCATGCATAGAGAGGCGGAATGCATTCCGCCCAATGTTCACTGTGACCCAAAGATAACAAAAACACAGTGAGATACGGTTATTGGAAGAATTTTGATCCAGGCAGTAAGTAAGGATCAATTTGGCCTAAAATGGTTAATTTCATTGGTAAAATTATCAGCTTTCGAAACGCCCATGCTCAAAATAATATCTCGCTGTTACATAATAATAATAATAATATAAAAATACCGGAGGAAAGGTCTAGCAGCCCTCTCTAGCAGTGACGCCCGTCAGCCCTGCTGGGATTTTCCTTACTTTTTCTACTCATTTTGATGTTTTTTTCTTACAAACCGTCAAAAACGTTTCTTACTGTTAAAGTCTTATTTTATTTTTTATGGAGTCTTAATTTTAGAAATCGTCCGCCCTGTAATAAAGGGACTGAAGAATGCCTGCGATGAATGCCTCACTTGTTAATTAACCACTTTGCTGCTGCCAGGGACAGGAAGCCATGCAGAACTGGCTTCTCCTACTAGTGAAAGATTAAAACGACTTGTTAAAAGACGTGTGAAGTAGAGGAAAGAGAGGAGATTTCAAAGAGGCAGGAAAGAGTCTGGTAAGTAATTTTATTTTATTAGGCACCTCTCCTCATAAGTGACTGCAGCAAATGTGTAAGGAAAATCCCAGTACCTTAGGAGATTAATTCTGAAGGAGGCAATCATGGGTCAAAGTGTGCATAAGTATGTGCCTAATCTCAAAGAAATCAGGCAGTTTTCTCACAGCAATTAACCAGGGGTCTAGGGTTTCGTCCATAGTGTATTTAAACACAGGATACAATTTAACACAATGTATTAATATCTCTGCTGTGTTAAATTGCTCGGGAAATAAATATAGTTTCTTCTTTCTAAATTAGAGAAGCTTTGTCCTTCGCCCCTTCTGCCGAACCCTACACGGTGACGGAAACTCATGGAGCGAAATCCGCCGCGTAGATCTGTGCCATCAATTAACGATTTACGATAAGACCGAATTCCACTGGACTGACCAAACATTTGGCAGCGTGTGGTCTAACCCTATAGAACCGAAATCCGATTGGACTGATTCTGACTGGATCTGAGAGTATAAGTAAATCTCCATCAGTTACTGCAAGAAGTCATCGGAGCAGGTGGTAAATGAGAGGATGTGACCTGTGCAGCCCATTTTTATTACTACTATGCTATGATTTCATTGCATCCCTGTATAAAACTCACTGTCTGCAGCCAAACCGCACACACAGATTATGGGGGAGCCTTAGCGAGACAAAGTGGACAGGGATAAAGGCCCTCATTCAGAGGCGGTCGCAAGAAGCGATCGCTCTCTCTGAATGAGGGCGGACGCTTAATTTTTGAAGTGCGGCCTCCTTGTCATTAGTTAAGCTGTGGGTTAGCACCCACAGCTTAGTGACCGACCAGGTTGATGGTCGCGATGGTGATCACTATCGCGACCATCGGGGCTTACGACCAGACCCTAAGGTTGGGTCTGGGCACTCGTAAGCCCCAGGGAGCATTCTGCTCTGATGGAGCAGGAAGCTCCTTACTGACATCATTGATGATGTCAGTGCGGCTGCCCACAAAACGGTAGGCGTTCGTTAAGGAACGCCTCCGTTTTGGAAACCACCCCCCTGCCCGCTTACCAAACGGGGCAAGCTGTCGATCAACATCAACAGCCGCCCCTTTGGTAGCGAGCTCCGGAGTGATCGAGTTTCTCTGTCGCTCTGGGGCTTGTGCACGCGCAGTGCGGCCACTGCGCATGCGCAGGACTAACCATCGAGTCCGTTACAAGCGTAACGGCGCTTGTGACTGTCTCTGAATAAGGTCCAAAGTACCAACGATTCAGCTCCTAACTCACTTTACAGGCTGTGTTTAAAAAAAATGACTGTTAGGAGCTCACCGGTTGGTACTTTATTTCCATCCCCCCTAAATGAGATTGCAAAGGACCCATAAGATGGCATAGTGACGCGGGCATTTTATGTGAGTGTTTGATGCATACAGAGTGTTGAACATAGCGAGTGCAGTAGATTGCGTGCATGGTGGAGCATAGATAAAATATTCGCTATTTATTTTCACAGCATACTATCTATGATGGGTTTACAACCCCCCCCCCCCCCCCCAAATTGACTACAACAGGGCAGGTGTAAATGAGAAGGGGTTTCGCCCAAAGTGGTCAACGCTATAAAAGACGAGTGTAAGCCTAATTAAAAAAAAGTTATATTACGACATTCAAATAATGAGGCCAATTCTCAATACAAAACAATGGAAAATTCTGCATTTGGACGAGTCAGTACGATGTGAACTCTAGGACCGCCGCAGGATTGGCTAAAGTGGGCCTATACTTCATACCCGACATGAAGGGTGATTATTGCAATAGGTGCCGACTTGCACGGTTGTGCTGTTCAGGTTAGATTGGTTTTTTTTAATATATGCTTTACCGTATTGTGGTATATATTTTTTCTTTACAATAACATCATGTATCCTCTTTATATTAACAACTGTCTGGTTGTAGTACAGTATGAATGAATCAGTTCATTGCCTAGAGCAGAATATCTAAGGACTAGAAACACTCAAACTCGAAGCTCATGATCCTGCGGATACCTCTCTGATTGACAGTCCTGGTGATATTGCAGTTTACAGATGTGGTCAGCGATACAACTTGTACAGAAAAACAAGACACTATCAGCTCCAATATAGGAGCTCATTCAGAGCCGCTTGCGGGCGATGGCGAGCGTACGCTTCGTTCTGCGCGTGCGCGAACTACTCGGAGCAATTGGAATCCGCTCGCTCGCCCAGCAAAGACAGCCCAGAGTAATGAGTGACAGGAGAAGCCGTTTGTAGGTGGTAACAGGGGCTGGACATTAATAACGGGGGAGTGAAGGTGCGAACGCAGGCGTTCCTGAGTGTTTAAACGCTGTTTCAAAGGCGTGCATAATTTACAGGCAGCGTCATAGTACACGTCACCTGCCTGTTATTTACATGAAGTCCTCTCAGTGCTTGCGGCAGGGTAAGGCAACCACAAGCGCTACTAATGCTTCCGATTGTCCACGATGTACCAATGTTTTAATACGCTTCCTGGAGATGACGTGCGCTAGTGGGCGGCTCAACATATGCTAATGGGAGTCTGCATACACAGAGCGATCGCTCGCCAAGACATAGTGGGCATGCTTGTGCCTTGCCGTGCGATCGCCTATCTTGACGTCACTTAGCTGAATTTGCATACACAGGGAGCAAGTGATCGTATCTAGCGAAAGGCTCTGAATCAAATCCATAGTTTTAAAGTATATCACAGGTCAGTAAATGGTAATATGGTATAGTCCTGTACATACCAACGAAATGCACTTTAAAAACAACATATATTTTATTAATAGCTGTTGCTTGTGGCTTCATCCACGATGAAATCCCTTCTGGACAAATATTTTTAGTTGAGGTGTTCTAGTTGCATTGTTTTGCATATGGGCCCTGCCGTGCTAGTAGGCCACGTGTCCAGCAGTGCTGTAAAGCCTGGTGGCAGCAGTACCTTCACCCAGCACTCACACCAATGTCACTGTGTGCCCTGTGCACAGACTGCTATGTAGCCTATCCTATTCATGTGACCACAGGCCCAAAGCCCCTCTCCCCCCAACCCCTTACCAGCCACACACAGGGTGCCACACCTATCTCTCCAATGTCACTGTGTGCCCTGTGCACAGACTGCTATGTAGCCTATCCTATTCATGTGACCACAGGCCCAAAGCCCCTCTCCCCCCAACCCCTTACCAGCCACACACAGGGTGCCACACCTATCTCACTAATGTCACTGTGTGCCCTGTGCACAGAGTACTATGTAGCCTATCCTATTCATGTGACTGCAGGCCCAAAGCCCCTCTCCCCCTCCCCTTACCGACCACACACATGGTGCCACACCTATCTCACCAATGTCACTGTGTGCCCGGTGCACAGACTGCTATGTAGCCTATCCTATTCATGTGACCACAGGCCTAAAGCTCCTCTCCCCCCCACCCCTTACCGGCCACACACATGGTTCCACACCTATCTCACCAATGTCACTGTGTGCCCTGTGCACAGACTGCTATGTAGCCTATCCTATTCATGTGACCACAGGCCCAAAGCCCCTCTCCCCCCAACCCCTTACCAGCCACACACAGGGTGCCACACCTATCTCACTAATGTCACTGTGTGCCCTGTGCACAGAGTACTATGTAGCCTATCCTATTCATGTGACCACAGGCCCAAAGCCCCTCTCCCCCCAACCCCTTACCAGCCACACACAGGGTGCCACACCTATCTCACTAATGTCACTGTGTGCCCTGTGCACAGACTGCTATGTAGCCTATCCTATTCATGTGACTGCAGGCCCAAAGCCCCTCTCCCCCTCCCCTTACCGACCACACACATGGTGCCACACCTATCTCACCAATGTCACTGTGTGCCCGGTGCACAGACTGCTATGTAGCCTATCCTATTCATGTGACCCCAGGCCCAAAGCCCCCTCCCCCCACCCCTTACCAGCCACACACATGGTGCCACACCTATCTCACCAATGTCACTGTGTGCCCTCTGCACAGACTGCTATGTAGCCTATCCTATTCATGTGACCCCAGGCCCAAAGCCCCCTCCCCCCACCCCTTACCAGCCACACACATGGTTCCACACCTATCTCACCAATGTCACTGTGTGCCCTGTGCACAGACTGCTATGTAGCCTATCCTATTCATGTGACCACAGGCCCAAAGCCCCTCTCCCCCCAACCCCTTACCAGCCACACACAGGGTGCCACACCTATCTCACTAATGTCACTGTGTGCCCTGTGCACAGAGTACTATGTAGCCTATCCTATTCATGTGACCACAGGCCCAAAGCCCCTCTCCCCCCAACCCCTTACCAGCCACACACAGGGTGCCACACCTATCTCACTAATGTCACTGTGTGCCCTGTGCACAGACTGCTATGTAGCCTATCCTATTCATGTGACTGCAGGCCCAAAGCCCCTCTCCCCCTCCCCTTACCGACCACACACATGGTGCCACACCTATCTCACCAATGTCACTGTGTGCCCGGTGCACAGACTGCTATGTAGCCTATCCTATTCATGTGACCCCAGGCCCAAAGCCCCCTCCCCCCACCCCTTACCAGCCACACACATGGTGCCACACCTATCTCACCAATGTCACTGTGTGCCCTCTGCACAGACTGCTATGTAGCCTATCCTATTCATGTGACCCCAGGCCCAAAGCCCCCTCCCCCCACCCCTTACCAGCCACACACATGGTGCCACACCTATCTCTTGCATTGACGATGTCAATGCATTTAGTTTTTGTTATTGCTCAGGTTTAACTTTACAGATGGAGATGAAACAATGTGCAGGTTATTTCTAAGCGTTTCCACTACGGAATTATGCAGTTTTCATAAAAATGGGTTCAATCGTTTTTGCACCAGCTTAGAACAAACAGACAAACACAACATTCTTATGATATTAGTATAAGTATACATCTCAAAAAGTCACCACAGTAACAAAAATATTAGTAGTGGACCCAGAAGGCTAAAATGAAAATGAAAAGTGCTATTAAATTATAATTAAATTACATGTGATGTACGTAAAGTTTTTCCTCATACCCCATAGAGGTGCACCGTGCACAGGAAATCTGATGCAGGAACCGTATATGGCAAATACGTGCGCAGCCGAACCTCGCGGCGATGTTTAGCTACACATCACCTTGTAATTGGATTGCCAGCTTAGAATGAAATTCGCAGTAATTTTTAGTCGCTTCCTCGGCTCCTTCATTATTCATGTTGAGGAAATGAGACCCAAACTGGCGTTTTTATTTAGGAATATTCCTCCCCTCTCACCAGAAGCGTCTTCATCCAGTCTAATGCCAGGAAACTTTGCTAAATGACCTCCTTAATCTCCACTTCTCTGTCTCCCAAACTCCTCTTATAGTCAGTAAATTAAACTGCTGCAAAACCACAGTCAATAAATTATTATCTCAAGTGGCGGAGAAATGTGATCTGAACACAACACAATGGAGGGGGGCGAGCAGGCTGATCCTGTATGAGAGATAATGCTACATAGCACATAATGGATACAATTACTGGAAGGAGCACACAAACCTCTAGCATCTGATTATTGAACCAATTACGTATTAAGGTTAGTGGTCCTACAACAGCCCAGAGTGAGGTTTACATTAAACATTTCACATAAGTATATCTATAAATAAATCCTGTGTGTGGTAATAACACAATGCTTTGTAAACAACTATCTATGTATCTATCTCATATCTATCTCTCATATTTATCTATCTCATATCTATCTATGTCATATTTATCTCTCATATCTATCTCTCATATTATCTATCTATCTCATATCTATCTTATATCTCTCATATCTATCTATCTATATATGTCATATCTATCCATCTATCTATCTTTCTATCTATCTATCTCATATCTATATATCTCATATTTATCTATATACTGTATCTGTCTATCTCATATCTATCTGTCCCATATCTATCTATCTATCTATCTATCTATCTATCTATCTATCTATCTATCTATCTATCTATCTATCTATCTATCTATCTATCATATCTATCTCATATATCTATCTCATATCTATTTATCTACTCAGATAGATAGATAGATAGATATGAGATAGAGAGATAGATATATGAGATAGATATGATAGATAGATAGATAGATAGATAGATAGATAGATAGATCTATCTATCTATCTATCATATCTATCTCATATATCTATCTCTCTATCTCATATCTATCTATATATCTCATATCTATCTACAGGGCCGTATTAAGCTCTGTGGGGGCCCCTATCAATAAAGGTTTTATATGTATATATATAATTATATATATATACATATCTATATATATCTATATAAATATAGATATATATATACACATATATGCCCCCTGAAGTTGTGCCCCTTCTCCAATGCCCCCAATAGTTGTGCCCCTTCTCTAATGCCCCCAGTAGTTGTGCCCCCTGCAATGCCCCCAGTAGTTGTGCCTCTTATTCAATGCTCCCTGTAGTTGTGCCCCTTGTCCGATACCCACAGTAATTGTGCCCCCTGCAATGCCCCCAGTAGTTGTGCTTCTTCTTCAATGCTCCCTGTAGTTGTGTCTCTTATTCAATGCTCCCTGTAGTTGTGCCACTTGTCCGATGCCCCCAGTAGTTGTGCCCCCTGCAATGCCCCCTGTAGTCGTGCACCCTAAAGTAGTGCCCCCAGTATTAACTCCCCCTCCGCGCCCACACACCTGTGAAAAACGTACCTGTCTAGGGGTCCCGGGTCACGCCGTCGCGGCTGCCGCTGCCTGCTGGATCTAACTAGATCCAGTAAAGGCGCGCAGGCTCCTCTCATCGCACGGGTGCCGTCATGACGTCATCCGTGCAATGAATCACTGGGAACGTTGGCCTCTGAAGCGATCAGAGGCCAGCGTTCCCAGTTAGTTGGTCACGATCTACATGCAGGAGCTCCGCGAGCTTCTAGTAGATCGTGACCAACCTTAGCCGGACCTGACCTGAGGCATGTGGCCAGGGGTTGGGGACAGTGTGTGGGGGCCCCTGGACGACCACCCCTGTCGCCCTGCCTTTAATCCGGCCCTGTCTATCTATCTATCTATCTATCTATCTATCTATCTATCTATCTATCTATCTATCTATCTATCTATCCCATATCTGTCCCATATCTGTCCCATATCTGTCTATCTATCTCATATCTATCTATCTATCTATCTATCTTTCTTTCTCATATCTATCTTTCTCATATCTATCTATGTTTAGTATAATACCATACCTCCCAACAAGCTTGAAATCAGTGTCCGGTCTGTAAATTTGACCTGGCCTGGTGGCGCACCCCCCCCCCCCCCCCCGATTTTTCATCACACTGGGGTCGTGCTGTCATGCTTGGCTTAGGGAAATCCCCTACTGAGGGGGTGAAAGCTGAGGTCCCGGGCTGAGGGAGAAATCGGAGGCGTGGGGCCTGTAGATACGATCTCCTCATCCAATAAATATCGAATGTTGATGAGACCTGGCTAAAGGTGCGGAGTCTAACCTGCTGGGAGGTGTTCACCAGTGACCCCTCCAAGCGGGATATGGGTTTAAGCTGCACCCAGCAGGCAGGTCGCGGCCCTGTGGTCAGGTATTCGATACCCACGGGAATAGAGAAAATACAACAATGGCCCAAGAGAAATACTTCAGTAAGAAACACAGCTGCACAAAGAGTTAGTATTTGTAGTTGTGCACAAGTAAAGGGTTTTTGAAGCACAGTTACCCAAAGAGGTGGCACTTGTACCTGTACGCCAGCAAAGGTGTCCTGACGCACTATTGCAACAAGAGGTGGCACTTGTAATGGCACGCAGGTGAGGTGTTCTGAAGCAATGCTGCACAAGGAGGGTGGTACTTGTAAGGCACATAGGCAGGATGTTCAGACACACTGTTGCACACTGAGATGGCACTTGTATAGCACAGAGGCAATATGTTAGGAACGCACTGTTGCACAAGGAGATGACACTAGTAGACTCGAGGATATCACGATGAGGTAACCTGGAACGAGGTAACGGCAAGTATACACAAGGTAACGACAACGTTGCACAGGCAGCTTCCTTCTGTCTATAGACTTGCTTTATACCCTAAGGTACCACCACCATGCTACCAATGGGTAAAGGGTAGTCAGGTGATATGAACGGTCATGGCTGCGTCCATGATGGCAACCGCAGCAAAGAAGGCACAGTGCAGCTCATGGATGTCCACATGGCTCTAAGTATAATACTCAGCGCATCACTTGCCTCCGCACCTGACGTCTGACCACCTGAGGGATCAGGGGAAGCCGGCGCTGTGGTGAGTAACGGCCGATCGTAGGCTGCAACCTGACGCGTGCCCAGCACTCCTGGAGAAGCTAGGCTGCCCCCAGGACTCTCCTTGCACAGTGAACAGATGCCGTGCACATGCAATGCGCCACCTAACTTTCCCACCACAGGACACTGCAGTCCGCAGGTGGAATGCTGGAACAGTCCTGGAAAAGCGAGACAGTTGGGAGGTATGATAATACAGAAATAATGGTAACATACTGTATGTAATGTATAAGTTAATATCTGTGGTATGTTTTTAGCTCTGGCATTATCGCTTGTAATCAGTGACTTTATAAGTCATCCATTCATAGATTTCTCATTATAAGAAATATTGCACCCCAAATATGTCAATCATTTCGAATATCAGATCTTAGATGTCACCTTTGATTTCCGTGACCAGTATCTACACTCTGCCTATAGATCTGCCTAAGTCAATAAAAAAAGAAAACATCTGAAAAGTTTGCAAATATCATCTAAATATCAGCAGCTTGTGTCAGAAGAATGCAAGAAAATGTTAGTGAAATGTTCTGCTTGAAATATTGGTCATTATGCTTTATGCTGTCAGCTCGGTCTGTAAAGGAAATCACCAGCTTCAGTTAGGTTAAAAAAGTAGCTGAATACTTAATTAAGTGTGAGGATATATAGGAGCTCGCGGGTTTTGGATCGATAGATAGAAAGTTAGGGGTTTAAAAGGGGGTGGTTTGTCTTAGACTTCCAGCATTGAATGACAGACTTAGGGCCTGATTCAGACCCACTCGCGAGCGGCTGTCCGCTCGCAAGTGGGTCGATGGTCTGCACTGAGCATGCGCACGATGGAGGGAGCTCCGTCGTGCACATGCGCCAGAAGCGACGAGCGAAGGACTTTCCTTCGCTCGTTGTGTCTGATCAAAGGGGGCGTGCTGTCGACGTTGATTGACAGCACGCCCCCTTTGGTGGGCGTGCTGGGGGCGTGCCTCCCTGACGGAGGCGTTCCCAAGGGAACGCCTACCGTCAGAAGCCGGCCCACTGACATCACTAGTGATGTCAGTGGGAGTGATTTTGACTCTGATAGAGCCAAAATCATTCCTGGCCTTGCGGTTGAAAACCTCAACCGCAGGCTCCGGCTCGCAGTGGCGATGGTCGCAATGGTCACGACCATCGCGGCCATCAAACTGCACACTCGTATAGGCTGTGGGTGGTGACCCACAGCTATACGAGCGTCCAGGAGGACGCTCCATAATTATGGAGAGCGGCCCTCATTCAGAGCGTGCGCTCTGCTCAGAGCGTACGGCTCTGAATGAGGGCCTTAGTTAGCCTATTAAGTGTTAGTGGGAGGGGCTGTTAGACAGTCCATAATTACACAGGGAGAGCTTCCGTCTTCCTCTTTTCCAGATTGGATCCCCAGCCGCCCACCCGAATATCTTGGTTTACTTTTTTTCTTGTTTTTTTTTTTTACTTTTGTTGGAACGTCATTTTCTTATGATCCTTCCGGCTCAGCCTGGCGGAAAGCTGAATTGCCTCTTTAATTTAGCTTTAAGACCAAGGGGACAAACATGAAGTAGGATTCAGAAGTAAGTGAGTGATGTTTATACAGAGGGTCTCATTCAGACTTGGTCGATGTTAAGGCCCTGCGCACGTGCAGCGGCCGCATGAGCTCACTACAAAATGTCGATGTTGATGGACAGCTCGCCCCGTTTTGTAGGCGGGGCGCGGGGGGGGTGGCTACATAAATGGAGGCGTTCCAGACGGAACGCCTGCCATTTTGTGAGCGGCCGCACTGACATCAGCAGTGATGTCAGTGGGTGGCTTCCTGGGGCTTGCGGTTGCCGAGACCCAACCTTAGGGTCTCGTCGCAAGCCCCGATGGTCGCGATGGTCTTGAACATCAACCTGGTTGGTCGCTAAAGCTGTGGGTGGTAGCCCACAGCTTAGCTAGCGACCAGGAGGCCGCACTAAAAAACACAAGCGGCCGCCCTCATGCAGAACGAGCGCCTGTGAATGAGGGCCATACTGTTCTCCCACCATTACAGCAGTGCCCCTCGGCGGCCTCTTGTAGCGCAAGAGCGGATGATTGGCACCTGTGAGAGCGGCTGGTTTGTCTCTGGTCTCCAGTTGAGTGAGGGGCCAACTCTCTGCCAATTAAGTGGGAGTTGTACCACCCAATCTGGTTTGTGGTGGGGTGGGTGCCACCCCCTTTATTTTAATATCTTTATATGGCTGTGGCAGAGTTTCGCACTGCTTTTTCATGCCACCCATCACAACTATAAATCTAATTCAATAAATTTAGGCCCCATAGCATCGACAACAATCCTCACCCATTCCTGGTCTCTGCTAACCACCTCCTTTTTTGTATTGTATTTTTTCTCCCCCCCCCCCATCTCCAGATTTAACTGCAGTCTTTACTTTATTTTATTCTGTTTTGTATTGTTTTCTGTCCGTACATATTTTTATTTCTTTTCCCCTTCGCTAGATAATTCCTTCCTTGACGCTAGATAATTACCTGGGTATCAATCTCTTTTATGTCCACTGTAACTGTCCAATATGATCCCTATGATCTTCTCTGGCCTTTGGTAATATGTCTATGCGTGTTTGTGAATTGTGTGCGCAGTAGCCGCACGTGCATCAACAAAGTAGCGCCAAGCGTGCACCTGTGTCATAAGTAAAGGGCCGGTTGGCTTGACCGTTAAAGGGTGCTGTAACCCCCAAAGTACACTCCAAACCAAATAAAAAAATATTTTCTGTGTTTGTGAATTGTGTGCGCAGTAGCCGCACGTGCATCAACAAAGGAGCAGCGCCAAGCGTACGCTTGTGTCCCATAAGTAAAGGGCCGGCTGGCTCATTTCCTAAAGGGTGGTGTAACCCACAAAGTGCACTAGTCTCCAACAAAAATAAAAAATTATTTTCTGTGTTTGTGTGCGCCTTAGCCGCACGTATATATCAATATAACATAAATGGAGGACCAAACTTTCTCCGATAAAAATAAAATAGTGAAAGATCAAGAACCACTTCCTCCTAGTGCTATTGCTGCTGCTGGGAGTCGTTCATCATCCCAGAGAGGAAGTAGGAACACCACTACTTTTACTAAACAATTGACCCTCCAACAGTCCTTAGCGAGGAGGATGAAGTACGACAGCAGTCATCCTGAAGCAAAACGTATAACTGAGGCCTTGACTGCTATGTTGGTGTTAGACGTGCGTCCGGTATCCGCCATTAGTGCAGTGGGATTTAGACAATTGATGGAGGTAGTGTGTCCCCGGTTCCAAATCCCATCTAGATTCCACTTCACTAGGCAGGCGATACCGAGACTGTACAGAAACGTCAGAAAAAGTGTCCTCAGTGTCCTTAAAAATGCGGTTGTACCCAATGTACACTTAACCACGGACATGTGGACAAGTGGATCAGGGCAGACTAAGGACTATATGACTGTGACAGCCCTCTGGGTAAATGTATCACCTTACGCAGCAACAACAGCAGCGTCACCAGTAGCAGCATCTCAGAAACGCCAGCTCGTTCCAAGGCAGGCTACGCTGTGTATCACCGGTTTCAGTAAAAGGCACTCCGCCGACAACTTCTTAGAGAAACTGAGGGAAATCATCGCCCAGTGGCTTACCCCACTTAGACTCTCCTGGGGATTTGTGATATCTGACAACGCCACCAATATTGTGCGGGCATTACATCTGGGCAAATTCTAGCACGTCCAATGTTTTGCTCACACAATAAACTTGGTGGTACAGAATTTTCTGTAAAGCGACAGGGGCGTGCAGGAGACGCTTTGGGCGGCCTCAAAAATTTCTTGCCACTTTTGCCATTCAGCGACTGCGTGCGCCTGTGTCATAAGTAAAGGGCCGGCTGGCTTGTCCGTTAAAGGGTGCTGTAACCCCCAAAGTGCACTCCAAACAAAATAAAAAATTCTTCTTTTTTTTTCTGTCTTTGTGAAATGTGTGGGCTGTAGCCGCACCTGCATCCTCAAAGCAGCAGCGACAAGCGTGCATCTGTCTGTTAAAGGGTGGTGTAACCCCCAAAGTGCACTCCACAAAAAATAAAAAATTCTTCATTTTTTTTTCTGTCTGTGAATTGTGTGGGCTGTAGCCGCACTTGCATCCTCAAAGCAGCAGCGACAAGCGTGCGTCTGTCTGTTAAAGGATTACATCGGTGACAGCATCCAAGTAAGCATGTCAGACAGTCCGTACCTGTACAGGCAGGAAAAAGAGGCAATTTGGAGGCCCCTGTACAAACTGGCTCTATTTTACCTGAGTTGCCCCCCCCTCCAGTGTGTACTCCTAAAGAGTGTTTAGTGCAGCTGGGAACCTTGTCAGCGAAAGGCGTAGGAGGTTGCTTCCACAAAATGTGGAGAAGGTGATGTACTTAAAAATGAATGATCAACTCTTCCAGGGAGACCAGCCTCCAGAACGTACAGAGGGACCTGTGGTGGTGGATTCCAGCGGGGACGAATTAATACTCTGTGAGGATGAGGATGTACACAACACTGAAGAGGGTGAGGAATTGGTGAATGAGGAGGATGAGGACGACATCTTGCCTCCGTAGAGCCAGTTTGTGCAGGGACAGATTAATTGCCAGCTTGTTTTGTGGGGGCCCAAACGAAACAATAATTTCAGCTACAGCCGTGTGGCAGACCCTGGCGCTGAAATGATTGGTTTGTTAAAGTGTGCATGTCCTGTTTATACAACATAAGGGTGGGTGGGAGGGCCCAAGGACAATTCCATCTTGCACCTCTTTTCTTTCTTTGCAGTATGTACAGTTTGGGGCCTAGTTTTTCAAACTGCCATCCTGTCTGCCACTGCAGTGTCACTCCTAGATGGGCCACGTGTTTGTGCCGCCCACTCGTGTCGCTTAGCATAGTCATCCAGCTACCTCGGTGCAACCTTTTGGACATAAAAACACTATTGTGAGGTGTGAGGTGTTCAGAATAGACTGGAAATGAGTGGAAATTAAGGTTTTTGAGGGTAATAATAGCATAGGAGCAGAAAAACCCACAAATTCTGTGATTTTAGCTGTTTTTATGCTTTTTTAAAAAAAAAATACAGATCCAAAACACGGAAGGGTGGTTTTGGCAAAACTAATCCAGATCCAAAACACAAAGAATGATCCAGATCCAAAACCAAAACACGAAAAGTGGCCGGTGCACACCCCTATTATAAATATACAGTATATACACCTGTTTCAATGCAGAACCGGCCCTAAGCAGGTTGATGCCCTAGGCAAGATTTTTGTTGGTGCCCCCTAGCAGATAATCTCCACACACAGGCACCAGAAAAAAACATATTGGTTTGTGGTTTATTTTTTTTTGTTAAAGAACCAGGTGCTCAATGCACAAAATATACAACTATCCAGGCATCCTCCTCTGTTGGCGCAGAGGTGAACGGCGTAAAATGAGTCAGTCAGATACATCATACTGCTGTCTGCTGCTGGCCCTTCACTGCGGCGGCTTCAGGATGGTGCAATGTACCGGCTGCACCGCGCTAGTTCCGTCTCTGATCCAGCACCCCTCTACCTGTATCACAGCACAGCACCCATCACCCCTCTTCCACACAGTAATCCTCATCTAGCACCTCTCACCCCTCACAGCACCTCTCGTACAGAACCCATGTGCCCTCTCCCAGCACAGCACCCCTCCCCAGCAGCACAGATCACAGCCACACCTAACATCCATCACCAATCACAGGCCAGCGCACAGCACCAGCACCCCTCACAGCAGTAAGCTCAGCACCCCTTACCCCATTCTGAGCTGACTTCAATCAAAACATTTTTTCTAACACAGTCACATACTTTTTAAAAGTGGCTGGCTGCCTGTGCGTCCGCCCTTCCTGCTGCTTTGCTGCACCTGCTGAATCCTCCTCACTGCTCTTTATGGGGGTGGTGCTGGGAGGCTACAGGTAGTCAGTTCAGGCTCAGCCTGCTGGACTCCGCAAAGGCCCAGGCTCTAGCCTCCCTGGACCTGCTTGCTCCCGAAGCATTAGCTATTGCTCGCATTGAGCTGCCTGCTGCTGCCCAATCAGGAGCCCCGTCCCCGCAAGCGCCGCTGCCTGTCCGCTCAATGTTTGCTGCTGCCGGACCCGCTCGGAGATCAGCTGACAGCTCCGATCAGGCCAGGCAGCAGCATACAATGGACCCTGCTCAGCGGCAGTAGCAGCTGTCCTAGCCGGCAGCAGGTGCCCTATGCCTGCCCCAAACCTCCGCAGACCGCCGGCCCCAGGTGGGCTTGGACGCCCCTGGGAATTTGCTTAGTTTGCCTATGCCTAGGGCCGGCTCTGTGTTTCAATATAGCTTTTCATATTCTCTTATTATTGCACAGAGGGCCTGAATCAGGGCCGTCCCTCTTAGTTTTTAGAGCAGCCTCCTGGCCGCTTGCATAGCTGTGGGTGACCACCCACAAGCTTATGCGAGCGGCCAAAAAGATGGTCGCGATGGTCAAGACCATCGCGACCATCGGGCATGCGACGAGACCCTGCGGTAAGGTCTCATTGCCGCAAGCCCAGGAGTGCTTTTGGATCTATCAGAGCCAAAAGCACTCCCACTGACATCACTAGTGATGTCAGTGGGGCCGGACCCAGACGGTAGGCGTTCCCATGGGAACGCCTCCATCTGGGCTGCAACGCCCCCGGCACGCCCACCAAAGGGGGCGTGCTGTCACTTACCATCGACAGCACGCCCCCTTTGGTGCGAGATCCATAGCGACGGATTAGCCGTCGCTATGCGGGTCTCGCGCATGCCCATGACGGAGCTCCCATGCGCACTAGGGCACCATCGACCCGCTCGCGAGCGGGTCTGAATCAGGCCCAGAATGCATTAATTGCTGCCATTATTGCTCCTCTGTTCATATCAAATCTACAGCACTGTCAGCAGGTGCCGGTATTATTGGCGAGAATCAATATCCCTCATACACAGATGCGTCCTCACTAATCTTTGTTGCAGTCGTGCCAAATAGCCCCTCTCGGCGCGCCGGGTCCTGTGAAAATCCTTGCTGGCGCCGGGCGTCTTTTTTGCCGAAATGTATCTAAGTAGCAATGCAATTGTCAGACAATTTAATCATCACAGTCTCCTGGGGCGTATTAGTCACATCGCAAACAAAAAAAAAATGACGCCAGGCGCTAGCAGAGTTGCACAGGACTCGGTGGCTCACTCACGCCAGGCGTATTGCGCTGCATGGCGTATTGAGGCTTGATGAGCAAGGACACATCTGTACACTGTCACCTTCTGTTCCCTTCTGAAGACGCCAATTTGTAAACAAACTAAGCCCAGTGATATATCCAAAATGAAAGCGACTAAAACGACACGACCGTTTGCGCCAGTTCATTCATTCAGGGCAGTCGACCGAAATCCGTTTACTTACAAAAAACGTTGCATGAATCAATTATATCAATCCTGTATGCAAGCGTCCTGCTAAATAGCGCCTACATAATGTCGCGTCTGCACGCATAGTTTTATTTAGCAAGCACAAATTAAAAGGTCGCCCAACGAAACATGTCTGCTCACGGACGTGTACGGGTCCCAGCGCTCAGATTTGTTTATGCATCTTCGGTAATCACATAAATACGTCAGCTGGAGGCTACAGCTGTGCAGATGAGGGGAACCTTTCCATTACTGATCAACGGCATTGATCCCCAGACTTGGCCGCATCCTCATTCCCAGGCGTCAATCACCCACTGTCATGACAACAGGACATGGATCCAGATGTAAATGGTTTCCGAGGAAAGGTATTGAACAGTAAACAGATATACAGGATTTAACAATCATAGCTTATTTGCAATGTACATTAAGTCCACGTTCTAAAGACACAACCTGCACTGGGCTCTAATCCACAACCTTGGTATTAGAGTGCGAGTACCACGTTGTTCAGATGCAGTCAAGAAAAATATAACCATTTTTCATACTGGGACTTTTAAGTGTCATTTCTTTGTGTCATGGAACGAGACAGATATACCGGATTCCTTATTGCCAACCAGGCACCGGGGAGGAAGGGTTTGGGTAATGGTTAGGGTAGGGATTAGGAAAATACTTACGTTCGTTCCTATGGGTGTCGGGATTCTGGCTGTCGAGATGCCACTGTCGGTATTCTGACAGCCGGGATTTCATACCCATCCCCTTGCATCAACTTGTAACTTTAGGTGAGCAATGGAAACACTGCTGCTCAGGGTTTAAATAATGAAGCTGGTCTGAAAAACTGGCCTCCTGACATCAGTAGTCACATGAATGCAAATGAAAGGGATTTGAAAGTGCCATGGGCTCAATGCTAGGAGATGGCATCGGTGTATCGATGGCCCTGACGGAGAGATCCAGAATGGGTAAGTGCGACCGACAGCGCTGGCCTGTGACGCTTTGGTGCAATGGCATGATGTATTGTTGGTGTATGCGGTCGGCACCCCTGCGGTCGGGATGCTGACGCTTACATTACCGGCACCAGAATACTGACGCCGGTCAGAATCCCGGTGCCGGGATGCCGAAGGTAAGTAGCAGGGCTTGGGGGAGAGTTAGAGTTAGGCACTAGGGGGAGGGTTAGGTTTAGGGTGCGGGGAGGGGGAGGTTAGGTTAACGCACTAGGGGAGGAGGGTTAGGGTTAGGCACCAATTGTCGGTATGCCAACCCTGTCGGGATCCCGACTGTCGGTATTTCATATCGATTCCATTGGTGCTTGTATAAGGGAGGTAATTAATTTTTAAAGTTATTTTCAAAAGCATAATTGTCCTTACAACATCTAATTGACTTATAGGTGTATATCAAATATAAAATAAAAAGTTCCTGCTGGCATTTTGTAGGCATGGCAAGGTTGTACATGATATTTACTGCATCAACACCTAACACGAGACAATTCCCTCCTAATGATGGTTTCAGACAAAGCAAATTTTAAATATCCAGAGCACTAATCCCTTACAAAACAACCCAAACTTCTCAATAACCTTTAATAAACACAGCATTTCCTCAAATTAGTGATGTATTAAAGGAATGCTCAGTGCTGAGTACTGCTGACCTTTCAAATATTGTTTCACAAAACTCTAACTAAGAGAATCTCACCTTCATAATTTTATTTGAAGTTTGGGTGGTGAATGAACACATAACCTTTCCATAAAGAAACAGCCCTTCAGAACATAGAATTACTTACAGTACCTGGCACAATTATCTGCCTAGATGAAACGGGATAAACCTCTTTCTTTGTCCTCCATTGCATCAAACCTTATTTACTCAAAGGATTATACTGAATGCGGTCTTCCATATATATATAATGCTGCTTTTTTCTCCAGAACTGTCAATGAGCAATTAACATTAATAGCTTTCCTAGACAGGTTGTATACTGATACCTACAACCCAATAATCCCTCAAAATTGTGCATAATTATGGAGAATATATATCCCCTGGCCTGGGAGCCAGCCAGCTATTTGATTCCAGCTGTAAAAATGTAGCCAAGAACGAGACTGCATCCAATGGAATCGGTTCCCGACACCAGCATCCCGGCAGCAGTGGAAATCCTGATCGTCCTCAGGTAAGTATTAGCTAACCTAATTCTACCCCATAACACTCCCTTAGGGGTGCCTAACCCTAACCTCCCGGGGGTTGCCTAACCCAGAGTCCCCCCTAGAACCCTAAACGTAACCCTCCCCCCGCGCGGCCTGGCGTCCCTTCGATCGGGATGCCGGGTGTAGGTCTGAAGGCGTAGGCCTGTCTTTAGACCCTTGCTGGGATATGACAGTCGGGAAGCCGGCTGTCGGGATTAAGGGCCTGATTAAGAGCTGAATGGTCTGACAAGAGCGCTCGCTCTGAATCAGGGACCTCCTACCTGTTTTAGGAGCATCCTCATGGACGCTCGCATAGCTGTGGGTTACCACCCACAGCTATAGCCAGCGTCCATGATGATGGTCGTGATGGTCTTGACCATCGCGACCATCGGGCTTGCGACGGAGACCCTGCGGTAGGGTCTCGCTGCCGCAAGCCCTGGAGTGATTTTGACTCTATCAGAGCCAAAATCACTCCCACTGACATCACTAGTGATGTCAGTGGGGCCGGCTTGAGATGGTAGGCGTTCCCATGGGAACGCCTCCGTCTGGCAGGCACGCCCACCAAAGGGGGCGTGCTGTCAATCAGCATCGACAGCACGCCCCCTTTGGTGCAAGACCCGGAGCGATGGTGAGCCCGTCGCTCGCCTGGTCTCGCGCATGTGCACGACGGAGCTCCCTCCGTCGTGCGCATGCGCAGTGGGGAACATCGACCCGCTTGCGAGTGTCCTGCCGCTCGCGAGCGGGTCTAAATGACCCCCTAAGTCCGCTGGCTTCCCGACTGCATACCTTTCTAATAAGGGGGAAACCAGGAACCAGAGTCTTCCCCTACCATCTAATCTCTTTCACACCGCCGCTTCGACCCGGGTTATTGCCGCGTCAACCTGGGTTGCGACTCAGTGTAAAAGGGGACAGGGTTGGATTCCCAGGTTGTGTGACCCGGTAAGCCGGACTGGATAGCTTGCAGGGTGTAACACGGGAACGACCCTTGTATTCCTGCAGTGTAAATCTGGGTCATCTTACTCGGGTCTGTCTGCCCCTCCCCTTTAGAATGTAAGCTCTTACGAGCAGGGCCCTCTGCCCTCTTGTGCTTCTCCCTACTTTACTTTCATCTACTTCTTACTCCCTACTAGGGCACCTAACACTTGGTTGCTTATACTCTGCTGCTTATGTGGGTGTTATGGTCGCTAATGTAGCAATGTATATTATCCTTGTCCTTGTCCTACATTGTATTGTACTATAAGTCGCTGGTCACTGATTTGTTTATGTACTTTGTAAACCTCTACGGAACACTTGCGGCGCCATATAAATAAACAGTAATAATAATACTTATTCAAGGGTCAAAATCTCTGTACTTTCCCCAATCTCTCTCTGATATAACCAAATAATACGTCCATTGCGTAAAGCTAAACGAGTAGAGAGTCACATGCACAAACACTGTCAGCAGTAATAGAGATATGTCATGGTAACGATCTATGTGGGAAGCACGCTGAATGCAATGAAGAGGAATGTTCTATTAATTAAAATAGCAGCGTATATCCTGCAGCTGGGCGTGGGGAAGGGGGGAAGGGGGGGTACTGTTACATTTGGAGGCTGATTTCCACATGCTATAAACCTGGGAACAATTACTATCTGTCACGGTTCTACCAGGTCACTAATGATCATAAAGTAATTTGAAGATGTCCCTAGAAAGTGAAAGATGGATCGTCATTACCATGTCTTACTTTGGCAGCTGGTATACAGAGTCTTATAGTTAGAGATGTGCGCCGACCCCCATGTTTTGGTTTTGGATCTGGATTCATCTTCGTGTTTTGGTTTTGGATCTGTATTTAAAAAAAAAAAAAAAACAGTTAAAATGACGTCATTTTGACCTGTTAGCTGTTCTGACTTCTGAACTGCGGGAAGATCCGAACCGGGACTCTGTTCAAATCGGTACCACAAAGTGATTCCGAGCGCGGACTTGGTTCGATACGAAACCCCTAAAATCGGTTATTGTCGGTTCTCTGAGAACCGGACCCTCATAGCTACAGTTAAAAAGTCTTTAGTTGTTTTTCTAGGACTCTTTGTAAAGCTCGTATTGTCCTCCTGCGCATTGGGCTTGATTCATTACGGATCATTATTGCGACCACAGCGGCGATTACGCACGCAGGTCCTTGCAAAAATATACTAATGAATGCAATCGCAATGCTGACGCAGGCCAAGATAAAGACGCCCACCTCCCCGTACTCACATCCGTAATACTTTGCAAATCTGCGAAACCATCGGGTAACATCAGAGCCTCACGCATAACTGCGCAAGGTTAGACTTTACTCAGAAATAGCTAACCTCGTCGCACCCAGTGAGCGCTCAAGCTGCGTATGGCATCGCAGTGACTAATTTATGCATGGCCCTGTAACGGCGTTTAAACGCCCTGGCACGCCTGCGTTTTGCCGACCACCACCCTGTCAACACCCCAAAACACTCACTTCCTGTCAATCACTCTACACTGAATCTGCAGTACGATCACAGTGGGGCCTTTGCGCGCGTGCACTGCGATGCATACACAGTACGCAGCAATCGGCCGTCTGCGTGCGTAATTGCAATGGCGATCCGTATTGAATCAGGCCCATTGTCCTGTGTGGAAATGAAGAGACATTTGGAAGCTCTTATGTTTAGTGTCCATTTAAAAGGAGAGTGCAAGTTAATTATTTGTACTTTCTAGAATGTCAGCTCTTGCGAGCAGGTTTTCAAACTCGGCCCTCAGGACCCCAAACAGTGCATGGTTTCTAGGTCTCCTCACCGAAATAATTAGCTCCACTTGTAGATCTTTTAAAAGGTGTCCGTGAGAAATGAATACACCTGTGCTCCTGCTAGGTGACCTGGAAAACGTGATCTGTTTGGGGTCCCAAAGACCGAGTTTGAGAACCACTGTCCTAGAACAATTGCAGCTCTTGCTGTTAGTAACTGTGATTCGGAAAAGCACTATCTTCAAATTCAGATTTCTGATGCACCTCGATTTCTAGTCCTTTCTGGAATAAAATATATGTTGCCCTACATGAACAAAATAGAAACAGAATCACAACGCCATACACCCTCGTGGCCACGCAAGGACCTGTAAGTGCCTGCATACCAACGTAATCTTTTTTTTTTAGTAGTGCTTATCTTAAGGTGTTTACTGCTTCAAAGATGGGGATTCAGCGCCAATAGTATCTCCACCGTCAAAAAACGAGACGAGAGAGTGTGTAAAACAAATGAAAACCATATGACGTGCCTACTACCAGTTATATATCAATAATGCTGATCTTAAAGTTGTTTTAAAAGTGCAACAGTGTAATACTGTTGTTAATGTTAAACTACTTAGTGTTAGTACACAGTATAAAGTGCCTCTGTACCAAAAACATGAAGTATCTGGGGAACTGAAGTCTGTTTAGAACTTTCTTCTCCCATAAATCCTTTGGTCCTCAGAGAGAACATGTTGTATAGCAGAACAGATCAAAACCATGGTGTGGAAATTTTGAAACAAATCCATACTTTATACAAGACACAGAACTTAATATACGAAAAAGCACTGGAATAATCGGAGGATGAGAGGAATGGTTTCCTGCATCAACCCAACATATATCGTCATTCATTACATTAAACTTCATCAGGGACATGTATATGTATATATATGCAAGGAGATGTAGTTACAAATCCAGGCTGTCAGAATCCCGACACCATCCTCCCAATGTTAAGTATTGGGGTTAGGGGGAGGGTTAGGATTAGGGGTTAGTGTTAGGCACTAGGGGGGAGGGTTAGGATTCGGCACTAGGGGGGAGGGTTAGGATTCGGCACTAGGGGCGAGGGTTAGGTTTATGCACGGGGGGAGGGTTAGGTTTAGGGTTCGGAGACAACAGGTTAGGGGTAGGGTTAACATACTTAATGATAGGTGTCGGTATCCTAACCCTGGCGGAATGCTGACACTCGTGGTTCTGACCTCCTGGATCCCGTACACTGACATCCCGTACTCAGCCCTGTGCAAGTGTTGTACCATATTTCATGGTAGTTACAGCTGCAGAAAGCACAGGACGGATCGTTTGTCAGGTAAAGTACAAATTTCTGCAAACTGTCTATAAGCATCAATACGCTGGTTTTCAGAGGTATCTTTTCCACCTAGTATAAGGTGGGAGCACGGGCACACTGATGACAAGTAGCAAGCATACAAATAGGGGCTGGGTGCACCCCATGATGCACTAAACTCTGAATATTATTTATTACCAGTTATTTATATAGCACGCATATATTCCAAGGCACTTGAATATGGGAAAGATGTGATTTTATTTCAGGGAATACGTACACAGGGATTCAACATCAGGCCCCTGACGACGTGTCTACTTCATAAATCACCCCTATAGTCCATGTCTTTGTTCCATATGTTGTTAAGTTGTTGTTGTCAAATTACCATTTACTAGATGCCTATTTTAGAATTCATGGATTTCCAATGTCATTTCCAAAGCATTTAAAACTCACAGGTATGTTACCTGGGGAATTAATTCTGACTTTGCACAAATAAAAACGTATCCGTAAACTGTAGTTCTTCTATGATTGAGCCTTGGTTTTGGTTTTTACGAATTCATTCCCTTCGTTGTATCTGCTTCTATACAGAGCGACGGCGTGGAACAGTTGAAATGCCGGCATCTCGCGGCCACAAACATCTCACGAATTCCCTCACACCACACAGAGGCTTGCGGGAAAATGGGTCATGTTGCCCCTTTTATGTCTCTAACAAATGTGATCCCTGTGGAAGAAATACCTTAAAAAGTGTAAGAGTATTAAATTACATATGGGGGTAAATTTACAAAAATTTTAAAAAAGGAAAAAACGAGATGGGCATCGCCCAAATCAACCAATCACATCCTAGCTATCAGTTTTCGAGTACTATTCAGAAAATGGCAGATAGAACCCGATTGGATGATTGGCAGCCCCTCTAATCTTCCTTATTCAGAAGTTTTACTAAATCTACACCCCTAGTTTTGTTTGAGCAAAAAAAAATTTACTACTCAGGGAGCTTCCCTAATTATTGTTGGAACAGATCAAATTAATTCACTGTGACAACCAGACCCAGTATATGCACAGAAATGTGTATAATTAATATTATTCTCATTCACCAACAGAGTCTTTCCTACCTTGCTGCGGATAATAAATATAGAGGGAATAAAGGTCGTCCGCCAGAAGTGGAATATATAGTTGAATATTAGATATTAAGCAAATGAACGTATTGAATTCCAGCCATATATCTTCATTTTGATATGTTTCTGCAGAGAAAACATGAACCTTAGTAAAATTGGATCATTTATCTACACAGAAGAACAAAATCACCGCACTGTATACCATTAGGAAGAATGTAAATATTACCCACATATCACAGGGGCACAATGATCTATAGGATAAACTGCAAAATGAATATCCCCTGGCAATGAATTGTAAAGGTTAAGCTTAGAATAATTTAAATTCAATACGATACATGGTAGGAAACAGTCTAAGGCTTGAGATAAATCACTACAGGGGACGTATATGAAAGCTAGCGTACAGGCAACGCCACAATAGGTGTTATACTGTATCATCCAATACACTTACTGGATTATCCTGGTATATTGAGTTAACCTATGAGCAAGTTTTCATAAATGTTCCCCAACGGTTTTAAACCTTCATCACAAAAAAAAAAAATGTAGAAAGCGTCGCTATTATTGTACTATTATTCCCACATCAGTAATTACGCTCATTACACGCTCAGATATGGACAGAAGGAGGCTGTCTAGTCAGAAGGATATTTTCTCCTTTCTTGTTGGAAAACATTTTTTCTTGTAACCTTTAATTACGAGGACTGGTATAATGAGAATAACGGAGGGGAAAAGTACGAAGTAGAAATGTATTTTGATTAATGAGAAGTATATAAAAAAACACTATAGGATGGGACTAGGATTGTAGGCCTCTGTATGTGTCTAACTAGCAGAAAGTGATGTTAAGTAAATTAGACAACAGATGTAATCCCTTAGAACTGAAGCCAAATTAGTGTTGCTTGGTTGGTGGAATAAAACATGTAAATAAGGCCGGCGCCGTGCATGCGAGGCGGAGTGTTGGTTATTAGATTGGCGCGCCAGCGCAAAACACAAACTGCTAAGTCAAAATTAACTCTGTAGTCGTCAAGTCTCTATTTCATCTTCACTCATTAATTGTCTGTAAGTGAGATAGATAGAGAGATAGATAGATAGATAGATAGATAGATAGATAGATAGATAGATAAAGCATAAAATAAATATATCTATCTATCAGTGGAGGATAAAAAACAGTTTTCAACAGTTCAAATCTCTATACACTATTTACAATGTTTTGCATTAATATTTATTAAAATAACCTTCAGCCAACAAACTCTTGTTACAAACGCTTACAATTTTTTGCCCATTATCCAATTCTAATCATCTCAACTGTAATATAGTAAATTCCAACTCAGTGATAGGAATGTTCCCTGCTTATTGGCTGTTGCAGTTTAGATGCACCAGGTTGGTTGAAGCAGTGATTTATCGGGGCTGTGAGAAGAGCCACAGAACATGGACTGTTGGCGGGGACCAATGCACTAGTAAAGCATGGGCTGTTGGTGGGGACCAATGTAAGCATGGGCTGTTGGCAGGGTCCAATGTAAGCATGGGCTGTTGGCGAGGACCAATGTAAGCATGGGCTGTTGGCGAGGACCAATGTAAGCATGGGCTGTTGGCGAGGACCAATGTAAGCATGGGCTGTTGGCGAGGACCAATGTAAGCATGGGCTGTTGGCGGGGACCAATGTAAGCATGGGCTGTTGGCGGGGTCCAATGTAAGCATGGGCTGTTGGCGGGGACCAATGTAAGCATGGGCTGTTGGCGGGGACCAATGTAAGCATGGACTTTTGGCGGGGACCAATGTAAGCATGGGCTGTTGGCGAGGACCAATGTAAGCATGGGCTGTTGGCGAGGACCAATGTAAGCATGGGCTGTTGGCGAGGACCAATGTAAGCATGGGCTGTTGGCGGGGACCAATGTAAGCATGGGCTGTTGGCGGGGACCAATGTAAGCATGGGCTGTTGGCGGGGACCAATGTAAGCATGGACTGTTGGCAGGGACCAATGTAAGCATGGACTGTTGGCGGGGACCAATGTAAGCATGGACTGTTGGCGGGGACCAATGTAAGCATGGACTGTTGGCGGGGACCAATGTAAGCATGGACTGTTGGCGAGGACCAATGTAAGCATGGACTGTTGGCGGGGACCAATGTAAGCATGGACTGTTGGCGAGGACCAATGTAAGCATGGACTGTTGGCGAGGACCAATGTAAGCATGGACTGTTGGCGGGGACCAATGTAAGCATGGACTGTTGGCGAGGACCAATGTAAGCATGGACTGTTGGCGAGGACCAATGTAAGCATGGACTGTTGGCGAGGACCAATGTAAGCATGGACTGTTGGCAAGGACCAATGTAAGCATGGACTGTTGGTAGGGACCAGTGTACTAGTAAAGCATGGACTTTGCCTGCTGCTCCCATGTGTTTTATTTCTGTTTTGCAGGACAATTCTGGATTTTTCATTTTTAATTCTTAAATTGGACCAGTTATTTCCTTCTGTTCACCTGGGTTTAAATTCCTTATTAAACTAAAATTAGATGACCAGGAGCAAACAAATGAGAACCTAGTGGCACTAACTGCTCACAATCCACAATTCTCAGCGGCTCCCAATTTGAGGTTCTTGAGAGCCATCAAAATAGCATATTCCAATAATCTAAATACACATAAATCTGCCGCATTGTATCAAATCAATTCCAGTCAATTTTCAAGTAGAGAAAGAAGTACAGAGCCGTAAGCATTGGGTTGGATCAAAACTGTAAGCCCCCTCCCGTTTTAAAAAAAACAAAACCTTTATAATAAAGGCGCGCATATCCACTTGCCGATATAAATGACGATTGAAAGTTTACGGCATCATTATCGTTCAATTGTTTATGAGGACCAATGTAAGCATGGGCTGTTGGCGGGGACCAATGTAAGCATGGGCTGTTGGCGGGGTCCAATGTAAGCATGGGCTGTTGGGCTGTTGGCGGGGACCAATGTAAGCATGGGCTGTTGGCGGGGACCAATGTAAGCATGGGCTGTTGGCGAGGACCAATGTAAGCATGGGCTGTTGGCGAGGACCAATGTAAGCATGGGCTGTTGGCGAGGACCAATGTAAGCATGGGCTGTTGGCGGGGACCAATGTAAGCATGGGCTGTTGGCGGGGACCAATGTAAGCATGGGCTGTTGGCGGGGACCAATGTAAGCATGGACTGTTGGCGGGGACCAATGTAAGCATGGACTGTTGGCGGGGACCAATGTAAGCATGGACTGTTGGCGAGGACCAATGTAAGCATGGACTGTTGGCGGGGACCAATGTAAGCATGGACTGTTGGCGAGGACCAATGTAAGCATGGACTGTTGGCGGGGACCAATGTAAGCATGGACTGTTGGCAAGGACCAATGTAAGCATGGACTGTTGGCGAGGACCAATGTAAGCATGGACTGTTGGCGAGGACCAATGTAAGCATGGACTGTTGGCAAGGACCAATGTAAGCATGGACTGTTGGTAGGGACCAGTGTACTAGTAAAGCATGGACTTTGCCTGCTGCTCCCATGTGTTTTATTTCTGTTTTGCAGGACAATTCTGGATTTTTCATTTTTAATTCTTAAATTGGACCAGTTATTTCCTTCTGTTCACCTGGGTTTAAATTCCTTATTAAACTAAAATTAGATGACCAGGAGCAAACAAATGAGAACCTAGTGGCACTAACTGCTCACAATCCACAATTCTCAGCGGCTCCCAAATTGAGGTTCTTGAGAGCCATCAAAATAGCATATTCCAATAATCTAAATACACATAAATCTGCCGCATTGTATCAAATCAATTCCAGTCAATTTTCAAGTAGAGAAAGAAGTACAGAGCCGTAAGCATTGGGTTGGATCAAAACTGTAAGCCCCCTCCCGTTTTAAAAAAAACAAAACCTTTATAATAAAGGCGCGCATATCCACTTGCCGATATAAATGGACGATTGAAAGTTTACGGCATCATTATCGTTCAATTGTTTATGAGGACCAATGTAAGCATGGGCTGTTGGCGGGGACCAATGTAAGCATGGGCTGTTGGCGGGGTCCAATGTAAGCATGGGCTGTTGGGCTGTTGGCGGGGACCAATGTAAGCATGGGCTGTTGGCGGGGACCAATGTAAGCATGGGCTTTTGGCGGGGACCAATGTAAGCATGGGCTGTTGGCGAGGACCAATGTAAGCATGGGCTGTTGGCGAGGACCAATGTAAGCATGGGCTGTTGGCGAGGACCAATGTAAGCATGGGCTGTTGGCGGGGACCAATGTAAGCATGGGCTGTTGGCGGGGACCAATGTAAGCATGGGCTGTTGGCGGGGACCAATGTAAGCATGGACTGTTGGCGAGGACCAATGTAAGCATGGACTGTTGGCAAGGACCAATGTAAGCATGGACTGTTGGTAGGGACCAGTGTACTAGTAAAGCATGGACTTTGCCTGCTGCTCCCATGTGTTTTATTTCTGTTTTGCAGGACAATTCTGGATTTTTCATTTTTAATTCTTAAATTGGACCAGTTATTTCCTTCTGTTCACCTGGGTTTAAATTCCTTATTAAACTAAAATTAGATGACCAGGAGCAAACAAATGAGAACCTAGTGGCACTAACTGCTCACAATCCACAATTCTCAGCGGCTCCCAAATTGAGGTTCTTGAGAGCCATCAAAATAGCATATTCCAATAATCTAAATACACATAAATCTGCCGCATTGTATCAAATCAATTCCAGTCAATTTTCAAGTAGAGAAAGAAGTACAGAGCCGTAAGCATTGGGTTGGATCAAAACTGTAAGCCCCCTCCCGTTTTAAAAAAAACAAAACCTCTATAATAAAGGCGCGCATATCCACTTGCCGATATAAATGGACGATTGAAAGTTTACGGCATCATTATCGTTCAATTGTTTATTAATCGTGCGGTAAAATGCTGGCATCGGCCAGCGATGCGCGGGCCTTTGTCGACATCGCTCATCGCCCGAACATGGCGGGTAAACCTGACGATATTATCAGGATGAGCATGTTCGGGGATGAGGTAGGGTGCCTGCACTGAACGACATATCGTTCCGTTTGGGCACTGCAGAGTAGAATGAATGACTGAACGCTATCGTAATCGTTCAGTCCTTCATTGTCGGCAAGTGGATACGCGCCTTAAGACCTTCAAGGCTAGAAGTTTGTGTCACCCAGATACATTCCTATGGCGCAAGTTTCAAATTGTTAGAAGTATGCACAATTAAAATAAACAATTAAAAATAAAAACATCAAAAACATTGGCATTTCTGCCACCAAGCAGCCGGAAGGCGTGTACTCCGACATAACGCCTTTACTGTTACAAAGTACCTCGATGAAAGCTTGGAAACAGAGAGGCTCGGTCAGTATAGAAAGAATATAATTATTTACACAATAACACACACCGGCACCTATTCAGACCACAGTATCTCATTCACTGGGAAAACTTTGTTACCTTCAGACTTTGCTTATCTAGGTCACGATTTTCACTTTATACAAACCAGAACATTCCGCTTATATCTCCCATCTGCCTTTCTGACTGTAAACTTCAGTAACAGAGTTGAAGTGTTATTTTAATTCTCTATCAATATACAGCAAAGCCTCACATTGCGCACGCCAGCGCAGTTAGCTGGGGGAAGGCCGCGCTGCCTTTGTGCACAGACAGCAAGTTTGGTCACAGATGTGACTGGTTAACTGTACAAGTATTGAGGATAATTCCACACTACAATAGTTCATTCACCAAGGAAACCTGCAGTGGATTACAGCTTTTCTATGGTTAAATGTGTTCTTAATTTGCCTCTTTTATTCAGTTTTCAACCATAAATGAGCCCCTTATGAGGCATTCACTCTACGCCAGTGACAACTCTTTTTATCTGCAGGGAAAATATTTTTGGATAATAATTTATGGTTACGACAGATTCCGAGCAGACTCGGTTACTGTAGAGGCTCAACACTTAATGATGTAGTGTCTTGTAGAGGCCGACCTTTTTTTTTTTTTCTTTTCTCTTGTAGTGAATACTGAAATATTTGCAAATATGACCCATTGCCAACCAGTTGAGAGCAAAGAAATGAGTTTTTATTAAAGCGTCACTTTAAATGATTTTTGCTTTTAGGAAAATAAATGACAGCTAAATATATCTTTAGCGCATCAAAAACACAGCGATTGTCTGAGCTTATTGCTATTTTTTATTTTTTTAAACCAAAGCCAAAGAGGTGAGAGCAGAAATCTGAGCCTGCAAGGGAAGACGTGACCTCCTCCTTATAATAAGTCAATGATGTGTCAAGGTCAAAACCTCTGTGTTGTTATCCTGTTGTTTTCCTGAATGATTCACTGACAAGGAAACTGTGATTGTAGGTAGAGGAAACAGATGAAGGACAATCAGGGCCCAAATGATTAAGGAAATACTGGATGATAAGACCCAAACACAAACAACGTGACTAGCACAATATTCATTTAAACTCTATTTAGTATATAAAAAAAATCTAATAGGGGAAGGGGGTTTTGTATATGAAAAAAAAAAATGCATGTTGAAAAAGTTTCACAGTTATACAGTACAAGGATAATATATAAACATATCTAAGGCTATGACATACTTAAGACCTTTATCGGAATTATGCTGGGTACACACGGGACAATCTGCACCACTAACGATATCGCTGAACGATTTCCCTGTAGTGCAGGACAAACGATATTGGGTGTACACACAGAGCGATATCTTTCAGTGAAGTCATCCTGACACATCTCTGAACAGGCAAATCTTGATGAAATCGTCCAAATTGGCTGCATTGATCGGACATTGCATACACAACGATATATCATTGAACTATATAGTTATCGTTCAAAGATATCGTCTCGTGTCAATGCATCTTTACTTTGGAAGAATTGTTTGTCAGTAGTAGGAATCAAAAAAGGTTCTTTCATCCAAAAAAAAAAAAAGTAAAAAAAAAAATCAAAAAGTCTTCATGGCATGACTACAGAATTCAACAGAATGATATTTTTCAGGCTAGAAAACTATCCTATTTTTTTGTTCTCGTTTAAGTTTGTAAAAAGGATTTTTTTGTTGTTGTTGTTTTATAGTTGTTCTCAATTCCATTCAGACGGGGTCATCTGCTTCTTTTCGAAAGTGGAGGCACACGAGGAAACGACTTTTTAATGTATTACATAAAAATCATGTTTTACATTAACTACAGTATGTGTAATGTTTGCTCATTAGCATAAAGAAAAATTGTGATATTACATTAAAGAATATGACTCATTATGTAGGACAATCCTAACGAGGAGTGAAGGGGGGTCTCCATGTAAAAAAATCAGTTTTGGCTGGAGATGAGTAAGTTAAACAGTAATACTGAATATCATATAGCTGGGGTTCTGCTTTCCTAATCCTAATGAGGGTGTAAACTCACGAATCTCAGCACCCTAGCATGGGTCCTTTGCTGTTAGCTAGATGGGGAGGAGGATCGTATGGTAAAAATAAAATAGCCATAATGATCCGGTTATTAAACATTAATGACAATTACTGGTTATCGCCCATTCATGACTGAGGCCCTTACTGACAAAGATAAGGACCATTGGACCTCGTTCAGAGTCTCTCGCTAGCGCTGTGCGCTCACAAACGGCCAGATGGTTTGTGTACGCGCATGTCCACGCTTCATTCTGCCCGTGCGCGAACTACTCTGTGCGATCGCAGGCCGCTCGCTCGGCCAGCAAAGACAGCCCATTGAAATGAGTGACAGGAGAGGCCGTTTGTGGGTGGTAACAGGGGCAGGGCACTAATAACTGGGGTGTGGAGATGTGAACGCAGGTGTCCCTGAGTGTTTCAACGCCGTTTTAGAGGCGTGCATAATTAACAGGCAGCGTCATAGTACACGTCACATGTCTGTTTTTTACACTGAAGTCCTCGCAGGGCTTGCGGTAGGGTAAGGCAACCACAAGCGCTGCGATAGCTTCCGATTGTCCTCCATGTACCAGTGTTTTAATACACTTCCTGGAGATGACGTGTGCTGGTGGGCGGCTCTGCCTGAGCGATTGGGCGTACGCTGGCCGTTCGCTAAGACATGGTGGGCGTGCTTATGCCTTGGCGAGTGATCGTTTCCCGTGGCATCACTTTGACAAATTTGCATACACTGGGTGCGAGCGATCGCATCTAGAGAAAGACTCTGAATGAGGTCCATAGATCACACAACCTGCAAAATCTCTCACAAAATTTGTCTCAGACATTTCAGTTATTTTAAACATACAGAAAAGATCTACAGAGCCGTTGTCATTATTTTATAGACCATGAGAAATTAGGCAACATGTAGCCCTTTGTGTATTTCTTTAAATTACCAGCATGGAATATGTCACAAGTAAATATATGTATTTAGCACTTTTCAATTGTATTGTTTCTCTAACATGAACTGCTTGGATACAGGCAGATGTAGTGAGCTCCTCAGATCAGGGAACAATTAGCGTTTTATAGGAAGGTCAAAGTTTTGTATGGTGACTCTTGTTACTAACATGCCAATGGTCACATGACACGTTAATCGACTTCCCAAGGTCCTTGAAGATCTGTGAAACATCAAAAACTATGGTCCTATACCCAGGGGTGTAACTAGAACTTTTTGGGCCCCATAGCAACATTTTTAAGGGGCCCCCCTAACTTAGGTCTCACACAATAACCACAATAGTTCCCCTAAAACATTAAATGCCCACTGTAATGGTGCCCCTTACGCAGTGCCCCCAGTAGTAAGCCCCCTGTAATGCCCCCCAGTAGTGAGCCCCTTGTAGTTGCCCCCTGCAATGCCCCCAGTAATGCCCCAGTAGTGAGCCCCCTGCAGCTGCCCCCAGTAGTGAGCCCCCTGTAGCTGCCCCCAGTAGTGACCCCCTGTAGCGAGATCCCAGTAGCTGCCCCCCCGCCCACGCACACAAAAACCACTTACCTTTTTCCCCGCTCCAGTGAAGCCGCCGTCCGGCCCGGCGCCCGCTCCTCGGCACTATGGGAGTGACGTCATGACGTCACTCCCATAGTGCACTGCTGGACCCGGAAGACGGAGTGAGCTCCGTCCTCCGGCTGCCGTCGGGGGTTTGAATAGGAGCCGGGCGTCCACTGGTAACACAATCTCAGCGGGCGCCCGGCATATGGAGGGTGCAGGGGGTGTGATCGCTGGGCCGGCGGGCCCCTTAAGCTGAAGGGCCCCATAGCAACCGCACCCCCTGCACCCTCCATAGTTACGCCACTGCCTATACCCCTCCAGCCATGACACAATTCTATTTAGTAAGAATGAATAAATGAGATAATATTAAAACTTTTGAAAAAACTCTATAATATATCAAAATATCCAGTCTATTTGTTGGTAAGGAGATGCTGTATTATTTGAGTCCCATATTCCCCTTCTCTGAGGTATGCTTGTGGAGATATACTGTAATGTATTTTAACTTTTCCTCCCTACAGATAGTAAGTTTAGGCATGCTCTGGACAAAAGACCATAAAACCTAAATGGTATTGACACAGAATGCCAAGCAATGAGTGGGGGGGGGAGTTGGCAACCTGATACCCAATTAGGGATAAATGCCATACCCCACAGGCGGAGCTTGGCACAATTCTTGAAAGCCAATGTGACATTGAGAATTGCTCCATCTTCTTGTGTCTCCCTGCAAACAGATTCATGTAAGTGAGACTGTCTTATTAATTTTTTATTTTACTTAGAGACTATCTTTGTCATTCTATTCATTGTTTTTGTATATACTTTATGTATTGTGAGTATCTTTCTCATATTAAACTTCATTTAATAAGATTGGTCTCTGTGATTCATATCGAATGCATTTTGCCTGTGTTTTTGGCTTATCCATGCTACATATCTGTACAACATAACAGAACATATTTTAATTCTATGATGAGTGTTATTTAAGAATAATGTCCTTTTTACAACTAATATATCACATATTTTAGTAGGGCTTTTTTTTCTATACATATGTTAAATGAGCAATATATGCAGTAATATATATGGTAACAAGTGCATACATTGAATGATCTACACTGTACAATATGTAAGACTTATGTTTCAAACATTTTTGTGTGATACACTTGTCCAGAGTTTTCAGAGAATGTTTCCTGTTCTCTTGAATGCAAATTCCACATCACCCTGGGTCACCTTGAGGCACTTTTCTCAGTTTTCTAACTCTTTCCACAAAAGTTCAAAAAGGTGAAGTGACATTGGAATTGTGGAGACCACTGTATGATTCTTTAATGCCCCAGCCCTTTCTTCAACCTCTGTGTAACACATCTATAATTTAGATGATATGTGCTTAAAATCTTCACTGTCCAGTAAGAATTTTTTCATGCACCGTCCTTAAAGAGCAATGGTCACCTGCATACAATCATGGCAACCGTCTTGTGGGGTCTATAAAAAATATCTGGAACCATAATCCAATATGGCAAAAAAATAAACTACTGTCAAGACAGATATGTTGAAAATATTCCAAATATTTTATACAAAAAGTAGAAAACAAAGGTAAAGATTTAAATATATTTGACATCAATGACAATGTCTTAAAAATAGCGAATATAATAAGTGCATTTCACATTAAACAATAAACACACACACAGACGAGTGACTTGTGTCAGAACTACAATAGTAAGTACTAATGAAAGTACTGAGTCCACCCTTCTATTAGTTGTAAGAGCAACTACAAGTCTCAGAGGATGTGCTCTAGATGATAGTGTCAGATAAAGCAGCAAGAAACAAGTTGTTTCAATTAAATATTTCTTCTAATTGATGTGTGAGGATCAAAATAAATCCCCACAGATATATTATTCTAAGCAATTTATGCAAATTAGCTCTGGACTATAAGTAAAACATCATTATTGTAGTTACCACACGATGCCCCGGATTATAGGTAGCTTACCAGTCCAGCGTTAATGCCATTGGCCACCTGGCTTATCTCAGTCGGCAGTGTTAGGATCTTCCTGCTGGGATTATAAGGGCTTTGGGTCTCTCCAGTGGCTACAATTTAGGAACAGATAGAGCAGTGTAAACACTGTGCCAAGGATGGCTGACGCATTTCACCGCGTATATCGAGGAAGGTACTCCTGGCTTTTCATTCCTAAAATGTTCTCCTCTTTGTCCATAGATTTTATGGTTGACAGACACTGGCACTGGTTTGCATATTACCAAATAAAATGATTTTTAGTCAATGGTCCACCAACCTGTGGCCTTCGGAACCCAGTATGGGAACCTCTGCCTTATATTTTGTATTTTGGTGTAGGTTTTTTTTTGCAAAAGAAAAAATAAATTCATAAAAAAATTACATTTAAAAATATGTTTTTTTTGTGTCATTAAAGTAAAACTCAAACAGTAATCTAATTATACAATGTATGCTATTATTATCACATCCGCTAACAATAAAACATTGTCACATTCTGTTGCTGTGCAAAAAGTGAGACTATTAAAGAGAGAGATAAATCAGAGAGACCTTTGGAGGAAAATAATTACATAGAATAACAAAAAGTGAAGTCTCTGTTCGCAAAGGCTCAGGGCCTGATTCAGAGCCGCTCGCAAGCGGCCGCTCGTTCGCTCCGAGCGATGTTCGCACAACTGCGCATGCGTACGGCTCGTAATACGTATGGGCGAACCAGTCAGTGCGGTCGAAATTCATGTGCTTGCAAAACAGCGAGTGCCTGCTAATTTGAGTGACAGGATGAGGCGTTTGTGGGTGGTAACAGGGGGAAGGTGCTTGAAAACGGGGAGTGGAGATCCGAACGCAGGAGTGCCAAACGGTCAAAACGGGCGTTTTAAGGGTGTGCATAATTAAAAAAGCAGTGACGTCATCGTCCACGTCACTTGGTTGTCTTTTAGCCTGAACTGCTCGCATGATTGCGGTAGGACAATCCAACCACAAGCACTGCGAGCAGTTCAGACGCCTTTCGATGTACTCGATTAATCAAATAAATAGTGGAGATGACGTAGGATGCGAGTGGCCAGGGGGCGTCTTTTACAAAATAGCGAGCGCATGTTTCGTTCGCTCATTCAGACATAGAGGCGTCAACAGACCACAAAGAGCGAGCGCTCTATTTAAATAGCCGGCCCCTTTTTCTGAACGACTGTTCGCAAATAGCGTCCGGCTCTGAATCAGGCCCTCAAAGCGTAAAATTAATCTTAATATTTAATCATATATATTAAATATGTAGCATATCTATACAAAATTTCTAAGATTTATATATACACCTGTACAGTAACAAATAATATATACTATGATGCATAATTGTGACATATTGTGCCAGTATATGTGACTGGAGTGTATTCTTTAAAACTGGTTACATACAGAACTGCAAAAAGAGTGGGTATTGTGAACGACAATTAGACAACACAAGGTTTAGGCCAAGTTGTACCAAATTTAAACTTGTAAATGTTAATGCCAGCTGCACAGATAAGTGATGTGACACTCCTACCGCAATACAGATTAATTTACGCTTTTCTAAGTTTTCTTCTAAACCAGAGGACTCAATGATTGCTAATGATATCATTATTAAATGTATGCTTCCTATTTTAGATGCTGTATTTGTTTTGGGGTATTTTTTTATCATTTATTTTGTCTTATTGTGACATTAGATATTTCTAACCATGTATTGTGCATATGTGTTATTGGCCTGTTATCTGTTAGGCCAGGGGTTCTCAAACTTGGTCCTCAGGACCCCATACAGGTCACATTTTCCAGGTCACCCAGCAGGTGCACAGGTGTATTCATTACTCACTGCACTGTTTGGGGTCTGAGGACAGAGGAGCTGATTCAGACCCGCAAGCTATGATGCGAACACTCGTAGCTAGACCGATATTTGCAATCTGCGCATGCATCGCAGTGCGCAAACTAGTACAAGAGATCGGGATGCGTTCGCTCGCTGCGCATAGACTGTCCAGTTGAGTGAGTGACAGGAGAGGCCGTTTATGGGTGGTGACAGGGGCTGACCACTGGAAACGGGGGAGTGGAGATGCTAACGCAGGTGTCTCAACGCCATTTCAGAGGTGTCCATAATTAAAATGCAGCGTCATAGTAAACGTCATTTGTTTGGATTTAACTCTGAAGTGATCGCAGTGCTTGCGGCAGGGTATAGGCAACCTTAAGCGCTGCGATCGTATCCAATGGTGCTCGATGTTTTCATGCACTTCCAGGAGATGACGTGCGCAAGTGGGCGCCTTAAGAATGGCTGGTGGGCATCTGCATACACATAGTGATCACACGCCAAGACATAGTGGGCGTGCTAATGCCTTGCCATCGCCTGCCTTGCTGGGCGTGTGCTGGATTTGCATACGCAGGGTGTGAGCAAAAGCATCTAGCGAGCGGGTCTGAATGAGTTCCTGAGTTTGAGAACCTGCGAGTTAGGCAATATATCCATATTTCAAATCTAGCAATGAGTACTGTAGGGTCCTGACTTTTCAATCGGTGGGAGTTGTCCAACATTTTAAAATGTTTTGGGTGTGATTCTCTTTCAGGAGAGAGAGAGGGTCCATTCTGAAGTTGGGGAAAAACTTATTTTCAAACAAAGTTAAAGTGTGGCAGAATTTGGATTCCCATACTGTATGCAGTGACTGCCCCAGGGAGGGTGGGGGGGTGAGGGGGCTGCAGCACAATCCAAAATTCAAATAGAGGAGCCACACCACCTGCCAGAGAGTCCCAGCTGTCTATGGGCCAGATTCAGAGCCGCTCGTTGCGAGCGATGTTTGCCCAACTGCGCATGCGTACGGATCGTAATACGCATGCGCGATCCAGTCAGTGCAGCCGGAAACCGTTTGTTCGCTAAATAGCGAATGCCTGCTATTTTGAGAGACAGAAAGAGGCGTATGTGGGTGGTAACAGGGGAAGGTGCTTGAAAACGGGGAGTGGAGATCAGAACGCAGGCGTGCTTAAAGGTCAAAAAAAGGGAGAGAGTTCCAGAGGTGGGGAGCAGTGCGGGCAAAATCTTGGAGGCGGGAGTGGGAGGAAGTAATCAGCTGGCATGAAAGGCGGCGTGCATTAGTTGAGCGAAGAGGGCGGAGAGGAGCGTGAAGGGAGATGAGATCAGAGATGTATATGGGAGAAGATTGGGTGAGGGCTTTGTGAGCGAGCGTGAGAACCTTAAATTGGACTCTGAAAGGGAAGGGGAGCCAGTGTAGGGCTTGTAGGAGAGGGGAGGCAGATACAGAATGTTTGGAGAGGAAGATAAGCCATGCAGCAGCATTGAGGACAGACTGGAGAGGAGAGAGATGGGATTTGGGGAGGCCAGATAGGAGGAGGTTACAATAGTCCAATCTGGAGATGACCAGTGAGTGTATGAGGGTTTTAGTAGCATCCTGGGTGAGATAGGGTCTGATCTTAGAAATATTTTTGAGATGGAAACGACAGGACTGTGAAAGGTTCTGGATATGTGGTTTGAAGGAGAGGGATGAGTCCAGGATAACTCCAAGACAGCGCACCTTGGGACTAGATGAGATAGTTATTCCATCAATTGATAAAGAAATAGTGGGAAGTGAGGTGATGTGGGAGGGTGGGAAGATGATTAGCTCTGTCTTAGACATATTAAGTTTAAGAAATCGCTGGGACATCCAGGAAGAGATAGCAGAGAGACAGTTGGAGATACGAGTCAGAAGAGAGGGGGAGAGATCAGGGGAGGAAAGGTAGATTTGAGTATCATCAGCATAGAGATGATAATGGAGGTCAAAAGAGCTGATGAGTTCACCTAGAGAGGAAGTATAGAGGGAGAATAGGAGAGGACCAAGAACAGAACCTTGGGGAACACCTACTGTAAGAGGCTGTGGAGGGGAAGAGGAGTCGTGAGAGGAAACTGAAAAAGATCGGTCAGAGAGGTAGGATGACAGCCAGGAGAGGGCAGTTTCACGTAGACCAAGGGAGTGAAGGATATTCAGCAGGAGAGGGTGGTCCACAGTGTCAAAAGCAGCAGAGAGATCAAGGAGAATGAGAAGAGAGTAGTGGCCTTACGATTTGGCAGCAAGGAGGTCATTGCTGACTTTTGTGAGGGCAGTTTCAGTGGAGTGGAGAGAACGGAAGCCAGACTGAAAAGGGTCAAGGAGGGAGTGGGAGGAAAGAAAAGTGGTAAGGCGGTTGTAGACAATCCGCTCAAGGAGTTTGGAGGCAAAGGGGAGGAGAGAGATGGGACGGTAGTTAGAAAGAAGGTTAGGATCAAGGGTAGGTTTTTTAAGAATGGGGGAGACAAGGGCATGTTTGAATGCAGAAGGAACAGTGCCTGATGAGAGGGAGAGGTTAATGAGGTGGGCAAGATGGGAGCAGGCTGAGAGAGAGAGGAAGCGGAGGAGGCGGGAGGGGATGGGATCAAGGGGGGAGGTGGAAGGGGGGGAGGACCGGATGAGGGCCATGACTTCCTCTCCAGATACAGGGGAGAAGGATGTTAGAGTTGGTAAAGTTGATGGGGAGGGGTGACTAGGGAAAGGAGGAGGTGGAGAGCTGGGGGACTGATTGGATATGATGTCCTGACGTATGGAATCAATTTTAGATGTAAAATAGGTAGCACAGTCAAGGGCAGTGAGCAAGGAGGGGAGACGAGGAGGGGGTGGGCGAAGGAGGGATTTGAAAGTAGTGAAGAGATGCTGGGGATTAGAGGACTGAGAGGAGATGAGGTTCTTAAAGTATGACTGTTTAGAGAGGGAGAGCGCAGCACTATAGGATGAGAGCATAAATTTGAAATGGAGAAAATCTGCCTTAGAGCGTGATCTTCTCCACTGTCGCTCAGCAGTTCGAGAACACTTTTGCAGGTATCTGGTGCATTTGGAATGCCAGGGTTGAGGAGTAGATCTGCGAGTGTGAATAGTGATCGCTGGGGCAACAGAGTCCAGAGCAGAAGTAAGGGAGGCATTGTATAGGGAGGCGGCTTGTTCAGGGCAGGAGAGAGAGGATGGGGGAGAGAAGTGAGTCAAGCAGGGAAGAAAAGGAACCTGTGTCGATAGTGTCAATGTTACGCTTAGTAATGGAGGCTTTTGGAGGTAGAGGAGGGGATGGAGAGAGGGACAGGTTAAAAGAGAGAAGGTGATGGTCAGAAAGAGGGAATGGGGAATTGAGGTGGTCAGAAATATCACAACGGTGTGTGAATACCAGATCAAGCACATGGCCACTCACATGGGAGGGTGAGGAGGTCCATTGGGAGAGACCAAGTGACGATGTGAGGGAGAGGAATTTGGAGGAAGAGGATTCTGTGGGGATATCAATTGGAATATTGAAGTCACCTAGGATAATGGAGGGAAGGTCTGAGGAGAGAAAGTGAGGGAGCCAGGAAGCAGTTGTCAAGGAACTTGGAGGGAGGGCCAGGGGGACGGTAAATGACAGCTACTTGGAGGTGTACTGGGTGGAAGAGGCGTATAGCATGGACTTCAAATGAAGAGAATGTGAGGGATGGTTCAGAGGGAATGGGTTGGTATGAGTAACCAGGGGATAGAAGGACCCCAACACCACCACCATGGCGACCCCCAGGTCGTGGGGTGTGGGAAAAGGTGAGGCCCCCAGAGGAGAGAGCTGCAGCAGAAGCGGTGTCAGAGGGTGAAATCCAGGTTTCAGTAATAGCTAGGAGATTCAGGGAGTTGGAGATGAAAAGGTCATGGGTTGGGACCAGTTTATTACAGACTGACCTGGCATTCCAGAGGGCACAGGATAGAGGGACAGAGTTTGTTGGAGAGATTTGAATGAGATTATCAGGGTTGCTATAGCGTGGGGGTGAGATTAATTTGGGGGACCGAGCTGAATAGAGTGTAGCGATGGTGCGGACTCCAGTGCTAGAAGGGGAGCCAGTAGAAGGTGGGCAGGAAGGGAAATTAATGATGTGTGGATGGATGTGGGGTAAAGTGACATGGAGAGGGGAGTGGGAGGAGGGATTAGCAGTGAGGTTGTAGGACCCCTGTGGAGTATAAGAGAATGAAAGTGGAGTAATGGGAGAAGATGGGGAGGAAGGTAAACAGAGGAGAGGAGATAAGGGGAAGAGGAAATGGAGGAGACAAGGGGGAAAGGATAAAGGTGGAAGCAAGGGGCAGAACAAAAGATTAGGTAGACACTGAGTGAAGGTGGGATTTGAAGAAAACATGGTAATAGTAAGGATGATGTAAATAGGGGAAGAAAAGTTAAAAGTAGGAATGAAGACAGAATGTAGGAGAGAGCAGATTTCCAGAAACGCAAGTAATAGTGCAGTGTGGGAAAAGAGTCTGTACTGCAAAAGTTTATTATTGAGTATAAAAAAGTGGAGATTTGGTGGGAGCAGAAATAAATAGTAAAATATACAGTGGTAGGAGCTAGATGATATAAGACTTAGAAAAAGAGCTAAGGTAAAAGTACATTATTATAGAGGAAAACTGACATAACACAGATAAGTATGCATTAGGATTATATGTAAAGCACAGAGCCAGCAGCAATAGTAGCAAGGGAGGCACCAGGTTTATGCAGCCACCAGACAGGGAGTTCAATAATGAAAGTCCTGGTTATGTGTCCACAGGAGCTAGTAGTATGGAGACTGTGAACTCACAATTGTTCATTCCACTTTGTCCAATTAATTAGGTTGTTGTTTGTAGTTTGGTGGGTTTCCTTCTGTTTCACTGCTGTATAACGCTGATATAACGCCAATTAATCGATTTAAAAAGAAGTTGACACTTTTAAAATAGGACACTTCTAAAGATAGGGCACCCAGCCAAGGCTTAGTCCAACCTTCTAATGAACCTTACATAGGAGACCTAGCATGTGACACCACTAATTTCTAACAACCCCCAAAACACTCCCACTATTATTGCAAGCAATAAATTACCTTAAACAAACAAACAGAACATACCATTAGGCTAGCATCTGGGTCTATATACCTTGCATTGAACTAAGAAAACACAAACATAAAACTATATTCTAAACCAACAACTACAGATTCTATGCAGTGATATACTACTTAATTTAACATTACATCTAAGTTAATTGTTCAAAGCAGTAGTCCTTTACAAGTATCATGCAGCAAGAATATGCTGGGAGCAGTAGTCCTTTACCTAGTACAGCTCGGGCAGGGACAAACAATTATAATGCAGCAAGAATATGCTGCTGGGAGCAGTAGTCCTTTACAAGTATCATGCAGCAAGAATATGCTGGGAGCAGTAGTCCTTTACCTGCAGGTTAGAGGAGACAGAAGGATGCGTCAATTCACAAGCAATTGCAGCTGAAGATATTATTCATAACGCTGATATAACGCCAATTAATCGATTTAAAAAGAAGTTGACACTTTTAAAATAGGACACTTCTAAAGATAGGGCACCCAGCCAAGGCTTAGTCCAGCCTTCTAGCCAGAACTGCTCGCAAGATTGTGGTAGGAAAAACCAACCACAAGAATAGCGAGCAGCTCATACCCTGGTCGATGTACTCGATTAATCTAATAAATAGCGGACATGACGTAGGATGCGAGCGGCCAGGGGGCGTATTTATCCAAAAAATGACCACAAGTTTTGTTCGCTCGTTCAGACATAGAGGCGTGAACAGACCGCAAAGAGCGAACGGTTCATTTGAATAGCCACCCCTATTTTTTGGACGAGCGAGCGCTAATTGCGTCCGGCTCTGAATCAGGCCCTATGTTTGGCAGCGTTTGCGTGGCAGTTGGTGTGGTTCCACTATTTGAAATCTGGACTGTTCTGTAGCCCCTCCCCTGGAGCCGCCACTACATATGGTATTTTCTGGCTACAGATATAGCCAGGAGGATTTTTCTGAGACTTATTATTATGATGGTCTATCCTGGGAGAGATACACACTGCAAACCAGTTAGGAGATTATACTTGTAAGCAAACCAAAAATGAACAAAATATTACCTGGGGAGCATGGAAATAAAAGGGTTAAGTGGTAAAGGGGATGGGCAATAAGTGTGGGACAGCAGGTAAATAAAGTCACTAAAAGCAATAGGGGTCTAGTTACTAAGCAATGTTAGGTGACAGAGTTTAAAGTGATAAGGTGCAAGCCAATCAGCTCCTAACTGCCATCTCACAGACTGTGGCCCTGATTCAGAGCCGGCCAAAATGATGGTCACGATGGTCAAGACCATTGCGACCATCGGGCTTGCGATGAGACCCTGCGGTAGGGTCTCGCTGCCGCAAGCCCTGGAGTGCTTTTGGCTCTATCAGAGCCAAAAGCACTCCCACTGATATCACTAGTGATGTCAGTGGGGCCGGCCCCAGACGGTTGGCGTTCCCATGGGAACACCTCCGTCTGGGCAGACACGCCCCCGGCACGCCCACCAAAGGGGGCGTGCTGTCAATTAACATCAACAGCACGCCCCCTTTGTAGCAAGACCCATAGCGACGGCTTGGCCGTCGTTATTCTGGTCTCGCGCATGCGCACGACGGAGCCGCCTCCGTCGTGCACTCAGCGCTCGCGAGCGGGTCTGAATCAGGCCCAGTGTTTGAAAAATGACAGTTGGGAGCTGATTGGCTGGCACCTTATCACTTTTCACTCCGTCTCCTAACAATGCTTAGTAAATAGACCCCATAGTATTGTACGTGTAATTATATGAGACTGAGTTGAAAACATTTGCTTTGATTGGCATTAGATAGGAGATGTCCGTTAGCTTCACCCTTGGGGCTAATTAGAGGATTAGCAAGGACTATGGCGCTGCATTGGGGAGAGGAGCAGGAGGAAAGGAGATCAAGAAGTTTGAGTGATTGTTGAGATCTGGTGTTCTGGTAACCATTACTGAGTGGAGTTGGAGGTGTGAATAAACAGGGAACAGATGGGGAAATGGGATCAGGTACACATAGGGAAGGATAATGTGGTCACAGGTAAGAGAGGAAAGAGTGGGTGCTTGGTGTGACCAAGTGGCAGGTTCTACAGCTTGGAGACATTAAGGAGTACTTATATGGAGTATGCTTTACGGTCTGATCAAGGATGATGGCAATGTGTCATGACAGTTCACATGGGAGGGTGGGGGGGAAGTTTTATACCCACTCCAGGCACCAGGTGCTCATCAGCTAAAGTCTGGTCCAAGCCTCACAAGCAGGTGCATCAGAAATAAGTAAAGTCCATCTGAATTGTGATGCTAAACACCTAAGCAAAGGTAGAGCTTATCTGAGGTCGGAGCAGTTATTTGGTAACCATATATGGCAGAAGAGGGAGCCCAAGGTGCAATAATGACCCTCATTGGCCTCAGTAGATGGGGAAAGGGGGTCAAAGAGTTTGCCAGGTAATCCTAAGCAGAGAGCACTCAGTCAGCTTCATACTATAGTCAGTTGTTGTGAGTCTGCAAATGTACAGAATATGTGTCCAGATTGTTTGGGGATTATTTGGGAGGTTATCCAACAGGAACATGTTGACTGGTGGGGGCCTGGCTGGGTCACCTGGATGACAATTTACCTTGTGCCGACATTGGCAGGATGAGCAGCTTGTGGATCTATTCATGCAGTGCATATCACACCACACATGTTTCAGTGACCCGTATTTGCTCCTTGTATGGTATCTCACACACTGTAACCTTTGTAGTGCGCCTAAGATGGCTGCCTCACCTGGTACATCCGTGGGTGGGATGACAGATACTTGGATCTGCAGGTTATGTAAGGTCCCTGCTCATAGATTTAGTATGCTGCAACTTCCACCTTTTGTTTTATCTTTCCTAAGCGTTACCTATTCCTCCCAGGGTAACCTATGTAGCGCGCCTAAAATGGCTGTCTCATGAGTGGGATATATAACCTGTAGAAGTTATTACCCAAAAATGGCTCCAGCAACCCTGCATTATGTCCATAGAACCCATTATGTTGACTGTTTTTGGTTTGTTTTCTTCTTTCTGTAATACTAAACCCCTGAAATTGTTTTTGATGTTGTAAAATGGATGGAGAAAAGCACTATATAAATAACATAAAATATTAATAATAATAATTATTATTATTCACACATGTTTCTAGACAGCATTGTATATGATAATCTTCTGAAGACTTTTTTTTAATACGTGGATCCCAGTATTTGTGTCTGGGCTGCTAAGATGGATCTCATATCATTCTGTTCTGTAGACTTAAGCTGGCCACACATCTAAAGATTATCTGTCCAACCAGCCAACTAGTTGAGTGGTTGGAATGAGAACCTGGTAAGGTATGAAAGCAAATGACAATCAGCAATTTGCTCCCAAACGCCGGAAAATGGACAAAAACTGTTGTTTGAACAAATTGTTTAGATCAAACATTTAACAAACTTGTCTGACACCATTTTCATCTGTTTTCTGGCATTTAGGAGCAACTTACCGATCATCAGTTACTCCCATACCTTACCAGATTCTCATTCCAACCAATCAGCTAGTTGGCTAGTTGGACAGATAATCTTTAGATGTTTGTCCAGCTTAAGGCTATTGGTCTAATACCAAACAACCATTACCAACAATTTTGGAATGGCTGTATATTGGAATTTACATCACCCATTGATAGATTTAGTGCAATCTTGACAACATAAAAATCAAATGTCAGATTGGTTGATTTATGAGTTTGCAATCTTGCAAAACTGTTTCAATGACTCCAGCTGAACAGTAACCATCGAGGTCAAATGAACATGAAAAAAAGTTTTAATGCCTTAGGACATCATGGGGTATGTAGATGTACTAAGCCTTATGTAGATTGTTAATTTTCATCTCATTTGCACAATTCTATCGTTTTATATTTCAGCATCTTAACAAATTTAACACAATGAGATATTTTAATGCATACCTATTAAAAATATTACATTTTAAATTACCAGCGTGGATCCCAGTGCACTCATTAAAACTACTTACTTTACTTCTTTGTATATGTGATTTCTATAATGTTTACATAGTGGGTGGCACCTCAGCAAGCTTTATATTTACTCTGTAGATACAGATGAACTGAGTAACAGCTAATTGGAGAGAGGACAAACAAAACTGTAAACTATAAATGACATAATAGATGGCTGGTGCGGGATTGGTGCTCTATTTCTAACTAATGTTGTAGACTAATGTTTATATTATATGTGATGCATTATTAATCTGCCTATACAATCCAGTCAAATGCTGCCATTTTTGGTCTTTATTGTGTATCTTAAAGAGAAATTAGCATCAAAATGACCAAAATATACCTCGTGTATGAGATATCCAAAGCGTAGTGCATGAAATGTCCACCTCTACCTGTGGATGGGTAAAATATTGCGACAGTCTATTATATTGCCGCATTTGTGCGGGAGTGGTCACATGAAAAGACAGCTTACAAAGCAACAACTCTCTGGTGATCGCTAGCAGTAAATTCACCGTGAGATATTACAAAGCAATGGTCAATAACACCGGTCCCCACAGCGCAGTATTTCACCAGCAAGCGTGTGGATATTTGTACTAACATACATTAGACAGTGCATATAGGACTAAACAGAGCAGTACAGTATGTGTTCCCACATCTGAAACAATAAGATATATAAAAGAATACATATATATATATATATATATATATATATATTGTGTGTGTGTATATATATATATATATATATATATATATATATATACACAGTGTATATATATATAAATGTATGTGTGTGTGTGTGTGTGTGCAGTGTCAGACTGAGGCACGAAGGGCCCGCTGGGGGAATGCAGTGATAGGGGCCCATACTTAGGGGTGTGGCCAACCTCCAGAAGGGGTGTTGACTAGCCTCCACAGAGGCTTGGCTAACCATTAGAAAGTGCATGGTCTGGGCCCCTTTAAAAATATATATACAGTATATAGTAAATACTGTTAGTGCATGCATGATAATATAAACAGATTAATAACAGCAATGGTTTGTATGAAATACACCATAGACCTGTGCAGTATAATGTAACATATGTATATTGTATAATTCAAGTGTACAGTCTGGAACCTGATCCCTAGAGGAGGGGGTGGGCCCTCAGACAGTGGGGCCCACCGGGGGATTCCCCTGTACCCCTGTACCCCTGTGGGCCAGTCCAACCCTGTGTGTGTGTGTGTGCCACACTTAGGCTTTGTATCACAGGAAATACATTTATTGTCTCTGCTTCAGACAAAGTCGTGACCTCTACAGTCCTCCGTCACCTCGGCCTGGAGAGCTACAGTATACTGAACAGAATGGTAAATACAGTTAGCACTATAATTAGAAAGCAAGATTCAGCTTGCTGAGGGCTGGATGCTCCCTGCTGGGGGACTGATAATGACCAGGGACACTCAGGAACACACTATTTTTTTTTTCCGTCCCCTCTGTTTCCCAAACGTTAAAGTACACGAATTTATCACATTGAAACACACCGGTAGATGAATAATCCGACAAATTTCCGTATTAATGCTGGACAATGACAGATTTTAAGGGATGTTATCCTGGGATATTGGTCATTTTAAAAACAATGTACAGTACGAGTATGTTACAGTATTTAGCTTATAGAGAGGAGAAACTGTATGGACAAATTTTACACATTTAAAAAGCTCATCTTGTAGCAGGGATTAAAGACTGGCAACAAAATAGTTTTTTTATTACAGAAATTTTTTATTTTTAAATTGTACAATGCAACAACTTTATTTTTTCACCCTTATGTATCAACCAAAAAATATTCACTAACTGATTTACTGAAGATAGAAATATTGGCCCAATATCGCATAAGTATGAAACTTGTATCAACCATGCTAAGTCTTAAATATTAAAAAACTTAGGCCCTGATTCAGAGCCAGACGCTCTGACAGAGCGCTCGCTCTGAATCAGGGCCGTCCTTCTTAATTTTTAGAGCGGCCTCCTGGCCGTTCGTATAGCTGTGGGTGACCACCCACAGCTATAGTGAGCAGCCAGGAAGATGGTCGCGATGGTCAAGACCATCGCAACCATCGGGCTTGCGACGAGACCCTTGGGGTAGGGTCTCGTTGCCGCAAGCCCTGGAGTGCTTTCGGCTGTATCAGAGCCGAAAGCACTCCCACTGACATCACTTGTGATGTCTGGTAGGCGTTCCCATGGGAACACCTCCGTCTGGGCAGCCACGCCCCCGGCACGCCCACCAAAGGGGGCATGCTGTCACTCACCATCGACAGCACGGCCCCTTTGGTACGAGACCCATATCCGGGTCTCGCGCATGAGCACGACAGAGCCAGCTCTGTCGTGCGCATGCGCACTGGGCCAATATCGATCCACTTGCGAGCGCTCAGCGCTCGCGAGCGGGTCTGAATCCAATGAGAACTTCCACTTTAAATGACTGTATTGGGAATCTGCAGTTCTAGGTCAGTTGTTGCTGATAGACATCTCCTAGTAAGTTCTGCTCTGAATATTCAGCATTTTAATTTTTTTTAATTTTTCACCTAAAAATGTGTAATTATCCTTTTCATAATTTGACAATTAGTGCCTCTGTTGTAGTTGTGCATATGGCTGATATTTTTATTTATTTTTGTAAATATTACGTTTCTTATGTTAATAAATTCATATATACGCCAAACGAAGGTCTTCTCTACAGAATATGCAATAGTATGCGAATGTACATGATCAATGTTTTGCTCAGTTTTGCACACTCTGGGTTTCATGGGATGGTACATACTAGTATCAAGGAGCGCAGGTGGTATATATTTAAATGAGAACACTACCTAAACTCTATCTATGAACTCTTTAGACTCTTGCAGGAAGATAGGTCATACCTCCCGACTGTTCTGATTTCAACTCAATAGTCAGAATTTCAGGATAAAGTTCAGTCATGCCTTCACTGAGGTGGGTTGGGAGGTATTTCCTTAAAAATACCATGTTGCGCACACTCCCCACTATGATGTGACCAAACCTCTGTCTAGAATTACAGTTGGCCAATGTTGATAAGACTGGATAAAAATATTTTTAATAAACTACCTATATTTTGTTGCCCCAAAAAGACTGTATACTGAGACAGCTGCATTATACAGTAGGCACACCCTGAGATCAGGGCGGATTTGCAGCAGATGCCCATTTAGGAAGTACCAGATAATTTGGGAGATCAGCTAGTCTCGAAGTGATTTTCCCCACTTTCAAGCCTTGGCTAAACAATACAGCCCCCACAATCATCCCTTTTCCACTAGTTTCTGGGGTCTTCTCTGCTGACATTATAGACTACAGCAGTCCAGCAATTTTATACAAGATCATGACAATGCCAGGACACAATAAGATTTTTTGTACCTGAGTCACACCTGTACGGTAACTTAATGGAGCTTTGTAAATTAAAGAAAATAATAATAACTACAACAACAATAATAATAATAATAATAATAATAATAATAATAATAATAATCTTGGTGTCCCTTAATTAGCCATTTGTTTCTATTTTTGTCCACTCCCTGTCCATTAGCAATGTTCTTTCACAAACCAATCAAAACTGTTCAAACATAATTTACTATATTTTATCATAATTTCTAATGATGATATTAAATCTCTCTAAGCCGCAGTAACTGATTGCATTTCAGCTGATTTAGATGACATTATACAAATCTCCCCATCCAATTCAATCAGTATCCAGCTCCACAAGACATTCTGATAGTCCTGTTTGAAACTGATTAACACATTTCTTATTGCAGCAATTTTGAGATTTGATAAATGGAAGTTTTTAACTGTAATAAACCTGTCATTATTTTTCAGGTGTTCCTCGAGAGTTATTGGCTTGACCTAGAGAGAAAGAGAGGATTGGAGTTATATTAAATTCCAATGTGCCTCTTTTTTTTTTTTTTTTATTAATTTCCAAAAAAATAATAATAAAAAAACAAACAAAAAGAAACAAAACGTTTGTTTCATTTTACTACTTCTATGTTCCCCATTGGTTCCTTTAGAATATATAACTCATTAATAATTATTTAGTAATTAAATATATAATGATCCAACGTGGATGTACAGATTTGTGTGATGTAAGCTCTACCTGCACAAACAAACACCACAGGCTTGTTACATTCTGTTAGAAATGAAGCGTAAAACAGTTCTAGCTAAATCGCAGACAATTATGCAGCTTGAAAGGATAAATAACAATGTAGCAAGTTCTTGTCATTAAACAAAGAGAGAACAGGAAGTGACGTACAAACAGTAGCAACATGAATAATCTACAACACAGGAAACAATGAGAAAAAATATACTGAACTAGATCCTGCTGGTTTGACCTGCAACAAAAACTGATTTTCCTAGTTCATCATTACATGTGCTGGTATATTTCCTAGCACACAGGTGATAATAATCAGAGGTCACACAGCTACATCCTGTATTTCCAATATCCTGATCAATAGAACTGCCTTGAAAATTTCAAACCAGTTGTAAACTCAATCGAAAATCATCGCACCGATGACCACAAACATCTGCTCATTTAGACCTTCAATGTTTGTTTCAAATTGAGAAATTGTCCAATCCTTGGACGCTCCATATGGCGGCTGCACCGACCGGTCTTTCAGCGCCTACGGATGCTGACAGTGGCCATCTCAGTCCTTGCACATTCGGATGTATGAGAGAAAGGCTTTGTAGCTGTATTTGCGTAAAGTTGCAGATGGTGACTGACAATAGATGCATCCTGCGCCAGCCGCTGAATTAAGGCCGCCTTGTAACATATTGTAGCCCCCCAATCTCATGTCTATTTTATAAATTTTGATGATTAAAGCAAATACCCGACATCATATTTTTAAAAGCCATTTGGACCTAACAAAGGGTAGGAAGTGGCTAAAACTGCTCCCAGAAATAATGTAGAAGAACAAATCATTAATTAGAAATAAAACAGAACTTGATGACTTTCCGCACTGTACATTTCCTGCGTGTGAGCCAGCCGGCTGCAGTGAAGTGTCTCGGGCTGAGACATGAGTTACAGTAGGGAGCCCATATTGATACAAAGCAGCATTCGCCTACTTTTTGGCAATATTCCCAATGGGGAAGCTATTTCTCTCCCTGCTTTTCCTTTCAGCCAAGAGTTGTGTGCTGCCTATCATGAAAAAGTCATTATGCTCCCGTAGGAATAGGATGGAATGAAGCAATGGAAGCTGTTCGTTTTCTGTCACCTGGAAGTGATCTGGGGAATTGAGTAGAAGAACGCAGCAGCCGAGTCATGCAACTTCATTTTCATTATTTTTCCATGGTAGGAAGCATCCCCTACATTTGCTCTCAGCACCCCAAGAGTAATAATAAAAAGGCATTGCGGAGTGGGGAAATTGTTGGCACACACCCAACGGATCTCTTAATTTATATATAATATATATATATATTTATTTTTTAATTGATTTTTTCTCTGCTTTCAGCTCCTGACAATGAAACCACTGATTCCACGCGCACGTGTCTGCCTTTCTGTGCCTTTATGTGTTCGTTACCAGAGGGAGAACTGCTGAATGTGTTACAGAAAATCATCCATCTACTTAGGAAAGGTCAACATTGATGGACTGGGAGCTGGGTATAATCCAGTACAGCGATACAAGAACCAGTAAGGACGCCAGGGGCATAATGACTTGTTCTATAGGAAAGCTGTATCTAAATCCTGTGTGATCGAGCACTTTGCTGTAATAATCTAATATGCTGTATGTAAACATGCAAAAGTTTTTATAACATGACAGACTTAACCGCATTTGAAACATCATCACGTCTATTAATAGCTTGGACTGAAGTGTCCTTGAATGTCTTTGCACGGGGAGATGTTCGATGCTTTTTCTCGGCTGTTCCTGCCGATTCCTGATCCCAGCTTATACTGACTGCTTTTCTGGTTTCCAGTTGGCACCTCACCGTCTGCTTGTGTGCCAGCTCCACAGATTACCTGACCCGTCGCCCCTCATCCAGAAGTCGCCAGCCAAGAGACAGCTCAGAGGGCCGTGACCTGTGGATAACGTAGCTGGGAAGCCCAAACCTCCTTGCGGTAGTACCTGGTGAAGACCATGGGTCTGTTAAACTCCGCACCCATACCCTGCCAGAGCTAATCTTGGCTAACAAAAAGGAATTCACTATCTTCAGTTAGCTCCTTGACACACATTCTCCAAGCAGTTGTGCCTACAATTGTTTTTTTGTGCTGAGCAAGTACCAGGGGCGTATTAACGCCCGAGGGGCCCGTGTGCCAGGGGTCCCCCCTTCTCTGAGCAGCCCTGCATCTAACTGTACCTTATGCCAGCAAGAAGGTCCCTCCTCCCTTGCTGCTCCATCATCCAGTGTGATATTTGGGAAGATGGCGCATGGGCACCAGAGAGCAAAGTCTGTGGCACAGTGCCAGATTATTTGCTTACACAGTGTGATGCCATCTTCCTGAAGATGCTTCTGGGAAGATGGCGCACTGGAGGAGGAGGGACCTGCTTGCTGGCACAAGGTAAATATACTATAGGTGCAGGGTCTAATGAGTGTGGCTTCCATAGACCCAGGGCCCCACGTGTACTGAACACCCTGCACTCATAATAAATACACCTATGGGAGATACATTAAAAGCACTTCTCTGTTAACTAGAGATGAGCGGGTTTGGATGTACTCAGTTCTTATCGCCACTTTACCGCAAGTTTGGATTAGTTCGGATTTATTTTATTGGCTATCCAAAACACGTGATAGCCGATAGTGTCTAAGAACAAACTAAACCACTGTCTGTGCTACCTATCGTCTTTGTTAGTTCAAAGGAAGTTCCGGTGACATCTGAGTGAAAAGGAGAATTTTCCATCAAGCGAAATCGTGTGGAATATTCCGTTTCAGAAACTGAACCATTATCAAAGAGAAGGAAAGTTTTCTCGTTCTCGGGATTGTGCATATGAATTGACTGTTGGGCCTGGCATTATTGGTGGAACTAATCAAATGAAACGCAACGGGCTGGTGAGACATTTCCCCTCTCGTTATTATGCAAACCGCAAATTTAAGACATATTTACTTAAGGGAAATCAGGAAAAAGAAATATTCTAGTTAAAAATGACTAATCATTAAAACATGCCATCCGATAAATTTTACGTTACAGGTCCTGATAGAAAGGGGGAAAAAAAATTAAACAGAAATAGGAATGACTCTAAACAGATTGTTTAAATTATAAACCCTTTGCTTAATCCAAGGGATTATTCAACAAAACCTACCTTCACTCTACAATATTTACAAAGTCTGTTGTGGATTACTTACATCGCTGGTAAGACCAGTTTCAGATTTATTGCTTTCATTTACATTAAATATTAAAAGGGTCCATTTGTACCACCACGTGTATGTACATGAATTCTGCTTTCACCATATCTTTGAAAAGTTAAATCTTGTGATTTACGACTGCGTCACACACCGAGGGAATCTGGTAGACACTGATAGAGATAAAAGCATGGATCTCACTTTCTTATGGTCTGTTATGTGCAAGTCTGGTTTTGAGAGAGATAATTAAAGGAAACCTGTAATATATTTAGTAATATGTTGTGAAAACTGAATACTAACTGAACATTACATTTAGTTATGACACTTATTTATTATAAATATTTTGTTTAGTAAAATAGCCATTTCCATGAAATAAGAAAAATCCTGTTTTGAATGAAATTAGGGTAAATGAATTGCACAAGAAAATCCCACAAACCATGATCCTACTTGCAGATACGAAACGCAATGCTCACTTATGTGCACTCCCATGACCCTACATGCAGATACGAAACGCAATGCTCACTTATGTGCACTCCCATGATCCTACAAGCAGATGCGAAATGCAATGCTCACTTATGTGCACTCCCATGATCCTACGTGCAGATACGAAACGCAATGCTCACTTATGTGCACTCCCATAACCCTACGTGCAGATACGAAATGCAATGCTCACTTATGTTCACTCCCATGACCCTACGTGCAGATACGAAACACAATGCTCACTTATGTGCACTCCCATGACCCTACGTGCAGATGCGAAATGCAATGCTCACTTATGTGCACTCCCATAACCCTACGTGCAGATACGAAACGCAATGCTCACTTATGTGCACTCCCATGACCCTACGTGCAGATACGAAACACAATGCTCACTTATGTGCACTCCCATGACCCTACGTGCAGATGCGAAACGCAATGCTCACTTATGTGCACTCCCATAACCCTACGTGCAGATACGAAACGCAATGCTCACTTATGTGCACTCCCATGACCCTACGTGCAGATACGAAACACAATGCTCACTTATGTGCACTCCCATGACCCTACGTGCAGATGTGAAACGCAATGCTCACTTATGTGCACTCCCATGACCCTACGTGCAGATGTGAAACGCAATGCTCACTTATGTGCACTCCCATCACCCTACTTGCAGATACGAAACACAATGCTCACTTATGTGCACTCCCATGATCCTACGTGCAGATGAGAAACGCAATGCTCACTTATGTGCACTTCCATCACCCGATTTGCAGATACGAAATGCAATGCTCACTTATGTGCACTCCCATGATCCTACTTGCAGATACAAAATGCAATGCTCACTTATGTGCACTCCCATGATCCTACAAGCAGATGTGAAACGCAATGCTCACTTATGTGCACTCCCATGATCCTACGTGCAGATGCGAAACGCAATGCTCACTTATGTGCACTCCCATGACCCTACGTGCAGATGTGAAACGCAATGCTCACTTATGTGCACTCCCATCACCCTAAGTGCAGATACGAAATGCAATGCTCACTTATGTGCACTCACATGATCCTACAAGCAGATGCGAAACGCAATGCTCACTTATGTGCACTCCCATCACCCTACGTGCAGATGCGAAATGCAATGCTCACTTATGTGCACTCCCATGATCCTACAAGCAGATGCGAAATGCAATGCTAACTTATGTGCACTCACATGATCCTACAAGCAGATGCGAAACGCAATGCTCACTTATGTGCACTCCCATCACCCTACGTGCAGATGCGAAATGCAATGCTCACTTATGTGCACTCCCATGACCATACGTGCCGATGCAAAACGCAATGCTCACTTACTGTATGTATACTTCCATGACCATATGTGCCGATGCAAAACGCAATGCTCCCTTATGTGCACTCCCATGACCCTACGTGCAGAAGCGAAACACAATGCTAACTTATTTGCACTCCCATGACTCTACGTGCAGATGCGAAATGCAATGCTCACTTATGTGCACTCCCATGACCCTACGTGCAGATGCGAAACGCTGTGCTCACTTATGTGCACTCCCATGACCATACGTGCCGATGCAAAATGCAATGCTCACTTATGTGCCCTCCCATGACCCTACGTGCAGATGCGAAACGCAGTGCTCACTTATGTGCACTCCCATCACCCTACGTGCAGATACAAAATGCAATGCTCACTTATGTGCACTCCCATGATCCTACAAGCAGATGCGAAACGCAATGCTAACTTATGTGCACTCCCATGACCATTCGTGCAGATGCGAAACGCAATGCTCACTTATGTGCACTCCCATGACCATACGTGCCGATGCAAAACGCAATGCTCACTTACTGTATGTATTCTCCCATGACCATATGTGCCGATGCAAAATGCAATGCTCACTTATGTGCACTCCCATGACCCTACGTGCAGAAGCGAAACACAATGCTAACTTATTTGCACTCCCATGACTCTACGTGCAGATGCGAAATGCAATGCTCACTAATGTGCACTCCCATGACCCTACGTGCAGATGCGAAACACAGTGCTCACTTATGTGCACTCCCATGACCATACGTGCCGATGCGAAACGCAATGCTCACTTATGTGCACTCCCATGACCCTACATGCAGATGTGAAACACATTGCTCACTTATTTGCACTCCCATGACCCTACATGCAGATGTGAAACACAATGCTCACTTATGTGCACTCCCATGACTCTACGTGCAGATGCAAAATGCAATGCTCACTTATGTACACTCCCATGACCCTACGTGCAGATGCGAAATGCAATTCTCACTTATTTGCACTCCCATGACTCTACATGCAGATGTGAAATGCAATGCTCACTTATGTGCACTCCCATGACCCTACGTGCAGAGGTGGAATGTGATGTTCCCTCACCTGCGCTCCTATGATACTACGTGCTGATGCAAAATGCGTTGCTCACTGACCTGCGACCCCATGATCCTATGTGCAGGTGCAAAACGCAATGCTAGTAACAGTTACATGAAGTATGCCCTCACTCTGGTTGTTATAGCCACCCCTCGGAGAGCCCCGCCATTTGGATGAAGTTGGAGAAAAGCCCTCCTTAGCCGACAGTACCCCCAGATCCAGAATGTCCTCTATATTATGAGAATCCATTGATCTGCAGATTGAAGAGATCAGTTCACACAGTTTTCTACCATACCATGTAAAATCTGAACAAATCCAGTTAAATAAAAATATGGCTGTGTGGTACAGTGATTGGCTAATTTCATTGCATATTTGATAGAATCCAACCAATATTGTACTGTATGTGGGAAACTTTAGGGTAGAGGCATCATGGTGCATTCTGTGCCAAAACATATCAGCTATATACGTAAGGTGACCTAGAGCATCAGAATTTTAGGAGCACCTAAAACACTGAATAAATGACTGTCACGAATCATGGTCTAAGCCGACCATACAGGGTTAAACACTAATGTATTGCGGTGTCTAAAACCTCCAGACTATCCCAGTGATTACCGCTCACCTGGTCAGCCTGACCAATTACCTGTTACCACTCCCTATTAGGGATGTGCAGGCTCAGATAGGTCCGAGTTTGCACGTTGAGTTCGGATTTTTCCCTCCAAAAAAACGGAACTCAGAAAGAGGCAAAACGTCATCTTGCATGGACGAACATCATCATTCCTGGACTTTTGTCCAGGAATGATGATGTTCATCCATGCAAGATGACGTTTTGCCTCTTTCTGAGTTCCGTTTTTTTTGGAGGGAAAAATCCGAACAACGTGCAAACTCGAACCTATCCGAGACTGCACATCCCTACTCCCTATATATTTTGAGGCCTAGGAAAGACACATTGCCTGAACAACTGTGTTCCTTCCTGAGGATCGTTCCAGGCTCTCTGTCTCCTGAGTTTCAAGAGCTTTCTCGTTGGATACTTTCTCCTTGCTGAAGCTCAACCATTACCTACTTGTACTATCGGTGTTTGCCTCTCAGCGCTGCATCTTCCATGCCGCATACAGATCACTGCTGTATACCATCTCAATGATGCGGTTTCCACGCCACACACATACTTAACATCGTTTCTGCATTCCATCTACCGCTGTGTACCATCTATCAGTTTCTGCGGCTCCCATGCTGCACACAGACCACTTCCAGCTCTGTCAGTGTACCTGGGCTGCATACCATCTGCTGTTGCTGCATATCTTCCCACCTGTGGCGATTCCACTCTGCGTTGTGCGGGCATCATCTGGACTGAGTTGCTGTATCACTACACTCTGTGGCTGTAGTGGGTTACTTCATAATCTAGGTGACTATTTTGGTTATCCTGTACTGCATGCTCTTGTCTTGGGCTGATCGTTAGCGTTGCGGTTCCAGGTCTGGAGAGCATGATCGGCTCACAGTCTTTTAGCATCGAGGTGTCAGTACTGTGTGTGCCTGATGTCTCTCTATCCTGAGTTCCCTTTCCAGATTGTGATCCTGGTCTTGCGTCAGAGCTGTACCAGGGATATGGCTTCATTAGTTCTTCCCTGGTTACATAAGACTCCTATTCCTGGCTTGGTTCCCAGGTCCAGACTGTCAGTACTATACTGTTTTGAGTTCAGGTTCTTGCCACTGGAGGAGTTCTCTGGCCTGATTGGTCCTTGAACCATTAGGTGAGAGGCTGCCCGGTGGCTTAGGCTCCTGTTCCAATTCTAGTATCCTTGCATTACTCTGGTCCATGATTCCTAGTGTCTCTAGCCTGCCAGTACCTGTATTACCTATGAGTTATGGTAGCTTGAAGCCTCCCTGTTTCCTGCACTCCTCAGTTAATACCCCGAGCCCCGTGCCAGATCTACAGAATACCAGAACCGTGACAGACATCATATCATTCATTTAGTGTTTTTACTTTTCCTAGTGCTCTCAGTGTGTGAGTGGCTGACAATGAGGGAGAGAGGATGTGTTTAATAGTTACTTCTGCTGCTACTAAGAGTCAGTTATGGGCTGGGTGTGTGTTCTGCTGACAGGATGTCCGGGAGAGCTGAGATGGGCCTCAAGAAGCGTCATACAGATATTTACTTGTGCGCTGTGTGCTTGGGTGCACTAGTTGCTGGAGAAGTAACAGTTTCTTGTTTGCTTATGTGTTGGTGAACATCTTCCACAGTTCTCAAAGTAAAGCAGCCAAATCTTACATAGTTATAAAGTATCGAAAGAGTGAGCTATTAGACCACATTGCGACAATGCAACAAAGCGACAGAGCGACAAATCTTATATATAAAATTCATTGGTCTGTTATTTTTATCTGTCTGGCTATGCACTCAGACACCCCTGCACCAATTGAGATGAAACCAACGTGAAGTGGTCTAGTTAGATCCTGGCCAAGTTATAGGGGGGGTAAGGGTCCCAGTTGGACCTCCTGTTGGTGTACACTGGGCAGAACTCTGAACCAGGGAGCCTGGTACTGAGCCTCCCACTGAATGGATTGGACGAAAATTTCACAGTGGTAACATTGGATCCCAAAACACATAGTAGGGGGAGTTAGGGTCCCGGTAGGACCTCCTGTTGATGTACGCTGGGCAGAACTTTGACCTGGGGAGCCTGTTCTGGGCCTACTACTGCATGGATTTGGATGAGAACTTCACAGAAGGTGGCAATTGGTCTGGGATGCCTAACTGAGTGGTTGGGGTCCCGGTCGGACCTCACGGTGGAGTGTGCAGGGCAGAACTTTGATCCAGAGAGCCTGTTCTGGGGCTTCCACTGGATGGATGTGGATGACATCACATAATAAAAAACATAACTTGGAGATTTAAAACCGGGCAACGCCGGGCACTTCAGCTAGTCTACATATAAAAGTCAAAAGCAATTAGGAAGTGCAGAGTCTTGTGGTTATTAGGAAATAAGTGAGGGCATTTAATACAGTGTGAGCACAGGAAAAAGCTAAAGATCTGCAGCATTCACAATTCTAACCAAACTAGCGTCTTTTCTTGGCGCTTGCACGCACATAACCACAAGAGTTGTCTGTATAATGGGTGGATCAGGGTGGTCAGTAATAATTTTAAGTATGCCGTACTGTACCTCTGGCGCAGGACATACACACGAGACTAGTGGGAGAGTACATTGTGTAACAGAACTCAATATTTTTATTAGTATTATTATTACCAGTTATTTATATAGCACACACATATTCCGCAGCGCTTTTACAGAGAATATCTTACCATTCACATCAGTCCCTGCCCCAGTGGAGCTTACACTCTATATTCCCTACCACGGGCTCACACACATACACACTAGGGTCAGTTTTGGGGGGAGCCAATTAACCTACCAGTATATTTTTTGGAGTGTGGGAGGAAACCGGAGCACCCGAGGGAAACCCACGCAAGCACAGGGAGAATATACAAACTCCACACAGTTAAGGCCTGTGCAGACTGAAAGACACCCTTGTTATGTGCAGTTGGGTCACAGTACGTAACACTGTCGGTGGTATATGGTGGTCAACATATATTTTGGTGGGATGATCGACCCACAAAATAACTTTAAAATGGAGAAATCTATAAAATGACTACTTGTGAGTCTCACAACAATTTTAGGAACCACTCACCCTACTATCTCTATCAGCTGACCTACTTAAAAAGGCTGCCCCCAATATCGTTCTTCAATTGTGGAGTGCTTGAAAAAGCTCTTTTTTGTTTTTTCATTTTCATACAGTCAGCGATCTTCACCCCTGTGCCGCACCTACCCAGATAAACACTTTCAGCGCAAAATTTACCAAATCGTACGTGAGTTTCATTTTTAATATTTTTAATCATTGAAGAAGAGTTGGAGAACTTAGAAAAGAGAGGAACTGATTCAGATTTTTTTTTTCTACTTTAAGGAACATGAAATCCCATTGTAAACAGATCACGGTCTAAAAGGGCTTTGTGACACACATCAAAACACTAGATTGAGCTAATTGCTTTTAAATTGATTTCCATACGCCTAGAAGCTGGAAAGAGTAACCAAGATAGTGCTCACATGTCAGAGGATGACAGGTAACTTGACCTGTCCTCTTAAAGATTAACAAACTACAATTAATGGCAGCTAAAATAACCCACAAAGTTACTCTATAATAGGACAACACAATCAGTGAACTAAAGGCTAAACAAAGTAACCAGGATGTAGGATGCTGTAGTATACAATGGAAAGCAATTGAGAGGGCTTAGTGTAGCAATGGGGTCTCGCTCTCCAGAGAAATCTGGGAAAGTAACCAACATACTTGGTTCGTCCAGATGAAAGTTCTAATGGGGTTTAGATTATTTCAAAGTTACCTAGGATTCCAAATAAAGTAATATATGCTTGGTTGGTAGTCATGCGTGGTCCTTTGAAGTATCAATGAGATGGCACTAATCACCAGCTGGCAGGCGGCACTAGGACAGGAAACCCATGAATGACGCCCTGTTTTAGCCTAATGAACGCTTAGACACAAGGGGTGGCGGGAAAAAAAATTCAATTAATGAAGGAATGAATTCATGACAGCATTAAGCTATTTGTTTATTTTTGGAATTCATTAGATCCCAGGTGCCATCTAATAATTGATTTGCATACCAAAAACATACAAGAGGTTAGGTCATACAGGTCTCATCGTCTACGCAGTTCCCATTTTTATTAAATATACAGTAGTATGGGCCAATCTGTACCAGGAAGACTTGTGCACGATGTGAAAAGTGAATCATCCTTGAAATATTTTAATTCCCTGTTGGAAACCCTCGGAGTCTGATGGTCCATCCCAAAACAAAACATCCTAGTGATTCATAAAAAAAAAAAGAAATAGCTCCATTGAGGCCGGGTAATTATTATTTTTTGTTTTTTTGACATTGCTACTTTTTTCTTTTATTTTGCAATTGGTGAGGGGAACAGGGGTCATTTCCAGGGGAAGCCAATCCCGGGATCCTGGACATTTTTGAGTCCCAAAAATACCCAGGATTGTAATCATTAAAGAGAAGCTCCTCATCTCCAGTGCTGTGTGACTAAGGTAAGTAAAAGGGGGAGAGGGGAGAGAGAGGAGTGGGGAGAGGGGATGGGGGATAGGAAGAGAGAGGGATGCCAGGGAAGGAAATGGAGTGAGGGAGAAGGAAAGTGGGGGAATGGGAGAATATCTTTGTACAAATCAATTGCAAAAATGCAGTTCTGCAAATCGTGGTGCAGGTGGTTTGTGGTTGGAACTGCCGTGGTTCCCAGGAGAGGGGAGAGGGAGCCAGTAATATTGTGCCTACGTTTGTCCTGACCCCTATATTCACATTTAGAGCCGTATTCAATATGAGCCGAGCCGCGATACTTTTTCACGGCTCGGACTTTCCGCCTACTTCGCCTGTTTGGCAGGCGGAAAAGTATCGTGCGCCTTCACGCTTTACCCCGTATTCAATATGAAAGTACACGAAAACGGCGCCTGGCGAAACTGAAACAGGTGGAAAGTACTGTCAGATTTAGGGAAATCAGTCTCACACTCCACAAAAGATGCTCTGACATGGGGGTTCCCTATGGTACCCCCCGATTTGGCTTGCTGAAGGTATTTGGGGTTTTTAAACGGGCTCAATAGCTGCTAAATAGCGTTTTTCAATACGTGATACAGAATAGTATTCAGGAGTATTTTCTCCAGAAAATAACTTATCCCAGCAAATTTGGGGTACTTGAAAACGGGGTTCAGCATATTTAAAAGTTGCTTAAGTGTAGTTGTAAAAATCGTGAAAAATCCACCTGCCGCAAGCACCCCCCAGATTCAAGTACGCTAGCTTTTAACTTTGTACCCCAATTTTTTTTCACCCCCTTTTTCAAAGGCATTTTTTGGGGTGTCCTTAAGTGTTTTTTTTTTATTTTTTGACACAGTTTACCTTTGGGGGACTGTCTGAAGGCTGTACGGGGGTTCCCGCAACGTTGCACCCCAAAACCCCAATTCTGCACTTTTTTCTGCCTGCTATTCATAGGCGAAACTTCTTCGGCTTGTACATTGCATTAACTTTCCGCCTAGGCGGAAAGTCCTTCAAATTGAATACGGGGTAAATCCAAAACAGGCGAAAATGACGTCATTGGTCGAAAACCTTTTTGCCGAAAACAGGCGAAAACGGCTTTTCGCTCCAAATTGAATACGACCCTATGTCTATGTTGCGGTTGCAGGAGTCACCCGTCTGACAGGTCCCTAAAACTGCTAATGAGTCAAACAGCCAGTGTTTCCTTTATCACAGAATTGTAATCAGCAGATGACCACCACCCACCCAGCAAATGCAGAGATTGGAGATTCATTTTAAGGGGGATTTTTATTAAACAATGTTTGCGGGATATCTGCAGTGTGTACCATGGAGGGACTGAAGTAGATATTTCACCATTTCTGAACTCAAACAGCCCCCATACGTTACTTTAGGGGATGCGATGCTATCTGATTTACCAAGCCCCGGACTGCGAAGCTTCACATGTGCAGTAAGGATACAGATGTCAAACTTAGAAGCAGAGTGATAATGTTACGCTACTGCTCTGCTTCCAGCATTTCGCCAGGACGGGCTCTTATTGGCTCTTATCGGAGCCTGACTCCCGGCAAGAGTTTATTGCTAAATTCGAGTGAAAATTTAAATTTTCACTTTGCGAATTTAGGCATAAAATATTTATTGCATCTGCATTAAAATGCGGATAGTGATAAGTATGCCCCTTAAACACTCATTTATCACCTATAGGAATATATACACCTCTTAGAGTTTTGAGATAAGTATTTAGATTTTTAAGGTTAATTTTTACAGTAATATCAAAAATCACATGATGAGGGAAGAAGGGCGACAGCGATGTGCAATGGTTTGCGGTAGTTACTGGCACTGAGAGATCACCGACAGCAGCATATTGGGGAATGTATTGCACAAAACAATGATTACACTTCTCTAGTTAATAAACATGGGAGGGTAGAGTCGCTGTCTAGGGCTCACTCAGATAAGAGCTTTGTTACACACAACATTGTGTGAAGAAAACCGCCCAGAAAATCCTACAGGCATCGGTATGATAGGAGCTACAGAAAGGTCTCATTATAAGAAAAATATGTTGTAAAATTACTATTATTGTATTAAAAAATGGAAATTTTCACAAGTATCCCAATGCGTGTTGAGTATACATTTTGAATGGGGATTAATGATCTTTATGTTCACAGCCATCCAACTGAGGGCCTGATTCAGACCCGCTTGCGAGCGCTATTCGCTCGCAAGCGGGTCGATGGTGGCCCAGTGTGCATGTGCACGACGGAGGTGGCTCCGTCGTGAGCATGCGCAAGACCCGGATAGCGAAGGGCAAACCGTCGCTCCGGGTCTCGTACCAAAGGGGGCGTGCTGTCGATGTTGAGTGACAGCACGCCCCCTTTGGTGGGCGGGCCGGGGGCGTGGCTGCCCAGATGGAGGCTTTCCCATGGGAACGCCTACCGTCTGTGGCCGGCCCCACTGACATCACAAGTGATGTCAGTGGGAGTGCTTTCGGCTATGTTAGAGCCGAAAACACTCTTGGTCTTGCGGCACGAGACCCTACCACAAGGGTCTCGTCGCAAGCCTGATGGTCGCGATGGTCTTGACCATCGCGACCATCATCATGGCCGCTCGCTATAGCTGTGGGTGGTCACCCACAGCTATGCGAGCGGCCAGGAGGCCGTTCTAAAAAACCAGAGGGCCGGCCCTGATTCAGAGCGAGCGCTCTATGAGAGCGTCTGGCTCTGAATCAGGCACTGAGTCCGCCGTTCTTTATATGTACCGAAAAACTGTACAAAGGCATCGTAAATACCGACATGCTTGGCCCCAAAGCGTGTGACCCAGCTGGAGGTCATATATTCCCTACACTGATAAACTGGCAGCAAACCTCGTCCTATTTACTAGGATTAATTTAACTTTTTAGACACATGTTACACAATGTTCTTCTTCCAATGGAACCTAAATAAATTGATTTCAAAAGCTCAATCCAATTAGGTGCGAATGGCGAGTAGCGAGTTTGTTTTTTTGAAACTCGCACACTTCGCAGCGTAGCGCGCTCCTGAGAATTCCCCAATCCAATAAAAAATGCCTATTCGCCCTACTCACAGCGGAGGGGTGCGAATTGACAGCCAAATGAGATTTGAGAGAAATGCGTGAAAATGTGGGGAGACCATCCTGGACCCCCCAAAATAGCTAATTTTGTTAGCAGGAGCGTATAGAAGGATGTTTGTGGGCATTAGGAAGTTACTGTAGGTTTTTAAATGGTGTCAAATGGCTGATTTGTTTTCTTTCTATAAATGCAAGAAAATGATTAAAAAAAAAACTTTTTTCGTTTAATCCCAAACGAATTAAACGAAAAATGCAAAAACAGGAAAAAGGGTGAATTTGGGCACTTTGAAAATTATGAAAAAAAATTATAAGAACAATTATTTTTCAACTTAAAAATGATTGTGATTAAATTCATGGGTGCCTAAAGTAACGGAAAAGTTGATTTTGGGGTAATTTTTTTTATCCCAAAAATTATTTAATTATTTGGACTAATTAAGCTAATTGGAAACTTCCAAATGCCTAATTAGTCATTAGGGAGGTGTCTAAGGGGTTTAGCACAGGGTCCCGGACATTTTAACCTTAGAAATAAAGATTTTTCTTTCCATCTCTCAGGGAGGTGCGAGTGGAAAGTTGCGAATTCAGTCTGACTGATTCAGTGCGAGTTGCTAATTGGATTGCAAAATTAATTCACTATGTGAATTCGCAATTCGCACCTAATAGGATTGACCCCCAAGTGTCTTATTTATCACCACTTGCCACATTGTTACAATTGATAATATCTGGGAAAAATGGCGGCAGAACAATTTTATAAATTAGGTACAAAAATGTATTTTTTATTTTTTTTAAGTTGTTTCAAAATGGGACGTACAGTAATAGCAGAAAATCACAAGACTCCGCTTAAATTGGGCACAAGAAGTAAGAAGTATCTGAAATCTTCTCATTGGGCCTTTCAAGTACTAAAAGCACAATATTGATATGTATTTATGTTGTGTAAATGTTACAACTCCCCTTTTCCTGAATTTGATGCCAGTAATTCCACCCTTATTGCAGTGGACCAAGGGCCTGATTCAGAGACGGACGCTCTGAACGAGCGCTCGCTCTGAATCAGGACTTTTTTTTATCTTTTTGTTCGGCCTCCTGGCCGCTTGCATAGCTGTGGGTGACCACCCACAGCTATTTCGAGCGGCCAAGTTGATGGTCGCGATGGTCAAGGCCATTGGGCTTGTGACGAGACCCTTGTGGTAGGGTCTCGTGGCCGCAAGCCCCAGAGAGCTTCTGGCTCTAATAGAGCCGGAAGCTCTCCCACTGACATAACTGGCGATCTCAGTGGGGCCGCCCCCAAACAGCAGGCGTTCCTTCGGGAACGTGTCCATTTGTCCAGCCACCCCCCCCTGCCCACCCACCAAAATGGGGTGAGCTGTCAATCACCATCGACAGCTCGCCCCCTTTGGTGCGAGACCCGGAGCGGCGGAGAACCCATCGCTAGCCGGGTCTCGCACATACGCATGACAGAGCCGGCTCCGTCGTGCGCATGCCAAGTGGGCAAACATCGACACGCTTGCGACCGGGTCTGAATCAGGCCCCAAATTTGTCGCAGGATCGTTGGTAAATACGTTGCAAAATGGGCAACTTCTCCAATTCCTCTTTCTTCAAGTCATGATACATTTCCCCTAGCACACGCTTACATCCAGCAATTTCAGGCATTCCCCAATGTACAGAAAATTAAAGTGCACCGGGCATGCCAAAACGTTATTTTCCCCATTCCCCCGAAATGCGTTGTATACACCTGAGCGTATCTTTAAAGTCAGCCTGTCCAAATGTCTGTGATAAATCATCCTGTGTGCAAACACTCAAGTGTGGTAACGCACAACTGCTTAACTGGAGAACTCATTAACAGCAGGAAAGCCCATTTATCATCCATACTTTGTGAATAGAGAGCTCGCAGTGATTAAGGAGCATTGCAGCAGCAGTATCTATCCCGCAGCCTAAATACCCTAGGAGCGCACGCTCTCTTCTCTATGGAATATCTTGCTATAGTGCTAGATAGCGGCACCTGTCTCTCTTGTGCCTTGCTAGGGACATTTGCTGGCAATCCATTTGTCCATTGCTTTTGTTCCTGTAGCCTTTTTCTAGAGTTAATGAGGAAACCACCTACAGTACAGATTTTCTTTTTCTCCGCTGTGTTAGGGGGAAAGGAAGCTTTTCTCTTGTGTTAAGAAAAAGAAAGAAAAAAAAAAAAAAGGCTTTTAGCTTGGAAACCTATTCAGTCTAATGTACTAAAAGCATGCAGTGTTAAAGCACTTTTGTGCCCCTACATTTCTCCATCAAATAAATTTGTTGTGTTGATTTGTATACTTTTATGGAAATGAGTTGCCAGGATTTGCGGAAAGGACAAACATTAACTAATATTAGCTCTGCTTGCACAGTCTTCAAGACATAATAGGGCATAAGAATTAAGTCAAAAAGCGACCGGTTTGACCCTATTAATTCCTGTAGGGGATCTATTATATACTGTATCTGAATGCTAATCTTGTATTGTAATGCAGTCGCTCATTTTGTTGATTACACCTTATGTCTAGCAAAAAAAAAAATAAAAACACAGTTCTATCAAAGATTGAAAAACATACAAGATTATATTGTTCATACATATATTTATTGTCCTAGAAATCACATTAGTATTCTGACGTCTCTAAGTTGAAACATTGTAACAATTTAGCCGTCCTGTCTTGTAGAGAAATAAAAAAAACGCAGGATAAAATAAGCTTGATGTATCATCAGGTGTCCAACCTGGGATCCCCTGGTATCTAGGTTGTTCTAGTCCTTGAAGGATGACTGTAATAGGTGATAGGCAAATCCGGTTTAAGACCCCTTGACCCAAAGCAACCTACTAGATTTGTTCCCCCATCCCCCACCTATTAAACAACAATAAAATTATTTTATGGTAATCTGTGTCCTTCAGCGCACGCAGGGCGTTGGGCCAGTGCCTAGGTTGCCTAATGAGTAATTCATCTGTTATGTTAGGACATACCTGTCTACTCTTATAAAATTATACAAAATTCTGCGCTGGGGTATAATTATTTTTTTTTCATGAATACCTTTATTATTCACATATAAATTGGATGAGCAGATGGAAATAGAATAAAAATTAGGATACAAATTATATATTAATTACTCTAAAAGCCAACTTGCAAAAGCTCACTTGTATACATTTCAATCAATGTGCGACAATTGTACTTAAGTGCACTATAAAAAGTAGCAGCCTATGATTGGTGCTCTAGTTGTAGCAGCTTTAGTTTGATAGATACATTTCCTTGTTTCATTACTCAGTCACTGGAAAGTATAGCAGTAGATAAAGTCAATAATGCTTATACTGCTAGGCAGTGTGCAGTCCGCACTCACAGTAAAAAGATCTTTAGCAAGGCCATAAAAGCCAATAATTACCTGCGATGTACAGGCGCTCAATTTCCTGGGGCACAGATGCAGAGAGTCCCAAGTTCCCAACAGAGGGTCTCTATTGGCGAATAAGGGTGTCCTCCTTACAGGTCTTTGTTACCCGTTTCTGTGCCTGGCGGTTACGGTGTGCTTGTGGTATCTAGGTTGTTCCAGTCCTTGAATAGATGACTGTAATAGGTGAAAGGCAAATCCGGTTTAAGACCGCTTGGCCCGAGGCAACCTACTGGATTTGTTCCCCCATCTATAAAAGTAGTTTATGGTAATCTGTGTCCTTCAGCACAGGTCAGAGCCTAGGTTGCCTAATGGGTAATCCATCTGTTATGTTAAGACATACCTATCTACTCTCTCAGAATGTCTGGGAGGCTCCAAATTTTGGGTGGGGTCTGCCTGATCCCGCTAGTGGGTGGATGAGGGGGCATGTTAACGCATTTCGCTATAAATCGCATCGACATGGTTCCGCCCTTATCGTATTGTACAACTAATCACAGCGTTATATCATGGGGCCTTCATCTCTCTCCCAAATTCCCTTGTCCCGAATTCCCGTGACTAAACGTTGCTATGTTTGTGCCATGGTGCGAGTCTAAAACATCTAGAAATAAGGTGCTCATAGGATGTAATTCATGTATCTAGTTTTATCCTATATTAGCTGAAAGTCATTTATGTCACTTAAGACACGGGTCATGTTATATAACGAGAAAGCACTTTTTTTTTAAACAAAAATGAGCACTCCAGGGTCATCAGCATTGTCAGGGGTATTTTTGTAAATAGACAGCTATGTATTTTTACACGTGACCCTGGCTCTGATAGGCCAGTGTGGACAACTATTGCGCTCGGGGGACATGAAACACGCTGAAAATGACGAGGTGGCATCGTGTCAGTAGCGCCAGGTCATCTGGAAAGGCTTATAGGGTTTCAGCGGCGGCTACAGAAAGTAGCAAACCATTGGTGACGTTTGTAATAGAAAGGAGCAAAGCAGCCAATTTCTCCTTGGATAACAATGACAGGACAGTCCGCTAATGATAGATGTAAGAAGGTAAAACGCATTTGTTCAGTATTAAGCTGCGGATCTGTAGTATTTCCGTCCCTACCAAAAAGCAGAGACATTTTTGTTACAGTGACATAACTGGCCCTGCACCGTCAATGAAGCAACACAAAACATTGGTGCCCCACATGGGCATTGTAAGCGGCGCCCTCATCAGGAGATTATCAGTACTGCCTCCACCATAAATGTGTTCTTATTATAAATTATATTGTAATAAAATGACAAAAAATTATATTGTCTACATAATAAAATATATTAGTATTGCCCACATAGCTACTGCAGTAAGTGAACGGGGATGTAGTCTTTATAGCTAGCTCATTACAGTTTCAGCCATTTCATCTGTCAGAATCGTGCCTAATAATCAGCCCTTGTAGCATCGATTAGCTCCTTCCACAGGCGGGATTTTCACCAGAGCCTTTTTTTGCTACTTAATCAGCATCAATATCAGTAATTTGTATGCAGTAGCCACACAAATTGCACCTTGGTTTTTTTCCCCCAGGACCTGATTCAGACCCGCTCGCTAGGAAGCGTTCGCACGCAGGCAGCCGATGTTTGCATTCTGCGCATGCATCGCAGTGTGCGTGCCCGAACCAGTCCAAGCGATCAGGAGGCGTACGCTCACTGCGCATACACAGCCCCAGCCAGAATGAGTGACAAGAGAAGCCGTTTGTGGGTGGTGACAAGGGCAGGCCATTAGAAATGGGGGAGTGGATGTGCGAACGCAGGCGTGCCCGAGCGTCTTAACGCCGTTTCAGAGGCGTGCATAATTAACAGGCAGCATCATAGTACACGTCACCTGGTTGTATTTCACACTGAAGTGCTCACAGTGCTTGCGGTAGGGTATAGTCAACCACAAGCTCTGCAGATGTATCCAATGGTACACGATGGTTGCATACACTTCCTGGAGATGACATGCGCAAGTGGGCATCTTGAGACGGGCTGGTGGGCGTCTGCATACACAAAACGATCGCACGTCAAGACATAGTGGGCATGCTAATGCCTTGTCGTGCGAACACCTGCCTTCCCGAATTTGCATACGGTTCGAGCGAGCGAACGCATCTAGTGAGCGGGTCTGAATCAGGTCCTGAATTTTCAGATAAAACCTTTGTTCTGCTTGCCCTTTCTAGCACGGCATATATGGTGAACCCAAAACAGCCAAAAAATTGCCTTTTTATTGAATTTGCAAGAATGTGAACTAAAGACAAATTGTGTATTTTCGATTCTTTTGTAGCAATGGCCAATTAAAGACTTTACGTTTCTTGCTTTGGCATAAATTCACTTTTCCAAAACAGCACAAAAAGCAGATTCTATACATCGGTTTTCATACAAAAATTTGTGTGTAAATATTAAAATGCCTTTTTATATAGTTTTGGAGATCTTGGATAAAATGCTTACAGTGTGTAGAAGTACTATGGTCGCCCAACAAGGCATGCTCTCTTGCAAACTAGAATACCTACCTTTTGCTTTCAATTGACACAAGATTGGGCAGATCAGGGCGTTAGAAATCCCCCCCGTGTCTGGAAAACATTTCTATAGCCCTGGGTGTCATTGTCTGATGACTCATATTGCAGGCCGAGTTTCCAGACAGCTTTTCTGAGAAAATAATACTATCGCTTCTATCTCTATTATGTTTGTATTCTATTTTTAACCTTGCTGAGTCCCGTTCCTACCACCCACGTGGCAATGCCATTTGTAAACCTTATTTGGGTATTTGGCATGGGCAATTTAGGACAGCTCTCTAAATGAAGGACCATCTGCTGCCCTGTTAAAGGGAATTTATGCAGAGCTTGGAGGTATGTGCCAAGAGCCACACCTATTGGTAAGCACACCATAACGTGTGACTGGCAGGACAGCTCAGCACCGACCATGTGATCAGATAACAGGAAGACAATACAGAATATTTGATTATTATTATCATTTATTTATATGGTGCCACAAGTGTTCCGCAGTGCCTTACATGGTACATAAACAGTAGAAAAAGGAGGGGGATTTAACCCCCTATTGTACCTCAGCACACTGAATAATACCTGCAACAATATATGAAGACTACATGGTCATAGAAATTCAGAGATATTAGTTGCATGCATTTGCAAATACATGGGAGGCTGCTGGGCCACGTCACGGCTTCTCTGTTACCAGCAGTCCCTAACACTAAGGGGTTCACGTCCGGGGCGCAGTGCACCCCAAAAACATCCAGCCCAGGACCCCCCCAGGGCATCACACGAAAATGGAAAAAGAGTGACAGTGCAGTGTAAAGTATAGCTGTGTGTGAGTAACCATTAAGTGTGGAATGAGAGGTTAAAATATATGTGAAAAAATACATGAATAATAAACAAACATAAAAGGTGATGTGAAAAGCAACTATGTGTATTAAGTGGTGATGCCCTGAGGAGGCCCAGCGAGACCAGTCCCAGGGGCCCTACGCCCAAACGCTCACCCCAAATGTAAAATATACCAATTATAAGGCCTCATGATCAAGGCACATATATAATTTTGTCAAATGTTAGGCCTCATGATAAAGGTTCATACATAAATGCATCCAAATTGAGAGCCAGCTTACCTGGGAGTCACCCCTGGGAACTCCAACTAGCACTACTAGAACCAGCATGCCCTATTAATGCTGGCTCCTTCATGCAACTCATAACAAACAAACAAAAATGGCAGCTGCTCAATCAATCTAGCAGTACTAATCAGGTGCATGAAAGGGAGGGGTCATACTAAGTAGAAAAATGTGGGGGATTTAACCCCCTATTGTACCTCAGCACACTGAATAATACCTGCAACAATATATGAAGACTATATGGTCATAGAAATTCAGAGATATTAGTTGCATGCATTTGCAAATACATGGGAGGCTGCTGGGCCACGTCACGGCTTCTCTGTTACCAGCAGTCCTTAACACTAAGGGGTTCACGTACGGGGCGCAGTGCACCCCAAAAACATCCAGCCCAGGACCCCCCCAGGGCATCACACGAAAATGGAAAAAGAGTGACAGTGCAGTGTAAAGTATAGCTGTGTGTGAGTAATCATTAAGTGTGGAATGAGAGGTTAAAATATATGTGAAAAAATACATGAATAATAAACAAACATAAAAGGTGATGTGAAATGCAACTATGTGTATTAAGTGGTGATGCCCTGAGGAGGCCCAGCCAGACCAGTCCCGGGGGCCCTACGCCCAAACGCTCACCCCAAATGTAAAATATACCAATTATAAGGCCTCATGATAAAGGCACATATATAATTTTGTCAAATGTTAGGCCTCATGATAAAGGCACATACATAAATGCATCCAAATTGAGAGCCAGCTTACCTGGGAGTCACCCCTGGGAACTCCAACTAGCACTACTAGAACCAGCATGCCCTACTAATGCTGGCTCCTTCATGCAACTCATAACAAACAAAAATGGCAGCTGCTCAATCAATCTAGCAGTACTAATCAGGTGCAGGAAAGGGAGGGGTCATACTAAGCAGAAAAAGGAGGGGGATTTAACCCCCTATTGTACCTCAGCACACTGAATAATACCTGCAACAATATATGAAGACTATATAGTCATAGAAATTCAGAGATATTAGTTGCATGCATTTGCAAATACATGGGAGGCTGCTGGGCCACGTCACGGCTTCTCTGTTACCAGCAGTCCCTAACACTAAGGGGTTCACGTCCAGGGCGCAGTGCACCCCAAAAAGCCCCCAAGGTATTATTCAGTGTGCTGAGGTACAATAGGGGGTTAAATCCCCCTCCTTTTTCTGCTTAGTATGACCCCTCCCTTTCCTGCACCTGATTAGTACTGCTAGATTGATTGAGCAGCTGCCATTTTTGTTTGTTTGATATGAGTTGCATGAAGGAGCCAGCATTAGTAGGGCATGCTGGTTCTAGTAGTGCTAGTTGGAGTTCCCAGGGGTGACTCCCAGGTAAGCTGGCTCTCAATTTGGATGCATTTATGTATGTGCCTTTATCATGAGGCCTAACATTTGGCAAAATTATATATGTGCCTTTATCATGAGGCCTTATAATTGGTATATTTTACATTTGGGGTGAGCGTTTGGGCGTAGGGCCCCCGGGACTGGTCTGGCTGGGCCTCCTCAGGGCATCACCACTTAATACACATAGTTGCTTTTCACATCACCTTTTATGTTTGTTTATTATTCATGTATTTTTTCATATATATTTTAACCTCTCATTCCACACTTAATGATTACTCACACACAGCTATACTTTACACTGCACTGTCACTCTTTTTCCATTTTCGTGTGATGCCCTGGGGGGGTCCTGGGCAGGATGTTTTTGGGGTGCACTGCGCCCCGGATGTGAACCCCTTAGTGTTAGGGACTGCTGGTAACAGAGAAGCCGTGACGTGGCCCAGCAGCCTCCCATGTATTTGCAAATGCATGCAACTAATATCTCTGAATTTCTATGACCATATAGTCTTCATATATTGTTGCAGGTATTATTCAGTGTGCTGAGGTACAATAGGGGGTTAAATCCTCCTCCTTTTTCTACTTAGTATGACCCCTCCCTTTCATGCACCTGATTAGTACTGCTAGATTGATTGAGCAGCTGCCATTTTTGTTTGTTTGTTATGAGTTGCATGAAGGAGCCAGCATTAGTAGGGCATGCTGGTTCTAGTAGTGCTAGTTGGAGTGACCAGGGGTGACTCCCAGGTAAGCTGGCTCTCAATTTGGATGCATTTATGTATGTGCCTTTATCATGAGGCCTAACATTTGACAAAATTATATATGTGCCTTGATCATGAGGCCTTATAATTGGTATATTTTACATTTGGGGTGAGCGTTTGGGCGTAGGGCCCCCGAGACTGGTCTGGCTGGGCCTCCTCAGGGCATCACCACTTAATACACATAGTTGCTTTTCACATCACCTTTTATGTTTGTTTATTATTCATGTATTTTTTCACATATATTTTAACCTCTCATTCCACACTTAATGGTTACTCACACAGCTATACTTTACACTGCACTGTCACTCTTTTTCCATTTTCGTGTGATGCCCTGGGGGGGTCCTGGGCTGGATGTTTTTGGGGTGCACTGCGCCCCGGACGTGAACCCCTTAGTGTTAGGGACTGCTGGTAACAGAGAAGCCGTGACGTGGCCCAGCAGCCTCCCATGTATTTGCAAATGCATGCAACTAATATCTCTGAATTTCTATGACCATATAGTCTTCATATATTGTTGCAGGTATTATTCAGTGTGCTGAGGTACAATAGGCGGTTAAATCCCCCTCCTTTTTCTACTTAGTCTGACCCCTCCCTTTCATGCACCTGATTAGTACTGCTAGATTGATTGAGCAGCTGTCATTTTTGTTTGTATGGTACATAAACAAAAAGTTAACCAGTGACTTTCAGTACAATACAATACAATACAGGACAAGGACATGGATAATATACATTGCTACATTAGAGACCATAACATCCACATAAGCAGCAGAGCATAAGCAACCAAGTTTTACGTGCCCTTCTGGGGAGTAAGAAGTAGATGAAACTAAAGTAGGGAGAAGCACAAGAGGGTAGAGGGCCCTGCTCGTAAGAGCTTACATTCTAAAGGGGAGGGGCAGACAGACAGGTGTGACACAGATGGGGTAGTCGGGGATGAAGGAACATGTAACAACAAGTTAGGATGAGAGCTGGAAGACATTAATGAAGTAGTGGGTCTTAAGAGTCCATTTGAATGATTGTAGAGAGGTGGAGTGTCTGGTGGGGAGAGAGGTGCAGAGTTCCAGAGGTAGGGAGCAGCACGGGCAAAATCTTGGAGGCTGGAGTGGGAGGAAGTACTCAGCATGAAAGCGGCGTGCATTTGTTGAACAAAGAGGGTGGACAGAAGAGTGAAGGGAGATGAGATCAGAGAAATAAGTGGGAGAGGAATGAATGTGGGCTTTGTAAGCGAGTGTGAGTACGTTGAATTGGATTCTGAAGGGAAGTGGAGCCAGTGGAGGGCTTGTAGGAGAGGGGAGGCAGATGTAGAGCATTTGGAGAGGAAGATGAGCTGAACAGCAGCATTGATGACAGACTGGAGAGATGAGAAATGGGATTTGGGGAGGCCAGATAGGAGGAGGTTACAGTAATCCAATCTGGAGATGACCAGTGAGTGTATGAGGGTCTTAGTAGCATCCTGGGTGAGATAGGGTCTGATCTTGGAAATATTGTTGAGATGGAAATGACAAGACCGTGAGAGGTTCTGGATAAATGGTTTGAAGGAGAGGGATGAGTCCAGGATCACATCAAGACAGCGCACTTTGGAGCTAGATGAGGTAGTTGTGCCATCAATTGATAAAGAAATAGTGGGAAATGAGGTTATGTTGGGGGGTGGGAAGATGATCAGCTCAGTTTTAGACATATTAGGTTTAAGAATTTGCTGGGACATCCAGAGATGAAAGAGATATAGTTGGAGATACGTTTCAGTAGAGAGGGGGAGAGATCAGGGGAAGAAAGGTAGATCTGAGTATCATCAGCATAGAGACGATAATGGAGGTCAAAAGAGCTGATGAGTTCACCTAGAGAGGATGAATAGAGGGAGAATAGGGTAGGTCCAAGAGCAGAACCTTGGGGAACACCTACTGTAAGAGGCTGTTGGGGGGGGAGATAAGTCATGAAAGGAAACAGAGGAGGATCAGTCAGGGAGGTGGGAGGACAGCCAGCTGAGTGCAGTGTCACATAAACTAAGGGAGTAAAACTTTTGCAGCAGGAGAGGGTGGCCTCACAGTGTCAAAAGCAGCAGAGAGGTCAAGGAGAATGAGTAGAGAGTAGTGGACCTTGTATTTGGCAGCAAGGAGGTCATTGCTGACTTTTGTGAGGGCAGTTTCAGTGGAGTGGAGAGAATGGAAGCCAGACTGAAGTGCGTCAAGCAGGGAGTCAGAGGAAAGAAAGGCGGTAAGGTGGTTGTAAACAATATCTCAAGGAGTTTGGAGACAAAAGGGAGGAGAGAGATGGGTCAGTAGTTTTAGAGAGTGTTAGGAACAAGGGTAGGTTTTCTTTAAGAATGGGGGATACAAGGGCATGCTTAAATGCAGAAGTACCTGATGAGATGGAGAGATTAAGGAGGTGGGCAAGATGCGAGCAGGCAGAAGGACAGAGGTAGCAGAGGAAGTGGGAAGGGATAGGGTCAAGAGAGGAGGTGGAAGGGGGAGGGGACTGGATGAGGGCCATGACTTCCTCTCCAGATACAGGGCAGAAGGATGTCAGAGTCGGTAAAGTGATGTCACTATGCGGCTGTAGAGCCATGTAGGCAGGAGGAAATAGATTTAGATGGAGTCCTCAGGGGATATAGACAAGTTTTCTAAAAGCGGTGAGATCAGGATAAACAATTTCCATTGGTAATCAGCCACAACTCAGTTATGACAATAGGCAACAATGCTGGTGAAACGCGTCTGCTACATGTAACATATCATTACCTTATCTCTAATCAGTCACTGTTACATATTTTATCCTTAAATCTATAGAATAATGGTGCATACACACGATCAGATTTTTCCTTCAGATATGAACGATAACGATTTAAAAATCGTTCAGTCGTTCATATCTGAAGGAAAATCGTTCATATCTGACATGCCTGAACGATGGACGATCAACGATGCGCGTTCCCGTTTGTCAGATAACGATATCTGACATCTGATGGGTTTGCAGTCAGACTTGGACGATTCCATTCATTTTAATGCAGTCAAAAATCGTTCAATCGTTCAAATCGTTCAAATCGTTCAAAACTTTGGTCAAATCGTTCAAATCGTTCAGATCGTTTAATCGTTCAATCGTTCATCTGACAAATCTGACAAGTCTGACAAATCTGACCGTGTGTACGCTCCATAAGTCTTCAAGGTCCTTCCCAAGTCAGACTTGATTATGGCTTAAATTGCGGGGGGGGGGTGAAAAGAAGGAAAAGTGCGGCTGGGGTAAGTGTATGGGGTAAGAAGGGGAGGAGGGACCTTTTGAACTGGGATGATACTATGCTACTATACTGTGTATATATATATATATATATATATATAATTTCCTTATCAGTTTTTTATACCTTTAACAAATGTGTAGTTTATGTTTTTCAGTTTCATTGACCTAACTTCTATGAGAACACTCGTCAGACAAAACTAAAGAGGAGCAAACCGCTGGATTGTCGCTCCAAGAGCTAGAACTATAAGTTCTCTTATTTATGTGTAACTGAAATCTTAATCAACCGACAGGTCTACCCAGGACCGCGGCTTCTCTCGCAATGGGAGAGTGAGAAACGTGCGTGAGAAAATAATATGTCTGTGGAATAAAAATGGTTTTCCAAGCTTATAGTTTACTAACAGTCAGAGCAGATTTACATTTTGAAAGTGATGTTTTTTTTCCCTTTCAGTGTGTTATGTGTATTTATATTCTGTACTATTTCATCCTTCACGACACACATCAATACTCACTTTATGTCTGCCTATTACTCCTCATTTAAACATCTATTTTACATGATTCCCCCAGCCAGACATGGACTGTAATGACACGGAGTGTTGGAGTGCTCTTTAATAAATTCTCCGTGAATCAATACTTTGGCTGGGGATTTGTCAGTCTTTCGGAGGTATGCTTCATTAAACTTTACTGTTATTTTCTTGGATTTTTTTAAAAGTTCAGCTCTTATCACGTATCAACTTTACAGACATAAAAACTGTTTTCTGCTGTTGATGCTATCGGTGAACTATAACTAACTAGATTGTGACTAACAGGTAAGCACTTTGCTTGACAATTGCTAGATCCATAACCCCTGGGGTCATGTTAAAGGCTGTTCCATGGGTTAAATGTATTTCGCAAAGCCAGGATGGCTGTAAAATGAGTCACCTATTTCATTAGACAGCTGCCATAAGAATGAACTATTGCGCTTTTAAACATTTAAGCACCGGTATTATTTCATTTTTGTAGTTCTTAAAACCTATGGGTATACTTTATCCTGCAGGATCTGCTGAGGACACAAACAGACCCATGAAAGGGAGAGCGCCTCCCAGTGGTTGAATTATTATGAAAAATGGTAGAAGTCAATCGGGGCATAGGCTGTCGTTTTTGGGCTGGTAAAAAGGGGCAATAACTGTAACTATAAAGCAGACTAAGCGCAAAGTGGTTGTACATCTATTTACCATGAACGCTGATCACTTGTTTTTGATTAGCCAGACAAGTTTAGGAGGGTAGAACATTATGGCAAATGTTACAAAAAAATGTATTGTCGTACCAAACAGAAATTTGCAATTTGATCCAGCCGATGCGGAAGCTCCATAGAATTTAAGAGTTTTGCCGCCAAATTAGTTTGCACATAACCCGCAAATTTGCCAAACATTTTGCTGAAAAATAATACCCACTGGAGAATGCGGCAGGACTGCACCTGTACAAAAAACCAGCGGCCAGCAAAATGCTGTAAATTGAATTCTGCTGCTCTACCATTACTTGATTAAATGGGTGCAGTTGGTTTTAGCCTCTGGGTGGAAGAGACTCTTAGGGGTAAATTTATTAAAGTGAGAGTTTTTAGAAGTGAGTTTTAAAAGTGATGTTGCCCATAGCAACCAATCAGATTCTACTTAACATTTGACTAGCACCTTCTAGAGATGATAGCTAGAATCTGATTGGTTGCTATGGGCAACATCACTTTTAAAACTCACTTCTAAAAACTCTCACTTTAGTAAATTTACCCCTTAGACTCTCCTGATGGGCACTGACGCGGAAGGGCGGATGGCCTTGCCACATTGTTACCTTTGGCGGCAACACTTGGCGGACCCAGGCTATGTGCCCACCCCTCAGCGGCTCTATGTGTGGTAAACAGGTGGTGAGTAGACCTGCAGATACGATTCGCCATCCGTAAAGTACAGGCCTTTTGTACATTTTTCTGATCCTTTTCACTAAAAGGCAGGGGGGGGGTATTTACTTTCTATCTTTTTAATTTCTTTCAAGTCTGAGTGAATTGCAGAAGTGTATTCACATTTGTTTCCTTTGAGCCAAATACAATCCCTGTAAGGCCATGTGTTCCTAATTACAAATAGTATAACAAAGTCGTAAAATTACAGTCTAATAGGCAGCTATAAATATTCTTCCACATTAAAATGTATTCTAAGTATCGGTAATTAATGGATAAGTGATCATAATATATGTGCGAACCTCTGTAATATATATTATATGACTAATTCACCCCTGTAAATAAAGGTCACTTAGGAGATAGCTCAAGGCTACGGGCAGCTTATACACACAGGTCATCAGATTCCTCAGTGACTTTAAAGTGTCCTTTGTATTTTTATGATGGCGAAACTTTATTCTCTCAAATATACACCGTACGTTCCAATTTCACACAACTAATTGCAAGTATAAGGAAATCCTCACAGCCAGGTGTGTTTATCCTTCAATGACAGTAGTACATGCCATTGCAGAACATTTCCAAAATGAAACATGGTGCTAGGCGCAGCCCACCCTCTGACGCCCATCCATCCCTCTCAGAGTACACCCACCCTCAGATGCTATGGACCCACTTCCTCCTGCCCCGTACCTCTGAGCTAGTGGGAGAGAGGGGCAACAGGCAGAGGTGGGAGATGCCAGCCTTGGCGCTGCGTGTGAAACTGAGCTGAACCATCACAGCCTAAAGCTATTTTACCAGGCTGTTGCCGACACGTAGAAGATCACTAGGACGCTGAGCCATATCAAGGGCAGTACGACCGTGTCACAACCCAATAGGAGCCGCCGGCGGACTGAAGACAGGGAAGAAGAACAATTACAAGGAAAATGAAGGAAGAAAAGAGACGCAGAGACTGTAAGACTGCCAAAAGGACGGAGCGTTGAGGTGCTGGAGGCCTGTCCAGGTCGCTAAAGTATCCAGCTACGAACGCATCAATGCAATAGTGGCAAATACAGGATTTCTAGGGGAAGGAATTTCTATACAACAGAGTGGACACGTTAGACGTCATCTTACTGTCAGAATTACCAGGACCGTTCCCTTTCTATTGCACTGGAAAGCTTTAATTCGCCAGTCTTCCGATAAGTGAGACTACTAATGCTCCCAAATTATAGGATAAATAGGGAGCATCCGGCAGCTACTGTACATTATTTGCTCCATAAAATGTAGTATGTAGTGGATTTTCTGTCCTGATATTTCGTTTTAGAATCATGGAGTTGCGTGTACTCCATCCCGGCGGCCTGGAACTGAAGTGCTTGGTGACTTCTAATGTCCTTACAGTATATTTCAAAGTATGTGATATATAACATTTAGTTGAAGCTCCCCCAACATGGACACACGTGTATTGTAAAATGTTCTCAGTCAATAAATTCAGCTCCATACTTGTGCCAAGCAATTAAGTTCCAGAGCCTATTTCAGACCATTCCCGTATCCCTTTATAAACCCATCCATAGCCCCCCCCATATATATCTGTCGCATCCTTCATCCATCCATCTAAATCAAAATTATGTATTACTTCTTCCCTTACCACAGCCTAACAACAAAATACTTATTAACTTCTTTATACGGTCACAGTTACACCCATATACTGTACACTTCCATACCTCCCAAGATATCACAGAAGCAAAATGAAAATTAAACATTATATTTCCTTGTCTCATCAACGTCCCAAATTTGTACCGAAGTAACAGGCTATATTCTCAATGTAATATATTTATGTACGGCTCCCGATCTTTATGTTTTGCTAATAAGAGGTTTGTTCCTCAGCAGTTTCGGAAAACTCTAGAGATACAGGACCTCATTCAGAGTCGGTCATTGCGGCCGCACGCCACCGATGTTCGCTAAACTGCGCTTGCGTAAAATTCGCAATGCGCGTTCGCAAACTAGCTATTACGATCAGAAATTGCTCTCTCCTTCAACTTGGCCAGGTCGTTAGTTTGAGTGACAGGATGAGGCGTTTGTGGGTGGTAACAGGGGAAGGTGCTTGTGAACAGGGGAGTGGAGATCCGAACACAGGCGTGCCTGACTATGCAAATGGCGTTTTATGGGAGTGCATACGGATTATGGGAGTGCATAATTAACTAAGTAGTGTCATGGCACATGTGACATGGGAGGTTTTTACACTGACTTGATCGTAGTGCTTAAGAGAGGGTATGGTCAACCTTAAGGTCTACGACCAGCTCCGATGGTTCCCGATGGTCTCGATTAATCCTTATATGCCCGGAGATGACGTGTAATGGGAACGAGAAGGGAGCGTTTTTTTAGTCTTACGGCCGCATCCTCCCCTCGCTTGTCCAGCTAACGATCCCATCTTAACAACGCAACTTGCGAGCGCTTCATTTGCATATCCAGCCCTTTTACCTTACGACCGTGCGGCTGCAACGACCAACTCTGAATGAGGTCCACAGTACTTAAGTTCTAGAGATCCCTAGGATTATACGTATACACACACAGCACTTTCATAATTTTTTCTTACCATATACACAAGTAGTTAAACCGTTTATAGAGTTGGGTGTATTCGTATGTACATTTTATAGAGTCGGATTTATATACACAGTACTTTTTTCTTACCATATGTTATAACGCAAGCAGTTAAAATGTTTATAGAGTTGGGGGTATATATATATTATATATATATATATATATATATATATATATATACACTTATGCACTGTGCACTCAGTGAGGAACCTGGGTGAGGGAGTTGAAAGCGCAAGCACGTTATTGCGAATGTCCGTAAAGTAGACCTGAACGCAGACGAACATACGCCTGTCTCCACTTGGTGATAGGCGGCTGGTGCACAACTATAATATAATAACCATCATCATCACAAATCTTTGCAGTGTTAAAACAGAAAATAAATGAATAAATAAATAAGAACAATGTCACCCCCACCAATTACTGGGTAACAAGAAGCTGGTTCTCTAGAGCTTTATTCTTTAACCATTTGCATTACTGGAGAAGAAAAGAGTGGAAAACCCTTTATTTTTCGGAGTATAATTAAGCACTCAAGGAGTGTTTATTTAATAGCAGCCTTGGGTATGCTGGCACTTGTAGTTCTACAAGTGTCGGCATACTCCAGAAGTTTATGGGACAAGTAGTTCTGCACGTCAAAATATTAAGCGTTGTCCCGATACCAACTAACAAGAGGGCTTGGAATGGACCCTTCTGTGCTATAACCAAGGGTTGGGTTTTACTCACTATATATTTCTTAGAGACATACGTAGGAGCTCATTCAGACCCGCTCGCTAAGATGCATACGCTCGCTGCTACCGATGGTATGCAGTGTGCATGCGCATACCATAGCGAAAGTTCACAATGCATTTGCTCGCTGCGCATAGACAGCCCAGCAGAATGACAGGAGAAGCTGTTTGTAGGTGGTAACAGGGATTGGCCATTAAAAACGGGGGAGTGGAGGTGCAGACGCAGGCGTGGCTGAGCATCTCAATGGCGAGGTGTGAATAATTATAGGACAGCGTCATTGTACACATCACCTGGCTTGTGTTTACACTGAAGTGCTCGCAGTACTTGCGGCAGGGTATGGTCAACCTCAAGCGCTGCGATCGCATCCGATGTTACCCAATGTACCGATGGTTGCACACACTTCCAGGATATGACGTGCACAAGTGGGCGGTGCATTGCTGTGCGAATGGTCTGCCTACACAATTTGCATACATCGTGCGAGCGGCTCTGAATCAGCTTCTGAATTAGTGCACATGAGTCTATTATATTGTTACCATGACTAATGAATGTAACGAGGAAGGTATCATATAGATGGGCTTACCTCATTGCATCTGTTCTCACTATTTATATTATTCAGAAGTCAGTGCGAGAATAAATGGGATCCTGTGAGCAGATATTATAAGCCCTTGTCTACAAACAATTTAACTATTTTATATAGTATGCCACTGAAAATGCTTATACATAAATATTGATAATATTGAAAAATACACTGGCATCCAGGGGTTACAGGCAGGCCCGGCAACAGAGGGGTCCAAGGGGGACACTTGTACCAGCCCCGAGATTCTGAGGAGCACCAGCCCTTCAGTAATCTCAGGAGTCCAGTTCATGTGTCCCCCTTGCCTATACCACTGATATATTCAGTAGAGCATCGGCAGAAAGAGGGAGCCCGGCGCCATGAAGTATTTTTTTAGTGCCGGCGCAGCAGGAGCGATGTTGTGACTGCATGATGTCATGACATTGCGCCAATGTGTTGGAGAGGAGCAAAGCCACCCATGAAGAGGAGCCGCAGGCAGCAGAAGGTAAGTGTGGGCTGAGCTGGAGAGACACGGGTCAGGCAGGGGTTGGAGGGGCTGAAGATGCAGTTAGTGCTGAAGAAATGGAGATGTGGAGACACAGGGGGATGTAGTTGTGAGACATGTGAAAGATGAGGCATGGGTGGAACGATGCTGGAAGACTTGGGAGAGTGAGGATAAGTAATGCAGGAGTGATGAGCCGATGGCTTGAGATAGAGTGACACAGGGGGGATGATGTTGGGGAGACACGGCAGTGATGAGGCTGGAGCGACGCGGCAGTGACGAGGCTGGAGAGACACGGCAGTGATGAGGCCGGAGAGACACGGCAGGGATGAGGCTGGAGCGACATGGGGGTTGAGGCTGGAATGACACAGGCCCGCAGAGTAGTTTACTGTTCCCCTCAATTGATTTGCTCCAGATATGAATATGAGAAAGCATCCACAGGGCTGAAGAGGTCACTGTTTGCATCAAATGAGTTTGATGAAAAATAAATGATACACAATATAAAGGAGGGGAATGGGGGAGGGGAGATATCTAAGAGTTCCTACCTTATGTTCTATGTGTGCAGTATGTACAACACTATAAACCTACTGCCAGTAATGTGTGTGTGTTCACCTCTAGATAAACTTAATTAAGAAATAAAGACATGAAGGCAATAATTGGGAGTCATTGATAATAAACCATGAACTGTATGGTGGCATAGAAAGGACGGCCCCTACTCATTGCAGCCCAACAATGCAAACCCAAAAACAACAATTGCATTGCGGGAAATGTCCGTCCTATTGGTGTCCTTAAAACCAAAACTAAGGTGTCCAACTGATCCTTCCACCATAAAAATTCCAACAAGAAAGGTGGATTTGCAGCCTCCGTGACTTCCCAAACCATCTCCATGAAGGTGAGCGCACCCAACAAGCAACTGCACGCAGGAAGATTATTATCCGTACTTAACTCCACAAACAAATAGGGAGGGAGGTTTGGGTATTTTATTCAGGGAAAGAGGCCAGAGCCCTGAACTAAAGTCTTAAATACTATTAAAAAAAACATGCACCCCAACAGGTGACCACCACTCAAGCCAGCCCCCAGTCTGGTGGTTTAAGCCAGTACAGGCTTATGACAGTCTCCTGTTATTCTATAATGCTTGAAGCACAATTATAAAGCTTTGTCGAGAAGCTCATGATCAGGAAAGTGTTTGGGAAGAAGTAATTAACAGTTAGTAGCCGACCTCTAATCTTGTGGGCCTGTGCTACAGAATTTGGTCAGAACACGAGAAATCCTGATCTCTGATTGGGGGTCTAGCCGCATAGCCGCAATGAACATCACTGTGTCAATGAGGTTTAGTGAATTTCTAAGTGACTCTCGGCAACTAACCAGAGTGGCTTTCTCATGCTCTGACCAAACAGAGCAAAGCTGCTGTCTATTGGTAAGTTGCTGGTAAGAGTGTAAGTCACTGTTGGGTTCCGCATGGAACAGGATAACAAGGTCATTGTGTTATTATTATGTTTTTGTTTTGTTTTTATTTTATTTGGTTTAAAAAGACAGTAGATTTCCCCTCTGGATTCAGATATATAATGATAAATGAGTGATTGTGAGAGCCCTAATTACATTATATTTAAACAGTGAATGTAGGATTTATTTTAATATATTTTATTTATGTGGCACTAGAGGTCCTAGTTTATTACTCTAATACCGATCAACAGGGCTGCTTTGTTCCCAACAGTTGCAAATCATTTTGCAGTCCTTGGTTCCACTTGGGAATACAGCCATATGGTAATCAGAAGTAACACAGGTATTAGATAACCCCGATAGGGATGGCCATTGAAAGTGTCACCATCCATGATCACCATCGATGGTGCCATCAGTGCTTTACATCAACAGCATGAAACCATCAACAGTAAGTCATGGACGGGAAACCTTCACATGGTTCCAACAATCGATGCACGTCCTTACTGTGGGTTGCTGACCAACCATGGAACGGGAGCACAGGACTGAGCAATGTGATGGGGTGGGGTGAAATGATGCACCAATCAGGGATGGAGGCGGGAATGAGTGGACAATGAGGGCTGATCTAAGTGCAGTGCCTCTATGGCAGAGAGAGAAAAAAATATCCTGCTGTAAAGTGGTCTATGTACAAATCAGCACAGGATTCTGGAGAACCGCAGACGTGTATCTTTACTAGCTGCAGTCATATTGAACAATGGCTGCAGATTCACTTCCTGTATAGCAAAAACATCCTATGTAACAAGTGGATGGAATTTCCACCATCCACATACAGCATATACATATACAGCCGCACTCTCTGGCCTTGACGGCAAAGTACCATCAGACCTCCTCCATCAATGGTTAAACTATCAACCATCAGTGGCAAACCATTAATAGTTGGGAACCATCGTAGTTCGATAGCCTTTTCTGTACTGGCCTAAGCTTGCACACTCCATCCACATTCTGTCTCCAGTCATAGTCAGGGACATATAAAAATCTTCATGTATACTCTTGGCATGCATGCGCAGGATATAACAATGTGTATTATTTGCCACAAATGTAGCTAGAGTCCAACGCTTAATGGTCTTCACAATAAGTAGGTAGCTGTCTTCAGACTAGAATGATTAGTCCACATTTTACTCTATACTCAATACAACCATATATCACACCAATGACTGCTGCTATTATTATTATTATATTATTACGGCTGATATTGCCTTACAGTAGCCACCAGTCATACATGCACATTGCATCCAAACAGTAAAGGAGAGAGAGAGAGAGAGACTGGGGCCGGCTCAGTCAGCACTGACCACTCCCCCATGATGTAAGACCACTCCCCCACATGTCCCGCCCACCACCTCCAAAACCTTAGGGCGTATGATATAAGAAAAGCTTATGTAACATTAGTTACCAGACTAAGGTGCCTACCTATAATAGTTATCTTAGCTTACACAGTAATCGTGCAGAAATGTTGGTATCGGGGCAATTTACTAAATGCAGGATGTATGAGAGATATCTTCTGTGTTAGGCAAACTCACACAGTCCCCATTACTCACAGTCTGAAGCCATTTACGAAGATCCAAAAATCATTACTCTGAAAGTGACTGCACGTATATGCGCTGCCTAACGGTCACACGCATACAGAAGCGCAGTCAAATCCGAACCCAGAATAAAAGTGATAACGTGCGCGATCACTGTACCCTTTTAGCCTTTGTTGGGCACTTTTTAGAACCAGTGAGTTTGAACATGAAGGTAAAGCATCATATTTAAAGTTGTAAAGTTGACACATTATTAACAGGTCGGCGTTATGGGTGCGACCTCACACTCATAGCAAAGCCTTATCAGTAAGTTAAAAAGAATTGTTCTAACAACTTACAACAAGTTACAGTACTTTTGACCACAGTAAAATGCAATGTTGGGCAGTTCCTCTTTAATAATTGTCCACCATTACTAAATATTTAAACCCTCATCACCCCAACTGGTATCATGCCTGATTATTAGAACCCTCTTTATTGATAATATACTCGCCCCTGGGAACCGCTGTAGCAGAGGTTCTGTTGAATCGTCAGTATTAACCTTTAATATATTCCTGCCTAGAACCTCTAAGACAAAAACCTGCCTAGAACCTCTAAACAGAACGCTAATTGTGTACGCAGTATAACCGCAAATAAAGACAGGAGTGGAATCTGTGTTTCCAACGCACAAGTATTATTCAGGTAAAAGTACAGTCAGTTACACGCAATCTATACATACACAAGTTAGGCGTAAAAGGAAATAATACAGACCCAAGTACAGTTATACATACGCTGCGCCTCTGGACCCAGAGATAGACCTCAGACTTGATATCCTCAGTTCACCCAAAATTCAGCATGAACTGGCAAACCAGTGTTCGGACACATGTATTTATTCCCCCCCAGACTGAAACAGGACAAAAGGGAGAACTTCCTGCTGATCTCATTGGTTCCCAGAGGAGAAGCGTATGTAACGACACATTTAACAGGTTGTTTCAAATAGACTTTCCCTGCCTCTAACAGCCGGAGTCTTTCTAGTAACGCCTCCTGTAACATTTCATCAGCTAAACATTTTGTTGCTTGTAAGTTCTGCGATCCGTAACTTCAGTTTGCATGATGCGATCTCTCCACCGATAACACCGGGATGCTGTAAAAAGCGTAGGCATCAGAACGAAACCAAACACACCTTGCTTATCATATATAATACCTTAGATATCAAAAACCTCTATTTCTTAGCATTTAAACTAACTTAACCAACTTGAATCATACAATTTGATGCTAATGGAACCTTGTGTGCGAATATGTAGTGTATTCGGGGTTTGATATAAGGACGCTAGATAATTTGGGGCAGATGGCGTGCACATGGAGCTACTTTTTCAGCGGTTTCATACTAAGTCTCATGCATTCGCTAATTGCGATTATTTAATAGCACCCTTGTGGGAATAATTGTGCGTATGAAAAATGGTGAAAGAAGCGATCGCATAGTGCTAATAAAAATATCGCCACATGTACTATATTATGAGTTCACCTAAAATGGCGCTTAGACGGCCATTCGCAAAATGGCGTCTTGCGATCGCATTTCTAAAATGGAGTCTTGCGGCCATTCGCAAGATGGCGTCGCTGCGATTAAATTTTAAACTGAACTTGTCTCACTCAATTATTCAGCTTCGACAGTTCGGTCACATACATCGGCTTTCAGCAGAATTTGGGACGCTTATGATGAAGACAGCTGATTGGTTGGCTGCCATCTGCCCAGTGCTCGCACACAGGGTGTCGGCAGAGGGGAAATTCACATTCCCAACAAGTCACAGTAGGAGATTGTGCCAATATGAGGTACCAGTGCCCGGCAGTCTCAGAACATAGAAACTCTCCTTTTTCTGCTATTTGGGGGGAGGAATATTTACTATTACATCTTTACAGTAATATTTGTGGTCATTTCCTTTAACTTATTATTTTCCTACTATGAGACACTACAGTACTTGTAAATTCATAGCGCTGTGGAATATGCTGTCACTTTATATAACAACTGGAAAAAAATAATAGTAACAACAAAAATAATAATAGCAATAATAATAACAATAATAATAATATTTATTAAAAATATTAATAATAATCGAAATAATAATAATATAAGTAGTAGTCATAAAAATGTAAATAATAAAAATTGTAAACGAGCCCCTTGTTATGTCTTCGACGACCATGTTCAATGCACCTCTTATTATTCCTCTTAATTGCCTGATAGTTAAATACCCACGTGTGCCGTTCCTTGCTTGCAGCAGCTGGTTTCCCCCTCCGAGTTCTATACGTCATCATAAAACATTTGATTTTGTTTCTGCAATGAGAACATAATGAGAAACATCTCTTCAAGCTCGCTCTTGTAATTTCTAAATACTGCTTAAGATTTCAGCTTTGTAGGAGCCCAGTAATTAGCGATGCAGTTTTCTCATAGGAAAGTTCTTTAAATAGCCTTAAAAAAAACAAAATAAAACAACAACAACGACGACGACGACGACTTCAATAATGTTATCAAGGTCATCCGTATAAGTCAAAGGCAAAATAAGATTTAACTGTATTCAACATTTAGGTCTCTCTGGCACTTGAGAATAGTAAATATACTAAGAACTTGCTTATAATTAGAGATACCGGAAAATGTCTAACCGGTTGGATGGCCATGAACATGTCCGCAGTGCAACTGTCATTGGCTCACGTTCACCTTTCGCAGTTCATATTCACCGGGCGTAGTTCTCGGCTTTCTAGAGAGTTCATATTTCTTTGTTTTCTAATATTCACATTTTCAATATTTTTATATTTAAGCACTTTTTTAATATTTAAAAATAATAAAAGAGTATCCAAACATTTATTTCAAATTTTAACTGGGAAAACGACATTGTTTGAAAAATAAAAAATTACATTGTTTGAAAACTAAAAATAATGTTCCAAGCTCACAATCAGAAAATGTTACAATGTATCGATGTACAGTGAGCTGACATTCGGAATCTCTGTGCACATCTTGATCATATTGGAGCAGACCCAGACAATGGGGACGCATGGTTGGGGACCTGCCTCAGATTTATCAAATTATTTTAAATTTGGGAAATGTTCAATATTTGTACATATTGGATGAGCCAGTTACAGGAATGCAATGCAGCTGGTTCAAGCATCTCTATAGTATAGTAAAGGGAAAAGTTTTAACCAAAAGCAGACAGAGAACATAGACTAGCACCACGAGAGAGTCAATCCGTTACCACTGGCAACACCTCTGCTTGATTGTCGGACACAGACGTGGCTATGTCTTTTAACGCAGTCACGCTGGCACCCTTAAGCTAATGCCGCTACAAATTCCTTTCCTGGTGCAAATCCGTGCAACTGAATATGAAAGGACTGAGATGCCCACTACCGTAGACGCTGAACGACTGCTTGGTGAGTTAGACCGTCAAAACATGCACTAGCCGAGATGTAGTTATGAGGCCGCCGGTCTTAATCCCGACACTGGAATCCTGACAAGGAACTTAAGATAGGCGTCGAAATACCGACACCTTTCTTAGTCCCGACGCCGGAATCCAGGAGGACGTGTGCCCAAACTAAGGTAAGCTGGGGCGCCGCGGGTCTGGGTGAGGAGGGTTAGGGTGCAGGGTGAGGAGGGTTAGAAATAGGCTGCAAGAAGGGAGGGTTAGGGTTAGAAGGGGGAAGGGTAAGTGTACTTACCTGACCCCTGTCGGGATACCAACCATCGGGATGCCGCTGTTAGTGTTGTGACAGGAGGCACCCCGACAGCCGGAACATTACATACCCCTTCCGTACTAGCCTTTAGCAGGTTTTTGTCTGAGTATGGTCTCCTGTATGTGAGCGGGCATCGGCTCATTAGGGACATGGACATGATTTTGTTATTACAGTCAGGGGTGATCAGGAAGGGGTTAAATTGTAGTTGCTGGGTAGATTGTGGGTGGTTTTGGTTAGAGTGTCAGTGATTGGTTGGGGACGGATGGGGGTGTGTGTTTTATTAGCAGTTATCTGATTTCCTGATAAATTTACTCACCCGAACTCAGGGGTTACGAGTCAAAATGAATTCCGGCTCTGATCACATATGGGGTTCCGAGTGGAATCGAGTCCCAGTTTCGGCTCTGCTGTAAGTTAGAAAAATTGGATTTAATAACCGAATCTCTGGTTTGGATGGCATGTAAGCAGGTCCAAATTACACGATTGTAGCTGTTTTTATCAATATTAAAGCAATCAAAAACCAAAACCAAATCAAAACACTTGCTGGTGGTTTTGCCATAACCAAAACACGAAGGTTCCGCGCACATCTCTACCCTTGATGCAGGGTACCATCTAGGGGGTAAGGCGCTACCTGTGGGTGTGGCAAACACTAGCCACCAATGATACTGGACTGAGGCTTTCTAGTGGGGTGTAGCTATGCCCCCAAGACTTTTTGGCCATGCTCCCTGCTGCATGCAAAGAGATTGCAAACTGCTCCCTCCAACATAAGGAATCTACAACCTGTCCCAAACTCTGGGGGCCAGTGACGTAGATCTCTCATGTATTTATCTATATATATATATAGATTTATAGTCCATGGTAAACTGGTACACGCACTTAAAAAGCTTGTCACAGCTGCCTAGGGTGCAACCCAGACTCTCTATGTCTCTCTCTCTCTCTCTCTCTATATATATATAGATATATATATATATATATATATATATATATAGTAACCTACGGCATAATGTGAATTAGGTGACAATAAAAAAATAGCTCACAGGTAAATAAAATAAGAGTTAATTAATCCAAAGAGTTCCAAACATATATCTACTGATTTATGAATAAGTCTTAGTCACAAGTGCAAAACCACAAGTCAATAATTTACCCATTACTACCAACAATAAGCCATTGACTCTATTAGTTTACCCTGGGGAACTTCAACTAGTTTTCAGAGTTTTTGCTAATGATGTGCCCTGGTGAATTAATTAAGCAGTAATCACTGATGGCAAGGACATTAGCTAGATGCAATAACATTCCCCATTCTAGACAGGCCATTAACCAGCTTTTAATACTTCATCCAAAAGGTTACAGATGCACAGCAAACCCTCGCACGTGAATGGGACATAGGAGGAAACAAGGGACTGAGTGTGTCTGCAGAAAGTGGAAACTACTTAAAGAGCGAACACATACATGGAAAATATATGACACATTTAACAAAATCAAAGTACATTTTTAAAGTGTTGTTATAAAGGTAATAATATTAAGAAATGCTACACTTTAATCTAACCGGCGTCAATTCATGTTTTTCTTACATATTCGGTTATGATTTTTTTTATGAGAGTTATAAAACACAGGCTGAAGTTGCTAAACTAATATAGCGCCATCTACAGGCTATAAAACATGAACTTCAACAGTGAAAGGAAGAGACGTTCGAGCAAAACGCTTCTTTCAACAACTTATTTCTATCAACCTGACCCTTGGGCACGGTACAGAACGCTCTGCCGCCCAACTAAACAGTTCATTTGCTACTGCATTCATCTGTGATGAATTGATGAGAAGGATGTTTTTTAAGCATTGGTTAATTAATTAAGTACAGGTAATTGCAATCATAAATTAAGGAGGAAGTTCGGAAGCAGATAGTTTTCTTATATGGTGGCAGAGGTCACTTCGGTGGGTCTGTTTAATGTATTGTTCCATGGAAGATAGTACTGTAGAAACCCTGCTTAGTACATGCTTAGTGCACATAGCTAAGGGAGCTGTATGTAAACATATAAGAAAGTAGGAATAAACAAGAACATAGCTTTATACAGTATACATACATACTGTATATATATAAAAAAAAATTATGTACAAGGGAAAATAACCAATTAATACTGAGTAACAAGTAATACCCCTTTTGTATCAGAGCTAAAGCCCTGGTTATTGCAGGGTTAAAAGGGGCCAGGGTTCTAACTTGCAGAGTTTTACACGGTAACAACCCGTGAAACCCTGCAGTGTAAACGGGAACCTTGGGTCATTCGACCGGGGTCCCGTTTACAGCATGGGCACTTCCTGGTTTCTCAACGCTTGGAGATGATGTAATCTTCAAGCGCCGGGAGAAGTGTCCACTAGCACCCGTGTGCAGTGTGAACGGCACCGATCCGGGAATAATCTGGATCGGCGCCGTAGTAGAAAAGGTCTGTCCTGGGTCTGAGCCGTTTTGGAACTGTGTTCCAAATCTCGGTCAGACCCAGGAGGTAGGTGTAAGAGCAGTACTATTTGCTCAGAGCTGAGGCAGTATGCTGCAACATAACACAAATATTTCTCTGACACTGAATGAAGAACTGTATGACACTGTTTGCTTGTTTATAAAATTCCACTTATAATTCTCCCGTGTGTTTATATTAATGTTATACAGCATTTATACCCCTTTCACACTGCCAGCAACAGGGACGGACTGGGGCTGTAGATCAGCAATGGCAGCGCACCTAAGGTGGGGGCGCGCCGCGAGTTACAGGGGCCTGGCATCGCGGTACAGCCCCATCACTTCCTGGCCCATCACTGCTGTGGCGGCCCTTTCCTCCCCCCCGAGCACGTAACCTGTATCCAGCAATCCAGCAGCGTTGGATGGAGGGCGGGAGCACTTCCACCCTCCTCGTGCTGAGCCGGCACTGAGGCCATCCTGATGGCCAGTCCGGCCCTGGCCAGCAATAACCCGGGTTATTGCACGTGACCACGCAGTAACCCAGGTTATTGGCTGCGCAAGGTGAAAGGGCAGGGTTGTAGTAAGCCGGGTTGAGTGACCTGGCATTTCAACCCTGGTCATGAGAAGAGTTGAACGCATGTTCTACCCGGCTCGTGATGCAGTGTGAATGGGTAACCCGGGTTGACGTGATCCATGAAGAGCCGGCAAGATAATCTATGAGCACCGGCTCATCGCAGGATCCAGATGACGTCATCGACCCGGCATTATTGCCGTCTGTCTGTAAAAGGTCTCTGCTGGGTCGCACCCGAAATGGGCATGTGAACATAATCCCGGGTGCGACCCTGCAGTCAGGTGGAAAAGTAGTATAAGATTGTTAGCTCCCAGGGCTGTCTGTAATGTATTGTGCACAGATAAGAGCACACTGATCGTGCTAAATACACTATGGAGGTGATCATACACCTATGTGCGGAGAGTATCACCTGAAGAGGCGATACTGGGCTGTAACAGAGCAATAACACATAGGCAAGGTTCAGCGAGGATGTGGAGACGCGACTGTGGACTCAGGAGAGAGGAGTAAAAGCGCCAGTTCTCAGGCGTATCATTTGCACCAGTATAGGGCTAACGATGACAGGCGGAAAACCAAGCGGACAGTAAACAGTGGGCAAACCGCAAATATACGTACAACAGCATACAGATGAAGATCCACAGCAATTTCTGCGCGCGCAGCGCGGATGCATATACGGTCAATTTGCAATCATTTCAGCATCGGTCCCTACAAGTAAAACTATAAAGAAATAGACTGTTTCTAGGCAAGGCACTGGAAAATGGAAAATAAAGAGAGCAAGCATTGCTGGCAGGTCTGTAATGTGATGGGAATAATTCCCATTTGTCATATGGATGAGTCTATGCCTTGCTCACACCTGCGTCAGGTTAGGCTGTGGATTAACAGATAGGCAGTCAATAGATCGACTGAAACAAAAGGTCGACACACTAATGGTCAGCGTGTAAAGAAAAGTTTTTAGCATATACAAATGGCCGACACGGTGAAAAGGTTGACACGAAAATGGTCGACATATGTTTTTTTTCCCCTAATCTTCACCCTAACCCTCTCCTTGGTGCCTAACCCTAACCGTCCCTCCTGGTGTCTAACCCTAACCATCGGGGTAGGTGCCTGACCCTAACCGTCCCTTCTAGTGCCTAACCCTCCCTTTTGGTGCTGACCATTTTCATGCCGACCTTTTGACCCTGTCAACCTTTTGTCCCAGTCGACTTATTGACTGTCTAACATCTGGAGTCTATCTAGACATTGTCTACCTTTTAACTATCCATCTATAGCCCGGCACCCGTCAGGTTCCTGTTCCTGAGGAGAAGCCGATGAGAAGCTTCGTACAAATATCGCCACTTTCTTCTGTCAAGTGAAGTTTTAATTAATCTTTGACGGCAAATAATAGTTATTTCTTCAATTAAATGACATCAAATTTTATACAAAATATGTAAAAAGCACCTGTCAGGCCCATATATTTACCATTTAATACATAATTTGTATCGCACAATGGGGGGTTTCAACAAATCTTCTAAAGAGGAGAAGTAAAGAAGTTGTCTATAGCAACCAATTTGCTTCTACAGTACCTATCATTTATAGAATGTACTAATCCGGACACATTAAGCTGCGCCAGCACCCGCCCAAACCAGCCACAGCCATATCCGGCAGAGCCACAGCCTCCTGACCCCTGAACTATGACCCATCCGGAGAGCTGTGAGAATTGTCTATACTGTATGACATAGTACATCTACTTTATATTGGAAGTATTAGTGCTCATTCTAGCTCCGGCGCGAGGCAGGGCGCCGGAGCTAGAGAGGGCATGTCTGTGTGCGCAACGAAGGCGCGCGCATGCGACCGAGAAGGGGCATGGTCATTGAAAAGGGGGCGTGTCTATAAGACACATCCCCTTTTCATCACTCTTGGGGGCGTGCCCGGCACTTACGGACACGCCGGGCAGCCCCCAAGCCCTGCAGACAGTGAGAATAGATGCCGGGCGCATGCGCCCGGCGTCTATTCTCCGGCGGTGACCGGGTCACCGCACATTTCTTCACCCGCGGAACACTAAGACCTGCGGGTGAAGACGGCTCCCGCAGGCTGTTAGGGCAGGGCGCTTTTTGCCTTCCAGAAGGAGGGCAGGGCGCCGCGCCCCGCTAAAACAGCCTAGCGGGAACGCTAAAGTATATTCACCCTTTTAGAAATATGGAAACAATAAAAAAAACAGAGGTTCCTGACAATAGATAGTAATTAGACAATGTCTAGATACGCAACAGATGTTAGACAGCAAAAAGATAGACAGGGAAAAATGGTCAATACTTTTTTTCTTAGGGTTAGGCACTTACATAGGCACTAGAAGGGTCAGTTAGGGACCAGGAGGGATGGTTTGGATTAGTCACTTAACATGACTGTTAGGGACCAGGGGGGACAGTTTGGGTTAGGCACTAGAAGGGACGGTTAGGGCTAGGCCATTACCCCGATGGTTAGGGTTAGGCACAAGGACGTAGGGTTAGGCACCAAGGGGGGGGGGGGGGGTTAGGGAGAAGATTAAGGTTAGAAAACAAAAAAAATGTGTCAACCATTTTTGTGTAGACCTTTTGTACCTGTTTCAAAATTCAAGGTAAAAGGAAAACTGGTATATTGGCTCCTTGCACAAGTCCAACGCTTTTAGTATTATACTAATTAGATTTGGCCCATTAGTGTTCACCACAATTCTTGTGTGTATATATAAAGGGGGTGCAGACTTTTGATAACCGTAAGACCTAAAACACCAAAGAAGAAAAAAAGCGTTGTCCTGTTTGGCGCACTAATTAATAAAATGTGACCTTTACTGTGTACAGCTTAAATAAAGTAAGCTAAATCAGAGAAATATTAAAAGCAACGGTAAGTGTATAAAAACGTGAATAAAGTGATTAAAAAACAGACCCTGCTGTCTGGGGTGTATTTATAATGGGTGCAGGGTGTGCACTGCACATGGGCTCCAGGGTCCGGGGGGTCCGCACTGCACACCCTGCACTCATATTACACTTAGCACTCCGTACTCCCAAGTCGGCACCAACGTTGCAAAAAATGCCTGGAAAATGTCCACTGTGGCCATTTTCCGGCGTTTTGTGCATGCACAGTACGGAAAACACAATGAAAATGGCAGCAGCGGCCATTTTCCCGTTGACCTGCGCAAGCGCTGTAGACTCTGGGAGCACTCTAGTACCCAAAGTCTATCAGTGCCCAGAGTCTATCAGTACGTTGCCGGCCACCGAACTGAGAGGAGGGGGCCCGTTACGGAGACTGCACATGGCCCCCTCCTCACTTAAAACGCCCCTGCCCACTGTGTGATTGTTATTGTACATTGCAGCATCTGTTATATTGGGTTATATCTATGTTATAATGGATTGATTCAATGCTGGTAATCCAGTTCAATGATATGTTCATATATTACACCCAATAAAGACTGTTATTCATACGAGGGCTGGCTACATTACACATTACATACTATTATAGTATTATTCATACGAGGACTGGCTACATTACACATTACATACTATTATAGCATTATTCATATGAGGGCTGGCTACATTACACATTACATACTATTATATCATTATTCATACGAGGGCTGGCTACATTACACATTACATACTATTATATCATTATTCATACGAGGGCTGGCTAAATTACACATTACATACTATTATATCATTATTCATACGAGGGCTGGCTACATTACACATTACATACTATTATATCATTATTCATATGAGGGCTGGCTACATTACACATTACATACTATTGTAGAATTATTCATACGAGGGCTGGCTACATTACACATTTCATACTATTATAGCATTATTCATATGAGGGCTGGCTACATTACACATTACATACTATTGTAGCATTATTCATACGAGGGCTGGCTACATTACACATTACATACTATTATAGTATTATTCATACGAGGGCTGGCTACATTACACATTACATACTATTGTAGAATTATTCATACGAGGGCTGGCTACATTACATATTACATGCTATTATAGCATTATTCATATGAGGGCTGGCTACATTACACATTACATACTATTATAGTATTATTCATACGAGGGCTGGCTACATTACACATTACATACTATTATAGCATTATTCATACGAGGGCTGGTTACATTACACATTACATACTATTATATCATTATTCATACGAGGGCTGGTTACATTATACATTACATACTATTATAGCATTATTCATAAGAGGGCTGGCTACATTACACATTACATACTATTATAGTATTATTCATACGATGGCTGGCTACATTACACATTACATACTATTGTAGTATTATTCATACGATGGCTGGCTACATTACACATTACATACTATTGTAGTATTATTCATACGAGGGCTGGCTATATTACACATTACATACTATTATAGTTTTATTCATACGAGGGCTGGCTACATTACACATTACATACTATTGTAGTATTATTCATACGAGGGCTGGCTACATTACACATTACATACTATTATAGTTTTATTCATACGAGGGCTGGCTATATTACACATTACATACTATTATAGTATTATTCATATGAGGGCAGGCTACATTACACATTACATACTATTATAGTTTTATTCATACGAGGGCTGGCTATATTACACATTACATACTATGGTAGCATTATTCATACGAGGGCTGGCTACATTACACATTACATACTATTATAGTATTATTCATACGAGGGCTGGCTATATTACACATTACATACTATTGTAGCATTATTCATACGAGGGCTGGCTACATTACACATTGCATACTATTATAGTATTATTCATATGACGGCTGGCTACATTACATATTACATACTATTATAGCATTATTCATACGAGGGCTGGCTACATTACATATTACATACTATTGTAGCATTATTCATACGAGGGCTGGTTACATTACACATTACATACTATTATAGTATTATTCATATGACAGCTGGCAACATTACATATTACATACTATTATAGTATTATTCATACGAGGGCTGGCTACATTACATATTACATACTATTATATCTTTATTCATACGAGGGCTGGCTACATTACACATTACATACTATTATAGCATTTTTCATACGAGGGCTGGTTACATTACACATTACATACTATTATAGTATTATTCATATGACAGCTGGCTACATTACATATTACATACTATTATAGTATTATTCATACGAGGGCTGGCTACATTACACATTACATACTATTATATAGTATTATTCATATGAGGGCTGGCTACATTACACATTACATACTATTATATAGTATTATTCATATGAGGGCTTGCTACATTACACATTACATACTATTATAGCATTATTCATACGAGGGCTGGTTACATTACACATTACATACTATTCGATCATTATTCATACGAGGGCTGGCTACATTACACATTACATACTGTTATATAGTATTATTCATATGAGGGCTGGCTACATTACACATTACATACTATTATAGCATTATTCATACGAGGGCTGGTTACATTACACATTACATACTATTATAGTATTATTCATACGAGGGCTGGCTACATTACATATTACATACTATTATAGTATTATTAATTTGAGGGCTGGCTACATTATACATTACATACTATTATAGTATTATTCATATGACAGCTGGCTACATTACATATTACATACTATTATAGCATTATTCATACGAGGGCTGGCTACATTACACATTACATACTATTATAGCATTATTAATTCGAGGGCTGGCTACATTACACATTACATACTATTATAGTATTATTCATATGACGGCTGGCTACATTACATATTACATACTATTATAGTATTATTCATATGACGGCTGGCTACATTACACATTACATACTATTATAGTATTATTCATATGACAGGTGGCTACATTACATATTACATACTATTATAGTATTATTCATATGACGGCTGGCTACATTACATACTATTGTGGCAGATATTCCTCCAGCAATATTCCCAGTATAGTGTTATATGTGTAATCATCTTGTGCATACTATGCTGGTTATCTGAGCACAGAAGAACAATCTGACTGTTTTAAAAGTGTTTGTAATCTACCAAATTCCTTCTGTTAAATCAGCAGCTGATTACGGCCACAGATCAGTGTTATGTTACATAGCATTCCTATCATTAGGCAATTGTGGGCAGGTTAGTAATAGTTATTGTTTATTAATGTAATTCAGAGACATTGTAACTCTGTGTGGTTTATGGATAGTACCTGTGCCTAGATAAAGCTAGTTACAAAGCATTAATGCAGTGGTATCTTCCTTTACTGATACTTATGAATGTTATATATCAAGTTCCTTCTCTTAAGTGAGCAATTAATTACTGCCTGAAATTAATATTATGTTTTATAGCATTGCGCTCACTGAACTCTAATAGGCAGGTCAGCAATCACTGAGCTCTTATAGGCAGGTCAGCAATCACTGAGCTCTTATAGGCAGGTCAGCAATCACTGAGCTCTTATAGGCAGGTCAGCAATCACTGAGCTCTTATAGGCAGGTCAGCAATCAATCACTGAGCTCTTATAGGCAGGTCAGCAATCACTGAGCTCTTATAGGCAGGTCAGCAATCACTGAGCTCTTATAGGCAGGTTAGCAATCACTGAGCTCTTATAGGCAGGTCAGCAATCACTGAGCTCTTATAGGCAGGTCAGCAATCACTGAGCTCTTATAGGCAGGTTAGCAATCACACGTGTTTGTTAATTTTATTCAGAGATGTATATATTACCCATTTTCTACTAAAAATCTGGGTCTGCCCTGCTAAACTTGTGAGGTCATAAAAAGTGAGGTGACCGCTCCACAACCACCAATCAGCTCATTTTAGGCATGACCCAGGTCGGATAACCCGGGTCGCGCCAGTTACATTGCACCATTACACGGGTCCATCCTGGGTCCGACCCTGGTAGCTACAGTACCTGAGTTGGATTCCTGTGCCACTTGACCCTGGTTATTTTTCAGGGACCCTTTTACAATGAGCCATGACCCGGGTTATTGCAGCAGTGGAAAAGGTATATCTCTCTCTCTTTGTAGTTTGTGAATTGCACCTGTTTTTAAATATAGCTAATTACAAAACATTAGCAGTGTGTCTGCAGTCACTGGTGTTTGTGTGAGCAGCCCTCATGGCATATCGTCAGTAACAAATGCAGCCTCTTGGTCCCTGTCTCAGTATAACAGCCGCCCTCATTAGTACGATACAGTCTGGATGATTGATACATAGTAATTAATACACAGCAGGCCCACATTGCAAACACATGTTACACAGCATCAGCTTCCTCAGAACAAACCAGATTGCATCTTCCAATGGCCTTATATTCATTTCTCTGGCCAATCAATTTCTTCAGTATAAATCACATGAACGTCTGAACCAATCAACATTCCTCACTAATCCATTACATCATCAGCCCTCATGGTCAGCCAGCTGCCTGGTCACCTGACTGCCCCAGCCTATCACAGGGCTCTGCTTGTCCTCAAACTACACAGAGAGAGTTATACAACATCTCTGAATAAGAATTGACAAACACATGATTGCTAACCTGCCTATAAGAGCTCAGTGATCGCTAACCTGCCTATAAGAGCTCAGTGATCGCTAACCTGCCTATAAGAGCTCAGTGATCGCTAACCTGCCTATAAGAGCTCAGTGATCGCTAACCTGCCTATAAGAGCACAGTGATCGCTAACCTCCCTATAATTACTAACGTGCCTATAAGAGCTCAGTGATCGCTGACCTGCCTGTAAGAGCTCAGTGATCGCTAACCTGCCTATAAGAGCTCAGTGATCGCTAACCTGCCTATAAGAGCTCAGTGATCGCTAACCTGCCTATAAGAGCTCAGTGATCGCTGACCTGCCTATACGAGCACAGTGATCGCTGACCTACCTATAAGAGCTCAATGATCACTGACCTGCCTATAAGAGCTCAGTGATCGCTAACCTGCCTATAAGAGCTCAGTGATAGCTAACCTGCCTATAAGAGCTCAGTGATCGCTAACCTGCCTATAAGAGCTCAGTGATCGCTAACCTGCCTATAAGAGCTCAGTGATCGCTAACCTGCCTATAAGAGCACAGTGATCGCTAACCTCCCTATAATTACTAACGTGCCTATAAGAGCTCAGTGATTGCTGACCTGCCTATAAGAGCTCAGTGATCGCTAACCTCCCTATAAGAGCTCAGTGATCGCTAACCTGCCTATAAGAGCTCAGTGATCGCTAACCTGCCTATAAGAGCTCAGTGATCGCTGACCTGCCTATACGAGCACAGTGATCGCTGACCTACCTATAAGAGCTCAATGATCACTGACCTGCCTATAAGAGCTCAGTGATCGCTAACCTGCCTATAAGAGCTCAGTGATAGCTAACCTGCCAATAAGAGCTCAGTGATCGCTGACCTGCCTATAAGAGCTCAGTGATCGCTAACCTGCCTATACGAGCCCAGTGATCTCTGACCTGCCTATAAGAGCTCAATGATCGCTGACCTGCCTATAAGAGCTCAGTGATTGCTGACCTGCCTATAAGAGCTCAGTGAGCGCAATGCTATGAAACATAACATTATTCTGTGGCAGTAATTATTTGCTGACTTAACAGGAGGAACTTGATATATCACATTCACAAGTATCAGTAAAGGCAGATACACTGTGCTAATGCTTTGTAGCTGGCGTTACCTAGGCACAGGTGCTATCCATAAACCACATAGAGGCCCCCATTTATTAATGGTCAATATTGCAATGCGATCAGGTCATGTCAGTACCGCTCATGATCACATTGCAAAACGGCCAAAGGTATCATTTGGGACATGCAGGGACACGGGCTCCAATGTCTCCTGGAGAGCTGCCGACCAGTGTCAGGGGTGCTGCACATGTGCAGTCCCGGAGACTGGTGGCTTTTGCCAGGGGAGAGTTCCTGAGGATCCCTCCCACGGATAATAGTGCGCGGTGTAGCCCATAGGCTAGAGAGGCTAACGTCATGTTCAGATGGCGTTAGCTATGGGAGCCAATATCGAGATTGCATTCTGGATATTGGTAAATCTTACAGCATCATTTCCCCTATAGAAACCTCTGGGGGATGCGGCTGCCAGTGGGGATAATGGGATCACAGCAGGTATCAGTCCCTCCTTCGTACATCCAGGGGAAACTTCATGTTTTACAACAAATATGTAATGTGTAATGTAACCAGCCCTCGTATGAATAATACTATAATAGTATGTAATGTGTAATGTAGCCAGCCCTCGTATGAATAATGATATAATAGTATGTAATGTGTAATGTAGCCAGCCCTCATATGAATAATGCTATAATAGTATGTAATGTGTAATGTAGCCAGCCCTCATATGAATAATGCTATAATAGTATGTAATGTGTAATGTAACCAGCACTCATATGAATAATGCTATAATAGTATGTAATGTGTAATGTAGCCAGCCCTCGTATGAATAATACTATAATAGTATGTAATGTGTAATGTAGCCAGCCCTCGTATGAATAATGCTATAATAGCATGTAATGTGTAATGTAGCCAGCCCTCATATGAATAATGCTATAATAGTATGTAATGTGTAATGTAACCAGCACTCATATGAATAATGCTATAATAGTATGTAATGTATAATGTAGCCAGCCCTCGAATTAATAATGCTATAATAGTATGTAATGTGTAATGTAACCAGCACTCATATGAATAATACTACAATAATATGTAATGTGTAATGTAGCCAGCCCTCGTATGAATAATACTATAATAGTATGTAATGTGTAATGTAGCCAGCCCTCATATGAATAATACTATAATAATATGTAATGTGTAATGTAGCCTGCCCTCGTATGAATAATACTATAATAGTATGTAATGTGTAATGTAGCCAGCCCTCATATGAATAATGCTACTATAGTATGTAATGTTTAATGTAGCTAGCCCTCATATGAATAATGCTATAATAGTATGTAATATGTAATGTAGCCAGCCCTCATATGAATAATACTATAATAGTATGTAATGTGTAATGTAGCCAGCCCTCGTATGAATGATGCTATAATAGTATGTGATGTGTAATGTAGCCAGCCCTCGTATGAATAATGCTATAATAGTATATAAAGTGTAATGTAGCCAGCCCTCGTATCAATAATGCTATAATAGTATGTAATATGTAATGTAGCCAGCCCTCGTATGAATAATTCTACAATAGTATGTAATGTGTAATGTAGCCAGCCCTCGTATGAATAATGCTATAATAGTATGTAGTATGTAATGTGTAATGTTGCCAGCCCTCGTATCAATAATGCTATAATAGTATGAAATGTGTAATGTAGCCAGCCCTCATATGAATAATACTATAATAGTATGTAATGTGTAATGTAGCCAGCCCTCGTATCAATAATTCTATAATAGTATGAAATGTGTAATGTAGCCAGCCCTCGTATGAATAATACTATAATAGTGTGTAATGTGTAATGTAGCCAGCCCTCGTAAGAATAATACTATAATAGTATGTAATGTGTAATGTAGCCAGCCCTCGTATGAATAATACTATAATAGTATGTAATATGCAATGTAGCCAGCCCTCATATGAATAATACTATAATAGTATGTAATGTGTAATGTAGCCAGCCCTCATATGAATAATACTTTAATAGTATGTAATGTGTAATGGAGCGAGCCCTCGTATGAATAATGTTATAATAGTATGTAATATGTAATGTAGCGAGCCCTCGTATGAATAATACTACAATAGTATGTAATGTGTAATGTAACCAGCCCTCGTATGAATAATGCTATAATAGTATGTAATATGTAATGTAACCAGCCCTCCTATGAATAATACTATAATAGTATGTAATGTGTAATGTAGCGAGCCCTCGTATGAATAATACTATAATAGTATGTAATGTGTAATGTAGCCAGCCCCCGTATGAATAATACTACAATAGTATGTAATGTGTAATGTAACCAGCCCTCGTATGAATAATGCTATAATAGTATGTAATATGTAATGTAACCAGCCCTCATATGAATAATGCTGTAATAGTATGAATTGTGTAATGTAGCCAGCCCTCTTATGAATAATACTACAATAGTATGTAATGTGTAATGTAGCCAGCCCTCGTATGAATAATGCTACTATAGTATGTAATATGTAATGTAGCCAGCCCTCGTATGAATAATACTACAATAGTATGTAATGTGTAATGTAGCAAGCCCTCGTATGAATAATGATATAATATTATGTAATATGTAATGTAGCCAGCCCTCGTATGAATAATGCTATAATAGTATGTAATATGTAATGTAGCCAGCCCTCGTATGACTAATACTACAATAGTATTTAATGTGTAATGTAGCCCGCGCTCATATGAATAATGCTATGATAGTATGAATTGTGTAATGTAGCCAGCCCTCGTATGAAGTATGCTACTATAGTATGTAATGTGTAATGTAGCCAGCCCTCATATGAATAATGCTACTATAGTATGTAATGTGTAATGTAGCCAGCCCTCATATGAATAATGCTACTATAGTATGTAATGTGTAATGTAGCCATCCCTCGTATGAATAATACTATAATAGTATGTAATGTGTAAAGTAACCAGCCGTCATATGAATAATACTACAATAGTATGTAATGTGTAATGTAGCTAGCCCTCATATGAATAATGCTATAATAGTATGAATTGTGTAATGTAGCCAGCCCTCTTATGAATAATACTACAATAGTATGTAATGTGTAATGTAGCCAGCCCTCGTATGAATAATGCTACTATAGTATGTAATATGTAATGTAGCCAGCCCTCGTATGAATAATACTACAATAGTATGTAATGTGTAATGTAGCCAGCCCTCGTATGAATAATACTACAATAGTATGTAATGTGTAATATAGCCAGCCGTCATATGAATAATGCTATAATAGTATGTAATGTGTAATGTAACTAGCCCTCGTATGAATAATGCTACAATAGTATGTAATGTGTAACATAGCCAGCCCTCGTATGAATAATGCTACAATAGTATGTAATGTGTAATGTAGCCAGCCCTCGTATGAATAATGCTACAATAGTATGTAATGTGTAATGTAACCAGCCCTCATATGAATAATGCTATAATAGTATGTAATATGTAATGTAGCCAGCCCTCGTATGAATAATGTTACAATAGTATGTAATGTGTAATGTAGCCAGCCCTCGTATGAATAATGCTACAATAGTATGTAATGTGTAATGTAGCCAGCCCTCGTATGAATAATACTATAATATTATGTAATGTGTAATGTAGCCAGCCCTCGTAAGAATAATGCTACAATAGTATGTAATGTGTAATGTAGCCAGCCGTCATATGAATAATGCTACAATAGTATGTAGTGTGTAATATAGCCAGCCCTCGTATGAATAATGCTATAATAGTATGTAATGTGCAATGTAGCCAGCCCTCGTATGAATAATGCAATAATATTATGTAATGTGTAATGTAGCCAGCCCTCGTATGAATAATGCTATAATATTATGTAATGTATAATGTAGCCAGCCCTCTTATGAATAAAAATCTTTATTGGGTGTAATATATTAACATATTATTATTGAACTGGATTACCAGCATTGACTCAATCAATACCCAATATAACATAGATGATACATTTAGACCATTGGCTTCCGGACTACATTCTCTTATTTTAACTGTATAAAGGTTACATTTTATTAATTAGTGCAGCAAACAGGACAACGCTTTTATTCTTCTTTGACATTTTAGACTTTTTGTACCTGTTGACCTTTATCCATGTCCACCCTTTTCTGTGTCGTCCTTTTGCCTCTGTCGACCTTTCGTCCCTGTTGACCTATTGCCTGTCTAACAACTGTTGTCCATCTAGACGTGTAATTCCTGTCTGTCTTCTATACCAAATAAAAAAAAATGGACATTGGCAATATGCAAATCATGTCATATTTATTAGGTATCGTGACCACGTCATGCCCAACAACAACTACAGTATTATTATAGTATAAAATCAATTAAGAGCAAAATTTCAATTTTTATTTTTCTTCGCCAACTATCTATAGCCGTCAGTCATCACTAAACATCTATAGTAATTCTCCTGTACGGGGTGCATGGCAGCATGAAGGTCCACGTGTTGTCTACTTTGTGCTTTGTATGATTCCTCGTAGGCAATCACAGACGGCTTTTCATTGATGGTTGTCAAGCAATCAATAATTCTAAAACTATGAAAGAAAGAGAGTAATGCGGCCTCTGAACGGCTTACTAACAATGTCTATCGCTTCCATTATGTTGACTTGTTTCCCATTTTTAGTTACTGATGTGAATCAAAGAAGCAATTCTCATTTTTCTTTTTTTCCCCCCTATTTACTGTCACATCCCGGCACGGGCACAGAAAAGCTATTAATATTGGTGAAGAGGTATAGAGCTGCCATTCTCAAGTTGTAATTAGAACTGCAATGAGATGTCAAAATGCCTCACACTAGCACAGCCCCAGTGTAAAGAGCCTCAGTTACTCAGCTGAAGGATTGTACGGAAATTCCACAGATTTTTAACTCATTATTCCTGTGCGTTACTGCATCCCCATTATTCCTGTGCGTTACTGCAGCCATGTAAAGCTGCCACTGCTTTCTCCTCTTTATACGACACACAACAAGCAGGGAGACCCCGTCTACGGAATTCTCTTTACCTGAGGCTTTGTAGGGGCAAAGATTCACACTGTGCTTTCTTTAAATGTTGGATAGTGCAAAACAAATGCAGCTGCTGTGATGGAATCCAAACACGTACTGATCTGTGTAGAAGACTAATTAGCAGGTGTCCATTATTATTATGACTTTAGTACATACAGGAAGTCTAACAGGACCCGGTACTGGAGAACTTGTATAAGTGTATGAGGCCGATTGCAAGCAGTTCGGTGTTGTCGAAAACCGAACACACACAAACTTTAATGTTCCACATAAAACAAAGACCCAGCTCAGATCTCTTTAAAGTTCTAAGTAGAAGAGAGTCCCGACTTGGGTCTTCTCGCCAAGTTCGGAACTCGGATCTAAAGCCGCATCTCACATGTTTAGGATCGCATTTAGGTCCCTTCCTGCTGATTTCAGGTGCTGTGAGGTGGTCAACATTGGCTGGAAATGAGTGGGAATGGATGTTATTGATGTTAATAGTATAGGAACAAAAACAGGTCCAAGTTACATGGTTTTTGCAGTTTTTGTAAATTTTTAAAGAAAAACAAAACCAAACAAAAATATTTTGCCAAAACCAAACCATGACAATGATTTAGAAATATAACCAAAACACTGGGGTCTGTGCACATCTCTACTCTTGACCCTAAGCTCTCACAAGCAGGGTCCTCTCTATTCTAGGTCTCCCCTCTACACCTGTTTCATCAACCTCGTCTGTAGTCCTTTTCACTGTGCCGCTCCCTAAGGGGATTGTTACTCCATCTTCAGAGTCCAATGGCTCCTCTAGAACAGCGCAGGCCCTGGAAATTTATACCCGCCCCCCTCTACCGCCCCTGACTGCAAAGCATACTTTTCTCCTTTCTGGGGAGAACTAAAAAGGAGCCTGGAGAGGAGATACAAATTACTATTTGGGGATGGGCTCTCTACGGCACTAAGGGAGGGAGGGTCAGAGTTAGGGGTAACGTTAGGGGTAGGGTTAGGATGCTTACCGACAGGTATCCTAACCTGGTCAGGATGCCGGTGTCGGGATTCTGACTGGCGGAATCTCGATCTCTGGCTTATCCCGTACCCAACTTCTTTGGGGTCAGACAGAAGAGCATTCAACTTTTTCATAAACAGTCAGACAACCTACAGGTAGGGCTGTAGCTGTACAGCATTTGCAGAAAGAGGTAACATATACTGAATCCAATGACAGTCCTCTGTGCCCACAGGTCACACAAATCAGTTGCGTTTCAAGGCTCCAATGGCCACAAACATGTACCATAGCCTCCCTACCACAGAGCATATTTCAGATTTGTCACTGAAATCGGTGGCTCGTGCTCCCTATTATTATTTGCAGATCTGCAGTATCCGAGTCTTGTCCTTCTTGTTAAAAAAAATTGTCTTTTTAAGTGTTTTCTGTTTCATTAAGTATCAAAATATTCTGCAGTAATGAGTAGAGTTGTGCAGTCAATGGGGGCATTATTACTTGGGTGTAGCTGTCAGTTTTATAGTACTTTCTCACATCCTAACTTTCGCCGTGAGATCTAAGGCCAGACTGCCAGCGCCATTGTTCCAGACTAATGGCTGTTTTTCCACATCTGATTTCACTCCATGGAAGCCGCCCAGCCTGCACCTTTTTACGGTGACGTCAACTTCCTATCAGAATGTGTGATTGCCTCCAATGATACATTTAGGCGACTGTGAAATATGTTTCTGAAACGAATGATGTCATGGAAATGGGGCTGGACGGTGATTTTGGTAACATACAAGACAATATAATTAGCATTGATCCTAATTACAAGGTGGTGTGCATGGGCTCAGTACGGGAACAGTACAGGATGAGTGCATTGTTATCTGCTTTTTAGGAAGATGCTGTTTCGTTTGCTCACCATGAGAATAAATATAACCTGGTGATTGGCGCATATTGCTATATATTATATATACTGTTTATATATATATATTTTTTTTTTACAGATGGGAGAGATTTACGAAGTTATATTACGCACCACGGGGGACCTCAAGATTTCTATGGAAAAGTAGATATGATGGTTTCACGGCTAATCCACGATAAGTACTGTGAGATAACTTTAATGTCATCTCACGAAAACACAACTCTTTGAACCCACTAACAGCTATAGATGAAAATATAAAATACATTTCGCCTCCAACTGAAAGAAGATCTATATATAGGTTACAGTCTTTTTAAGTTGCATTTTTCTCATGGATGAAATATCTTCTAAGGGGATTTTAATCTTTCTTCCAGCTGGGGAAGATATCATATATATATATATTTCTATTAAGTGACATCTATAACCTTTTTTATGCTTTTATTTTGGTACAGTGTCAGTTCCTGTTATGGAACCTCATAATCCCTGTCCTTCTTTCGTACTCAACTGCACATTGTCTAGGGATGTGCGTGGACCCCAGTGTTATGGATCCAAAGTCATCTTTGTGTTTTGGTGCTGCAAAAGCACCCTCACGTGTTTTGGTTTTGGTTTTGGATCTGTATTTAAAAAAAATATATATTAAAATTATGTAATTTGGGCATGTTTGGAGTTTGGACCTGTTTACATGCAATCCAAAACCCGAGTTCAGTTTTTAAATCTGAGTTCCAAATTGACTGCAGAACCGAACCGGGACTCAGTTCGACTCTGAACCCCAAAGTGATTCCTAACTGAAATTCGATTCGACTCAGAGCCCCTAAATTCGGTTGTTGTTGGTTCTCTGGGAATATGACCCGCGCATCGTCGTGGACTCGCAGTGTATGAATGGTATATAAATTCTTTTAGATACACAGAGGAACTCTGCCTAAATTAAGGCAATAGTGCACATTTCCTAAGAGGCGGCGTTTTGCTACAAAGTGGCCAATCCTGGGCAGAGTAGGTGGAGCTCTGGTGGCATATTTCTTCTCGATATTGCAATGTTAGGGGGTAAGCATTAGTTGGCCAGGGACACAATATTTCTAATTATGGGTCACCAAAACTTTTTCCATTTGAATAAACACGTGCATAAGAGATTACAAAAATAAGTAAAGATTGAGGTTAATGTACTTTTCTTGCTTTCATCTCTATTTACTACAGAATAAATGTTCCGCATTTCGCTGAATATATCATATGTAAAAATTAAGAACAATCCCAAAATTGGATTTTCTTTTTAACTAGAGATGTGCGCAAACCCCATATTTTGGTTTTCATTTTGTTTCTAGATCGTGTTCGTGGTTTGTTTTTGCCAAAACCACCCTCAAATGTTTTGGTTCAGTTTCGTTTGTTATTTTGGAATTCTTTAAAAATTTATAAAATTAGCTAAAATCTTGTAGCTTTAACCTGTTTTTGTTTCTATAGTTTTATTAACATCAATAACATTAATTCCCAGTCATTTCCAGTCATTTTTGATGACCTCACAGCACCTAAAATCATGAAGGGAGGGACTTAAATGCAATCCAAAAATTCCGAACTTTGCGAGAAGACCCAAGTTGGGACTTGATTTTACTCAGAACCCCAAAGTGATCCGAATCGGGACTCAGTTTGACTCAAAACCTCAAAGTTGTGTTCAGTTTTCTACAAACCTGGACCACCCATTTCTATTTTTAACCCCCCCAGCACAAGTAATCTATATCATGACCCATCCCAAACTTTGGGGGCCAGTGATGTATATGCTACGCCTCCTGCCACCCATTCTAGCTGCACATTAACTGTGGCCATTGGCTGCAGCTCAGGAAATCTATGATTTAGGACCACCCAGTTCACATTTAAATAACAAGGGATAGATGCAACATGCTGAGAAGAGAGATGAAGTGAAGTTGGCCAAAGCGACCAATCAGGGTTAATTTATCTAGGACAGTCTTTGAACTGTATTAGCTGATTGGTTGTTTTGGGCATCTCCTCTACTTTATCCCTCTCCACAGGGCCGGATTGATGGCCACATGGGCCTGGAGCTGAAAATGACCAAAGGGCCTATTATGAGAAGCAGAGGAGGCGTGACCAGTGCTGTGTGGGTGTGGCCAGTGCCATGTGGGCATGTACCCCCTATACTCTCAGCCCCAATGTCTCCCTCAATATATAAAAGAAAAAAAATCCTTAATTTTTTGAGGTAAATAGAAATACAATTTTACTACTTATGATTTATGGCTGACCGTGTGGAGAGCAGATGGCCAGTCAATATCATGTTGTCATGACAATGGGCCTATTTTTATGTGGAGGCCTGGAGCTGTAGCTCCAACCGCCCCATTGTTAATCTGGCCCTGCCTCTCCGAGGCTTGATACATCTGCCCTGAAATCAGGTTAAGAGTCTCATAGGGATCTCAATACTAATTATGGACTGCTGACATGAAAGATCGATTCCCTCTGTATTCTGTACCGTCACTCGACAAGCATTGTGTGTAGGATATGTAGACTGGGCGGTGTAGGACCTTGGGATCATTGGTTGCTGAGGTCACCATGCCTTCCAATTCATGCTCAAAAATGAACACAGTCCCTGATAGTAATAAAGTAAAAGTGGTCTGAAGCAGTGATCACAAATGACCGCTATATGGCAACTGTGCTAGTTGGCCTCAGTAATGGTAGAGACTATGTGGAGCTCAGCCTGAAGGTTCCAAACCACCAGATGTCATTCCCTTTGGTTGCTACCTGTGTTGCCAACATGTACTGCGTCACCTGCCGAACACGCCAAAAGGCAGGATAGATCTTAAATATTAGTGTCTTCCCATGTGTCCTGGGTCAATTGTAATCTAGAACAATACACTTTTCTCATTCAAAAACTGGTACAGCATCTTCTATTTTAAGGTATGTTGTCCAGAAAGTTGTGAAAAGTAGAATAACAAAAAGTAATGAACTGTTTTTTTCGGTGATAGTATAAAACACGTAGATATACTGTAAATAATAAATAGGAGATTGTCCTTGTGGCCTCTGAGAGGAGCACTGCTAAACAATGTAATAAGTAAGGGGATGTGTGGATAGAAATAATGTATTTTAAATGAAATTTAGTATATATGAGAGAATGCGCTACAAAAAAACACAGAAATGTCCTTATCTATAAAACCATAAAAGTGTGGGGGACCCCTGTGACGCCAGAAATTTACGTGATGTACTGACTGGTTTGTACAGTGCTGCACCACTAGCACCAGGTTCAGGTGTGTTCGGATTGCTTCGGTGGCCGATTTCCCCGTGGTCAGATAGGACACACCGTGACAGAGAGGCATGCCTGAATTCCCCTTTTGCAGACACAATGACCAGTCAGGTGGGAAGGTGCAACGCAATTTTATTATTTGTTAATATTTAACAACAAACGACAGGAGATATTTACCATATACAGATGGAATTAAATTAATTACACTATTCAATGAAAAGGTATTTATTTATTACCTCCCCATCATCTACCGGTGACCCCAGCTGGCAAACATGTGACACCAACAAGAACCACAATTCCTGCAGAACTTTACCAAAAAAAATGAGAGACCTAAATGTGAAACCTGCTGGTCTAGCTGGAATCAGTGGTACTCCGGCAGTCTATAGCTGTGAAATACAGTCTGTATTAACGCTCCCTTTTTGCTGAGAAAAACGTGGGAAAAACACATGCAGGTTAGGCTTATATCAGTAGTGCACCAGCACCTCTGGTTTTAAAATATAGTCTGTGTTAACGCTCCCTTTTAACTGAAGAATAACGTGGAGAAAAAAAAAACATGCAGGCCAAGCTTGTACTTGTAGTTCTCTGGCTGTAACGGCTAACAGTTCACGTAGAGTAAATGGCCCAAGCACAATAAAGCACATGCAAATTAGGCTGGTACTTGTAGTTCTCCGGCTGCAACGGCTAATAGTTTATGCAGAGTACATGGCCCGAGCTCAATATTGCACACGCAAGTTAGGCTGGTACTTGTAGTTCTCCAGCTGTAACGGCTAACAGTTCATGCAGAGTAAATGGCCCAAGCTCAATAAAGCACATGCAAGTTAGGCTGGTACTTGTAGTTCTCCAGCTGTAACGGCTAACAGTCTATGCAGAGTAAATGGCCCAAGCTCAACAAAGCACATGCAAGTTAGGCTGGTACTTGTAGTTCTCCGGCTATAATGGCTAACAGTTCATGTAGAGTACATGGCCCGAGCTCAATAAAGCGCACGCAAGTTAGGCTGATAAGTGTAGTTCTCCAGCTGTAACAGCTAACAGTTCATGCAGAGTAAATGGCCCAAGCCCAATAAAGCACATGCAAGTTAGGCTGGTACTTTTAGTTCTCCAGCTGTAACGGCTAACAGTTCACGCAGAGTAAATGGCCCAAGCACAATAATGCAACTTTTACTACCAGAATTGCCAGCTGGGGTTACACAGGGCTAAATAAACAAGTACTGTACATTACATCACGGGAATTGACAAAGCAATAGATTCACAGTAAGCATACATCTTTTGCTAATGAGATGACAGCACAAGTAATATAAATTACTGCAGCATGAATGGACTTTGAAATGGATACTGGGCCAAGCAGTGTATAAGAGACAATTTATATTAACCCAAATCTCAGTAAAGATTAAAACATTTCATGCAAGCAAAATATTAATCAGCATTGACAATAATAACACAGCGAGCAGTGAACGGCTTTACAGAGTGCTATAACAGATAAAGGGCCACGGAGGACCACTATCAACCACTTTAGCTAGCACACGAGTCAAACAGTAAACAGAGCCAAATGCATATCACATGGCATTACATTTACTTTAAAGCTAGACATGAAATCCTTTATACAGCACCCACAGTGGCATCAGACATGAGCCGACACCCATAAGGCACGTCCCCTCCTGGACATGAGCCAGAGGCTCACAGGAAAGAAAATGACCACCAATGCACTCTTGAGGAAAAGAGGGGGTGACCTATCTTTTACTTCCCCCCTATTTCATCACTACACACACTTTACCTAATTTAAAAACACTATGACCCCTTTCTATACCCAGTTGTGTGGGAGACTAACCCCCAGTCCCAGCTTTTACACAAAACCTAGTCTCCCAGACTAATCATGGTTAGCCACAAGGTAAAGGATAATGCAATAGACCCAGGGGACCCAGATAGGATAGGTGAGGGGCAGGGCCTTAATGGAGGGAAGATAGGAGCTGTGGAGGGACAGAGTATAGGGAGGTTCTGGTATGATCTCACCCCTGGCAATGGCTGTTCAGCCTCTCATGATGTCCAGGGCAACTCTGGGATGCTAGGCACCGCACCAGAGCTCCAAGCTGCAGACTCCGGGATGCACAGCACTGCACCAGAGCTCCCAGCTGCAGACCTCCGGCAGGTATTTTACAAGGACCAACAGGTGCAAATCCCTTTCCACAGGGGCTCTGTCCGGCAAACACACACAGCAGCAGGAGGGGTCCTGAAGCACTCTTCCTCCGGGGCTGTCTTTTCTTCTGCCCGTGCAGGTGCCAGCAGGGTTTTCGTCACTGGCGGGACCTTTTCCTCAGCTGGGGCTTCATCCGCGATGATGGAGCGATGAGACCTCCTTCCCAGGCAGCTCCTCTTCTCTCCCAGCATCATGCGCAGACTTCCATATGCAGTGACTCCTGATAACAGGCACTTAGGAAGGCAGTCCTTTACTCAGAGGGGGCTTCTTCCAAAGCAGGGTGCTTTATGCAAATCCCCAGGCAAGCTTCCTCCAAGGACTCACATCAAGCATCAGAGCACCTCCCCTGGCAGATTGGATAGGTAGCCTTCCGGGCTAATATGAAGTCTGGTAATTGTAATCCAGGGCAACATTAAAGTTATTGCATCCTTATTTTCACAGGTCCAAGGACACTCCACAGCAACTCATTACAGACAGCACCAGGTGCAGTATTTGTAATCCAGGGTAAATGAGAGGGGTTACTGCTCCCCTATTTGTACAGATCCAGGGACACTCCACAGCAACTCCTTACAGACAGCACCAGGTACAGTATTTGTAATCCAGGGCAAATAAAAGGGTTACAGCACCCCTCTTTTCACAGATCCAGGGGCACTCCCCAGACAAATCCTCACAGACAATCCTTTTTTCCAGAAATTCTTCCCAGACTCTTTCTACAGAAATTCCTCCCAGACTCAGCACTGACAGCCTGAGGAGGGTAATTTATAAACTCTCCCTCACTCTCCTCCCTGTCGGTCCGGCATCTATGAGTGGACAGAGGGGACCCAGCAACAGGTCGCCTACAGGGATCTCTGCCTGGACACCTAGGCTACCAATCAATGGGGCAGGATTTTCAGCCCTAAAATGAGTTGCTGACCAAGGGGCACTTTCTACCTCCCTGTCTGCACATGCTCAGTGGGGTTCAGGGAGAGCAAGGTCAGTCAAAGTTCACTATACCTGCCTATTATATGGAATTGGGCTGCAGTATATGTGTACATACATAAAAAAAATATTGGGGGACCCCTATTTGGGAACAAACTTGGGGGTACCACAAGTGCACATACGTTCTGCAATTTTGCCAGTATAATCATAAGGACCAAAACCCCGAATATTCTAAACTTTCCGATTTGACTATACATGAATATGTACACGTGAGCTCACATCTGGCAGAGACATGGGGCTCTATTTATTAACAAGAACGAATTTCCCTCTTTATGGCAAAAATGGGTGTTATAACTATTTCACTACATACTGTATATCGGCAAAAACTTACGCTATCGTCACCTCAGGATAGCGATAACTGGAAATATCAAATAAAAAAAAATGTTTTAATTCTTGAAAACAATTTTTTCCAACAACTAATTATATTTAACTTATTTGTTTTTTTAGACTCTGTAAATACATATTTTATCAATTTAGTTTTTATTTCTAATCTGTGTTATTGCCGGAAATAAATTAATAAATAGGGACCCTGGTTGTCTAGGCCAAGAGGCGGCCAGCCCTGTGTATGGACCACTTTGTATATTAAGTAGATTAAAATATTGATCATTATGTTTTAAATAAGGAAGATAAAAAAAAATGTTGTGCTTTTTCATGTGTTTCACCTCCTCCTCTGATTTTCAGGACAGACTTTATTCATATTGTTTAAAGATAATTGGAGGAAGAATTGCAGGATGCCCATACAGTAAGTCACACTCCGGCAAGGCGTAAATGATGTCAGTACATTATTATCTCCCTGTTTTATCCCCATTCTTAGTGTAAATTGTTTGTTTTGGACGCAGTTAGGGATCAGCACGTTGGAGAATTAGGAGCTCTGAGCTCCTCAGGTGTTTATCTGCCTGTACGATTTCACGGATGCGAAGGTGAGGTGGGGAGATTGGAGCCTGATGCTGCGTTACGGCGTTTAACGAACGGCAGAATTAATTCCAGGTCTCCTCGCATGAAGCAATAAACACTGTTTATGTTTGAAAAGTGGAAAAAGAAATCCTGACAGTAAATGATGTAATTAAATAGACGATTATTTTATCCAACCTATAGAAACAAATAATAACACTTTGCACCTTTGACAGCAATTACAGACACCAACTGGATGATTTTAGTGTTTTTACAGTGATAACTAAATATGGAAACGGCCCAGTTTGTATTTCAGTAGCTGAGACGCCATGAGAATACAGGTTACTTGCTTAGGCTAGGCACCTACGCACTATCCGATTTTTTTTTTGATCAGGCGACAAACGGGGGCGATTTTTTGCTAAATCGAAAGGCCTAATATCTGTGCTACACATTAAGCAGTAAAGTTACCGATTATTCGCCACACCACACGGATTTGCATATGTCCACCCGTAAACGTAGGAAACATGGGCAGATTATTGTGAATGCATACACCTTGCTTGATATCGGGAGATTGAGGTTTTCTTTCTAAGCAAACTGATCGGCTAATCAAAGAAATGTGTTTGTGGACTTTTTTTTTTTTTACCATTTTATCGGTGAAACGCTCGTTCCTACACATTATACAATGAATCTGGTAAAAATGATTATTGGCAAATCTGCCCTATAATTGTAGAGTGTGTACCTAGCTTTACGCTCCCGAAATATCAGGGGGATGCCTTAATTACGTGGAGTCCTCACTGACTCCCTGAGCGATTTAGTCCGGACTGCAACATGGTCCCTACCAGGGGCGGACAGACCTGATTACAGCTGGGGAGCAGCACATTCCTCGTTCGCCTCCCAGCGCCTCTCTCCCCTCCCTCTCCCCTTACTTCAGTGGGTGCCGGAGGCCAGGTGGGTGGGGGGGGTTATCTACTCTGTCCCTGCAGGGAGTCTGGCGCCCCCTACACAACAGCGTACTCTGCTTAATGGTGGGGCCGGCGCTGGTCCCTATTTACCTGATGAATTTTCCGCCCTGATGTGTGATGCAGCCTACCCATTTCCAACTTGGACTTCCTTCTGGGAAATAGGCAAGTTTAGAATACAGCCTTTGAACAGCATGGTGGCACAATGACTAGTATTGCTGACTGACAGTGCTAGCTAGTGTCATGGGTTAGATTGTAACCAGCTGAATTTCTGTCACTGCATCTATAATGTTGCTTATATGTTGGGCACAACAATCCATCACACAGCTGTGAAATCTTAGTAACATAACCTACATGACTTTCCATCTCAGAATGCTTTTATTTATTGCCATGTACAAGCCTAAGGGGTCTAGTTACTAAGCAGTGTTAGGAGATAGAGTGAAAAGTAATAAGGTACCAGCCAATCAGCTCCCAACTGTCATCTCACAGGCTGTGTTTGAAAAATGACAGTTGGGAGCTGATTGGCTGGCACCTTATCACTTTCTTATCACTTTTCACTCTGTCTCCTAACACTGCTTAGTAAATAGACCCCTAAACTGTATTGGAGCATTTACATCAAATAAAAATTGATAGTTTTCCATCGTCCTTCAAATAATATTTTAGTTTTAGCTACCTTTCAAATTTCTCCTTTAAACTCTTGACTTGTGTGGCAAGACGTACTTCAGCTTTTTATTTGGCAGTAGTTAAAGGGAAATAAATGCTATTTATAAATGTATTTATTTGTATAATTTGCTGGTACGGTGCCATCCGTTTCTGCATTTTGGCATGAATATAAAGCTGCAATAATCACATACAGGTACAGACTGATACAATGGGTTGATCCAGCTCTCGTTAAGCTGTAGATATTATACTCCATTTATTTTACACATTTTTCAAGCTCAGCTGAGTATATAGCAGGTAGGGGCAGCAGCAACTGTACGTAGTAGCAATGAGTCTTGGTATAAGGATCTGTACCAGGAGAAAAGCCTTGCAAACTTGTACACAACTTACAAACTCCAAACTAGTAGGATTTTAAACTGAGGCAGTAATGTCAGAGCCGTAACAAGACTTTTTGGTGCCCTGTGCCAGAAAGAGCATTGGCGCCCCCCTCATTTTTCAAAGGGACATAATGCACCCAAAAAAGGGCCATGGCTTCATGGGGAAGGGCCAGGGAAGAGATAGGGGAGGCCAGGAGATGCTGGGGATGAAATAAGAGGAAGCTACAAGTGAGAATGATAATAAACAGAAATTTGACAGTCCCAAACAGCGCCCCCTGACCTGTGGTGCCCTGTGCGATGGCACCGGCCGCACTACCCTAGCTACGGCCCTGAGTAATGTTATACATTATCTAGCGAATGCAACACTAATGCAATGTGTATGGTTTGGTTTATGGTGGCTTGTCTCTTGGTACCTCATTTATCAATGAGTTTTATCATTCATGACGATTGATAAAACCTGCTGTGTATGATAACGGTGCTCCAGCCAATCAGCTCCTAAAGGTGCATACACACTAGGGGTGAGCGGGTTCGGATTTCTGAAATCCGAACCCCCCCGAGCCCCCCCGATCCGAGGCCGATCCGAGTCAGGCTCGACTTTTCCTGCCTGACTCGGATCTGAAATCGAGGCAAAACATCATCATCCCGCCTTCCGGGTCTCGCAGGTTTTGGATTCTATATAAGGTACCCGCGTCGGCGCCATTTTCTCACTCGGCTGTGGACAGTGAAGAGGGAGGGTGGGAGTTAGGGCTGGCTGTGCTGTGTAGTGTAGTGTAGTGTTGTGCTGTGCTGCTGTTGTCCATAGGGGCTGTGTCCACTTCTCCAAAGTCCATAGGGGCTGGCGGTGTTGTGCTGTGCTGCTGTTGTCCATAGGGACTGTGTCCACTCCTCCAAAGTCCATAGGGGCTGGCTGTGCTGCGCTGTGCTGCTGTTGTCCATAGGGGCTGTGTCCACTCCTCCAAAGTCCATAGGGGCTGGCTTTGTTGTGCTGTGCTGCTGTTGTCCATAGGGGCTGTGTCCACTCCTCCAAAGTCCATAGGGGCTGGCTGGACTGTGTTGTGCAGTCAGTTGTCCATAGGGGCTGTGTCCACTCCAAAGTCCTGTGCAGTGTCCCAGTCCTAAATGGGTGCTGTAGTGTTGTCCAGGGGGTGCTCTGTCCATCAGGGGTGCTCCCCCCAAGTGCAAAAAAAATAAATATTTTTTCTGTGTTTGTGAATTGTGTGTGCAGTAGCCGCACATGCATCAACAATGTAGTGCCAAGCGTACGCCTGTGTCATAAGTAAAGTGCCAGCTGGCTTGACTGTTAAAGGGTGCTGTAACCCCCAAAGTGCACTCCAAGCAGAATAAAAAAATATTTTCTGTGTTTGTGAATTGTGTGCACTGTGGCTGCACGTGCATCAACAAAGGAGCAGCGCCAAGCGTGCGCCTGTGTCCCATAAGTAAAGGGCAGGCTGGCTTGTCCGTTAAAGGGTGCTGTAACCCCCAAAGGGCACTCCAAACAAAATAAAAAAATATATTTTGTTTGTGTTTGTGAATTGTGTGCGCAGTAGCCGCACTTGCATCAACAAAGTAGTGCCAAGCGTGCGCCTGTGTCATAAGTAAAGGGCCTGCTGGCTTGTCCATTAAAGGGTGCTGTAACCCCCAAAGGGCACTCCAAACAAAATAAAAAAATATATTTTGTTTGTGTTTGTGAATTGTGTGCGCAGTAGCCGCACTTGCATCAACAAAGTAGTGCCAAGCGTGCGCCTGTGTCATAAGTAAAGGGCCAGCTGGCTTGTCCATTAAAGGGTGCTGTAACCCCCAAAGGGCACTCCAAACAAAATAAAAAATATATATTTTTTTGTGTTTGTGAATTGCGTGCGCTGTAGCCGCACGTGCATCAACAAAGTAGCGCCAAGCGTGCGCCTGTGTCATAGGTAAAGGGCCGGCTGGCTTGACCATTAAAGGGTGCTGTAACCCCCAAAGTGCACTCAAAACAAAATAAAAAAAAATATTTTTTTGTGTTTGAATTGTGTGCGCAGTAGCCGCACGTGCATCAACAAAGTAGTGCCAAGCGTTCGCCTGTGTCATAAGTAAAGGGCCGGCTGGCTTGACCGTTAAAGGGTGCTGTAACCCCCAAAGTGCACTCCAAAAAAAAAATATATATATTTTCTGTGTTTGTGAATTGTGTGCACTGTGGCTGCACGTGCATCAACAAAGGAGCAGCGCCAAGCGTGCGTCTGTCTGTTAAAGGGTGGTGTAACCCCCAAAGTGCACTCCAACAAAAATAAAATATTTTCTTCTGTGTTTGTGAATTGTCTGCACTGTATGTGCATCCTCAAAGCAGCAGCGCCTAGCGTGCGTCTGTCTGTTAAAAGGTGGTGTAACCCCCAAAGTGCGCTCCACAAAGAATAAAAAATTCTTTTTTTTCTGTCTTTGTGAATTGTGTGGGCTGTAGCTGCACGTGCATCAACAAAGGAGCAGCGCCAAGCGTGCGCCTGTGTCCCATAAGTAAAGAGCCGGCTGGCTCATTTCTTAAAGGTTGGTGTAACCCACAGAGTGCACTAGTCTCCAACAAAAATAAAAATATATTTTCTGTGTTTGTGTGCGCCTTAACCGCACGTATATATCAATATAACATAAATGGAGGACCAAACTTTCTCCGATAAAAATAAAATAGAGAAAGATCAAGAACCACTTCCTCCTAGTGCTGAAGCTGCTGCCACTAGTCATGACATAGACGATAACATGCCATCAACGTCGTCTGCCAAGGCCGATGCCCAATGTCATAGTAGAGGGTACATACATTCCCAAATGACAAAGTTCAGGAAAATGACCTTGAAAAAAACATTTAAATCATCTGAGGAGAAACGTAAACTTGCCAATATGCCATTTATGACACGGAGTGGCAAGGAACGGCTAAGGTCTTTCCCTATGTTCATGACTAGTGGTTCAGCTTCACATGACGATGGAAGCCCTCCTCCCGCTAAAAAAATCAAACGAGTTAAGCTGGCAAAAGCACAGTAAAGAAATGTGCGTTCTAAGAAGATATCACAAATCCCCAAGGAGAGTCCAAGTGTGTTGGCGGTTGCGATGCCTGACCTTCCCAGAACTGGACGGGAAGAGGTGGCTCTTTCCACCATTTGCACGCCCCCTGCAAGTGCTGAAAGGAGCCACCCACAGTCCACTTGCTGATATGCAAATTGAAGATTTCACTGTTGGAGTACAACAGGATGAGGAGGAAGCTGGCACTGAGGAGGAAGTTGGCGAGGAGCTTTCTTATGGTGATGTGGTTTGTTTAAATCAGGCTTCGGGGGAGACAGTTGTTGTCCGCGGGATGAAAAAGCCCATCATGGTCATGCCTGGGCAGAAGACCAAACATTCCACCTCTTTGGTCTGGCAATATTTCTATCCAAATCCGGACAACAACTTTCTTGCCATATGTACCATATGTAAAGGTGAAATAAGTAGGGGTAGGGACGTTAACCACCTAGGAACATCCTCTCTCTACGTTTTGATACATCGGGATGCAGTCAGGAAGCCAACGGTCGAAATGCCGACCGACGGCTTCCCGACTGTATAAAATCAGCAGGGGTCTAATGACAGGCATCAAAATCCCGACGCCTGTCATTTTACCATTTTACCTATGCCGGGAGCCCAACGCCCGGCATAACGATTGAAGGTAAGATGGGCGCCGGGAGCGGACAGCAACGGGGGGGAGGGTTAGGTTAGGGGCTCCTGGGGGGGACTAAGGGTTAGGCACCCCCCCGGGAGGGTTAGGTTTAGGCTAGGGCAAGGTGGGGTTAGGCACCCCAAGGGGGAGGTTAGGGTTAGGCACCCCCCTGGGAGACTTAGGTTTTACCCTGCGGGAAAGGGGGGGTTAGGTTTAGGCAATTACAGAGGTGGTTAGGGATAGGCACTTGGGGGGGGGGTAAAGGTTAGGCACTCCTAAGGGAGGGTTAGGGGGGAATTAGAATAGTAATATATAAAATACTTATCTGTTGGGATCTTCATGCATCCGGCGGTATTCCATACCGATCCCGATACATCACCTCTTAAGAGTTAGATACAAGTCCAACTTAAGATCGCAAAAACGCCTTTTGCTGTCCTGCACATAAAAAAGCAGAACCGCATTTGGAGCATAATTACCCAATTTCCCAAACTTCAGCGATATACTCCCAACATAGGGCAAAGTTTCCCGGCTCCTGGAAATTAGGATAACTCTTCCTCAACCTGCTGGCTGCCGCCACTTCTTAGAAGAAGTAGACAGAGCAAAGGGTATGATGGCGCTATTGGCTCTGTATTGTATTATCACATCCCCACCCTCACCATTGCAAATTTTGTATCAACTCTGCCCATATCTCGTCTTCACTCCTCCCGAGGTGTGACTTGCCAAAGTCGGCAAGCATGAGTTTTATTTAATTAAGCGTAACTTGCACTACAGATCTAACGCCTGTCCCTAATGGTTGGTGTAAATATACAGTACATAGTAATGATGAAAGATAATATCTGCTGCTTTTACAGTCACACTCAGGGCCATCATTAGAGGTGTGCGTGAAGGCCGGTACCAATTACCAGGGCCCTGGCTTGTTGGAGGGGCCCGGCAGGGGCCAGGGTCTGACACTGCCCCCCCTCTCTCTTACCTGTCATCACCCCAGCGCACGCTGCTGTGTGCTGGACTGTAGTGGGAGCAGAGAGACTGATCGCTGCCGCTGTGCAGTAACAGCAGCAGTCTCCTCTCCTCTGCCTGTGGGGGGGGGCAGAGCGATCACACTGATCGAGCCCCCCCCTCCCCAGTGCGCAGCGCCACATATATAGTTTTTATTTTTTTCAAAGGGGACGTGGTCACGCCTCCAGCAAATTAGGCCACGCCCCCTATAGTAATGAGGCCTGTGCCGGCTCCTATGGCCCTGTCTACTGCACATGTTACATCTCCACAAATATTTTTGGGAAGATGGTGCCCCTTCAGAAGGTAAGGGTGGGGGCCCTGCACGCGCCTCCCACCCAATAGATTTTAATGTGCCACTTTATCACACCTCAAATAAATCAGGCTATAAGTAGTCTTTTTTGGAGGGGAGAGGCTTAAAAATATTCAAAAACATTTATTATTTTTACTTAAACGGATGACATCGCCAACAAGCTGCAGCTGATGTTCACCATGTCAATACTCTGGCCCGCATCAGCACACGTTGAAAGAGCCCATTTCCGCGGCTGCGCACAGCACGTAGACTGCACTTGGAGTTGCATGTCTCATTGCTTACATGGGTTTCTATGGGTTACAGCGGGCCAGTTACACTTTGGATAAAAGGAAGCCCGTGCGGATTGTGTTGCAGCATTCTGCAAGGGGCAATTACTGTAGAATTGTCATTTATTCCATTGTTTACCCATAGAGAACATGACATCGGCCGACTGTACCTCTGAGCTATCACCTGTTTCCAAGCATCGCACCATAAGACTTATGTGGCCCACGGACAAGAACGAAAAGGGAAAAAAATTAGCTGGGCAGCAAACTGTGAGCAATTTGTCTTTAGTTTTTCAGGCACCAGTTCTTTGTGTATGTTATAATTCCGGTGACCTCTGAACGAAATCTGATTACTCTACAGAAAAAAAAAAGAGTTGTGGTTTTCTAAGTGGTACAGCTGGCATCAGAATGTGCAAGTGTCACAGCCAAATGTCAGCTCCACTTAGCTGAAAGTGAGATACCTGACACCAAAGAGCGCTGCATTCCGCACCATGGAAGCAAGTGGGAGATCACACTGCTAGGACATGTGGCATTCATCATTATAGCAGAAACTCATTTACTAAGCCCGGCAATTATAACGGTAACGCGTGTACTGGGGAGACTCTGCTAATTGCTACTCTCAGCTAATTGTTGAATGTCAGGGTGTAATACAAACAAGAAAACCATCCACAATATCCTAATTGTAAAAAACTACATATATAGTAACACAGGGCCTGATTTAGAGCCGGACGCTATTTGCGCTCGCTCGTTTAGAAAAATGGGCCGGCTATTTAAATCGACCGCTCGCTCTTTGCGGTCTGTTGACGCCTCTATGTCTGAGCGAGCGAACGAAAAATGCGCTCGCTATTTTGTAAAGACGCCCCCTGGCCGCTCGCATCCTACGTCATCTCCGCTATTTATTAGATTAATCGAGTACATCGAAAGGCGTCTGAACTGCTCGCAGTGCTTGTGGTAGGATTTTCCTACTGCAATCATGCGAACAGTTCAAGCTAAGAAACAACCAAGTGACGTGGTCGATGACGCTGCTTTGTTAATTATGCACACCCTTAAAACGCCCGTTTTGACCGTTTGGCACGCCTGCGTTCCGATCTCCACTCCCCGCTTTCAAGCACCTTCCCCTGTTACCACCCACAAACGCCTCACTCTGTCACTCAAATTAGCAGGCATTCGCTATTTTGCGAGCACACAATTTCCGACCGCAATGACTGGTTCGCGCATGCGCATTACAACCCATACGCATGAGCAGTTGTGCGAACATCGCTCGGAGCGAACTAGCGACCGCTTACGAGCGGCTCTGAATCAGGCCCACAGTACATCATGGGATGTATGAAAATGGGACCAATTGTCAGAGCCATAGCCAGGCCTGTCTGAGAGGGGCAACTGCCAGGGGGGAAAGCTGAAGGGGCACATGGAAATATTTTAGGCTAATTTGGTTACAGTTGAGGGCTAGGCGTTCTTGGCCCCAGGCAGTTTCCTTTCTTGCCCTAGGCAGTAACACTTATAGCAATGCCCCTGCTCACCGTAACCTGGGTATTATTAGATACCCCAATAGTCTATTTTGCAAATGTTGACACAGCTTTCAATGTGATATTTCTCAAGGAGTTTTGCAGATCTAAGTGTGGAAATTATGTGGGTGTAGCATTGTAGGTGCTGATTCTGAGACGGGACCAAAGCAAAACCTCCCCCCCCCCCCCCCCGAAAAAAATAAACATAAGTAACTTTGTGCCTGGAATATGGAGGGAAAATACATTTAAGTGTTTTGCATGCAGGGTAAATACTGGCCGATTTGCATGTAGCCCACAACTGCTGCACAGCTCTATTCTTACACTGCAATTTACATCTGAGTTTGGACACCTCCCTCCCTCCCGAATCAAAACCTCTCTGCACATTATACATGGTATAACCAAGGTGCAACATTACTTCCTCTTTTTGTTTTGCTCCAAATTCAGATTCAGCCCCACTGAGCCCCCATGGTGACAGGTGTCTTCATCCCCCTTTACAAGCTCAGTCACAAGTATGTATACAATGGTTTTGCTAGTTCGGCACGTTTTACATAAAATATACTGATGCGGTGCATTTATTTTTGGGGTAAATGACCCTATCTGTCACACGTGTGTATGCACCCATTTCACTTTCTGAATCGCCCCTGTGCAAGCACTTTGTATAAAACTTTGCTGGAGTCTAAGAATAGAAAAAGAAAAGAAAAAAAAAATAATTTCTGTACCAAAAATACTTATTTGGTAAGAATGTAAATTCCAGCAAAACTAAAATGTCACTTTAATGTCCTGCTACTATTACTTTTATCCCCAAGACAGCCAAATGTCATCTGCACCATTCTAGGGGGGTTGGGTACGGGATCGTGGGGGTCGGGATGCCGGAGACCATCCTGACAGTCAGAATCCCGACTCACTTAGGTAACCGTCCTAACCATAACCCCTGACCCTCCCCCTAACCCACCTTTGCTCGCTGCCTAACCCTAACCCTCCCACCATGCAGCTTGACCCTAACCCTCCCACCATGCAGCTTGACCCTAACCCTCCCACCATGCAGCTTGACAGTAACCCTCCCACCATGCAGCTTGACCCTAACCCTCCCACCATGCAGCTTGACAATAACCCTCCACCCTCACCTAACCCATCTGGGGAACAGTGTGAGACCACATGAGGAGACAGCCATTGATTTGCATACTCATTGTATATCGACTGTCCTAAGATTTGTACAATGACTGGTTCATCTGCCCTGTAACCACCCTCTGCCCTGTCTCCACCCTCCGCCATGTCTCCACCCTCTGCCATGTCTCCACCCTCTGCTCTGTCTCCACCCTCTGCCATGTCTCCACCCTCCCCCATGTCTCCTCTGCTCATCCGCACCACTATAGACACACGGTAATGTCTGTCATAAATGGCTTCCTCTGCCTTATAGTAGCCACACCAATTACAGTACCTACAATTATTATTACATTCTCTTATGTACCAGTTATTTCCCACACCTCTTAGATTGTAAGCTCATTTGGTCACAGATACTGTTACATTCTCCTTCATGCCATTGTGTGCAATTTCTTTGTATCATGATCCATTTAATGCAGGGGTGGGGAACCTTTTTTCTGCAGAGGGTCATTTTGATATATATAACATTATTCGCGGGCTGGGGCCAAGCCACACCTCCGTGTGATATCACACAGGGGCGGGGCCACAATCGCCAATGATTACAGCAATGCCCGGAGCATCCTGAGGATGTTCCGGGAGGCTGTAAGGGCACCTGTGTAACCGTCTGAAGTGTCCTAAGGACACTCCAGGGGGCACTGCTGCATAGATTCTGGCCACAGGGTGTCATTCTAAGCACCCTGCTAGCCAGATGAGGCTGACAGAAAACAGCTCAGAGGGCCAGACAACATGATTCCGGGGCCCTTATGCGATGAGGTACATCCTGCCTCTTCACGGGTACATATCAGGGTTAATTACCACGGTATGGACTAAGAAATGTGATTAAAATCTCAAAGGACAGCTCTCCCGATGCTTAGTCCATATAGGAAACGCAGTAAAACCCCCAAAAGCTGCACTTTCAGAGGTATTACCACATTTTTCGGTTTAGTACATCCCGCCCCCTGTATTGTTGGTTACAGCTAAGACATCCAAGAATGTGTGTGTGTGTGTGTGTGTGTGTGTGTGGGGGGGGGGGGTTGTTGGTGGAGAATGCTCTGTGCTGTCTTTTCTGAGCTGACAGGGACCCTGTACTGTCAGAGCCGCGTCACCACGACCTCTGGCGCGGACAGACAGATATGTTACTGAACATGTGCAGCTTGTCCGAGTGTCTGCAGCTCCATCCCCCATTGTGGAAGGACATGCCCCTGTGTGTCTCTCCTGTGTGTATAGTGTGAATACCCCCAGAGACCCTGCAAGTGCCACTATGTCGCCACCACTAGTTGTGCCACATACTTCATTGCCACCACTGTGTGTTAGTGCAGCTGTGTGCCTCACTGAGCAACCTCACTGAGCAACCTCACTGAGCAGCCTCACTGAGCAGCCTCACTAAGCAGCCTCCCTAAGCAGCCTCACTGAGCAGCCTCACAGAGCAGCCTCACTGAGCAGCCTCACAGAGCAGCCTCACTAAGCAGCTTCCCTAAGCAGCCTCACTGAGCAGCCTCACTGAGCAGCCTCACTGAGCAGCCTCACTAAGCAGCCTCACTGAGCAGCCTCACTAACCAGCTTCCCTAAGCAGCCTCACTAAGCAGCCTCACTGAGCAGCCTCACTAAGCAGCTTCCCTAAGCAGCCTCACTAAGCAGCCTCACTAAGCAGCCTCACAGAGCAGCCTCACTGAGCAGCCTCACAGAGCAGCCTCACTAAGCAGCTTCCCTGAGCAGCCTCACTAAGCAGCCTCACTAAGCAGCCTCACTGAGCAGCCTCACTAAGCAGCCTCACTGAGCAGCCTCACTAAGCAGCTTCCCTAAGCAGCTTCCCTAAGCAGCCTCACTAAGCAGCCTCACTGAGCAGCCTCACTAAGCAGCTTCCCTAAGCAGCCTCACAGAGCAGCCTCACAGAGCAGCCTCACTGAGCAGCCTCACAGAGCAGCCTCACTAAGCAGCTTCCCTGAGCAGCCTCACTAAGCAGCCTCACTAAGCAGCCTCACTGAGCAGCCTCACTAAGCAGCCTCACTGAGCAGCCTCACTAAGCAGCCTCACTGAGCAGCCTCACTGAGCAGCCTCACTAAGCAGCCTCACTGAGCAGCCTCACTAAACAGCCTCACTAAGCAGCTTCCCTAAGCTATGCAAATTCATCTTGTGGACTGACCTCCATCACACACTGCTGCCGCCTATATTAACAGCTATAAAGTAGGTTCTGCCAATATAGAGAACACTAGAATGGTCTCTGCTTTATATATGTGTTGCTAGAATGTTCTCTGTATTATTTATAGGCCTCTAGAATGCTCTCTGCATTGTATATGTGTTGGTATAATGTTTTCTATATTACATATGGGTCAGTATAATGCTCCCTGTATTGTATATGTGTCAGTGTAATGTTTTCTGTATTGTATATGTTTCGGTATCATGTTTTCCATATTGTATATGGGTCAGTATAATGCTCGTTGCATTGTACAAGTGTCAGTATATTGTTTTCTTTATTGTACAGGGGTAAGTATAATGCTCTCTCTATGGTATATGTGTCAGTGTAATGTTTTCTTATTGTATATGTGTTGGTATAATGATTTCCGTATTGTATATGGGTCAGTATAATGTTTTCCATATTGTATATGGGTCAGTATAGTGCTCTCTGTATTGTATATGGGTCAGTATAATGTTTTCCATATTGTATATGGGTCAGTATAGTGCTCTCTGTATTGTATATGTGTCAGTATAATGTTTTCTATATTGTATATGGGTCAGTATAATGCTCTCTGTATTGTATATGTGTCAGTATAATGATTTCTGTATTGTACATGTGTCAGTATAATGTTTTCTGTATTGTACAGTATATGGGTCAGTATAATGCTCTCTGTATTGTAAAAAGATCAGTAGAACAGTGTGAAATAAATGCTTGTCAGATTAGGCTGTGATGGATTCCAGCTCTCTGACATAACAACTTCTCATAATTTAATCAGCCATGTAAAACCATGCCCGCATTGCTGGGTGGGTGCTAGAACAGTGCTCATTAACAATCAGTCTGAATTCCAGAGTGTCACCATAATATAATAACAAGCAGAGAGGAAATTAAATTAATTATGTCTCTTACCTGCTCAGATCTGAATGTGAAATAATTATGCCTCTCCCTCTCAGGTCAGAATGTGATAAGAAGCCCATAGGCCTCTATTGGTCTATGCCATCTGAGGATGACGTTGTCCACCAGCTCCAAACCTTGATTTCCTGAAGCTTGGTGCATATGAGAAATGCAGTCAAACACCCAAAAATGCCAGTTGACAGCATAAATGACGATAGTGTATCCCGCCCAGTGTCAGAAATGGGGACGACGACAAATTGATGGGTGTTCTAGGGTAGTGACTGGGATGTGGCCTAAAGGGACTGCAAAAAAAGTAAATCTGATGGGTGGGTAATGGGATTGTCGTGGGCATGTCAGCAATAGCGGCTGCATTTTCTAAGATGCACAGCCGGAACCAACAGGACCATAACTAGCTACAGTATGGGTGACCGGTGCTACCGCACAGAGTCAGCGATGCACTTACCGAAGCTGTCAGTCATGCCTCCTCTACATGGCGTAATGACACCATGTTTGTGACATCATGATGCCGCGAGCACAGGGGGCGGGGCCAGCACAGGGTGCGTTTGTGCCTTGTAACGGCTCTGGTAACCACAGAGGCCATGTTCAAATGAAGAGACAAAATATGGTAGTTGCTCAATCAGCTTAGTAATATACTACAGGTGCTTCTAAAGGGTGGGGTTTACACTGAACACAGAAAAAAGAAAATTGCCCCCCAGCACACTGCAGATAAATCAAAAATACTTGAATCCTACATGATAATAGAAATTCAGAGGTATTGGTCACATACATTTGCAAATATATGAATAAGCGCTGGGGCGACATCAAGGCTCCTCTATACTAGCGTTCCTAATATTAAGGGGTTCATGTCCGAGAAGCAAGGCACCCCAAAAAATTCCAGCCAAGGACCATCCCCAGGGCATCACACGAAAAGGGGAAAAAAGGTGATAGTGAAGTGTAAAAGGATAGATGTGTAAAGATAAATCAATAAGTGTTAATGAAATGTAAAAGAACTAAAATGACATAAATAATATACAAACGAATAGAGAAGTGAAAAAATATTCTATGTGAATTAAGTGGTGATGCCATGAGCAAGGTCCAGCCAGAACAACCCCGGGGGCCCCACTCCCAAACGCTCACCCCAAAATAATTATTGCTACATAATAGTAGCACCCACTCTGGGTCATATAATTACAAATTGATGTACTGCATGGTAACAGTACATGTATGAACTGAGAGCTAACTTACCTTGGAGGTACCCCAAAAAACCTCCACATGGCACTATAAGGATCAGCACCTCCTCCTAATGCTGACTCCCTTCATGCCTCCAAACTGCAAGCAAAAAATATGGTAGTTGCTCAATCAGCTTAATGATATACTACAGGTGCTTGTCTCGTACGTGAACCCCTTAATGTTTGGGACGCTGGTATAGAGGAGCCTTGATGTCGGCCCAGCGCTTATTCATATATTTGCAAATGTATGTAAACCAATACCTCTGAATTTCTATTATCATGTAGGATTCAAGTATTTTTGATTTATCTGCAGTGTGCTGGGGGGCAATTTTCTTTTTTCTGTGTTCAATTGAAGTAACTAGACCTCCCATAGGGCTGGTGCAAGTGGCGATGGTGCACATGTGTTACGCCCTGAGACGCTGACAGTGTGTATTTCAGGGCTTACTCAGTCAGATGCAGGCTACTACACCCGGGGATGGCTGATACTATCATTTGCATGTTATCAGAAGCATGAGCAGATATAGTACTGAGGCCCTATGTATGCACCGTATAATAACTGTAATAGCGCCCACCTCTGACTGAGGCCCCTACAGTATATATGCATCATATGATAACTGTAATAGCACCCGCCTCTGACTGAGGCTCCTACAGCATGTATGCACCGTATAATAACTGTAATAGCGCCCACCTCTGACTGAGGCCCCTACAGTATATATGCACCATATGATAACTGTAATAGCAGCCGCTTCTGACTGAGGCCCCTACAGTATGTATGCACTGTATAATAACTATAATAGTGCCCGCCTCTGACTAAGGCCCCTACAATATGTATGCACCGTATAATAACTGTAATAGCGCCCACCTTTGACTGTTGCCCCTACAGTATGTAAGCACCATATAATAACTGTAATAGCGCCCACCTCTGACTGAGGCCCTTACAGTATGTATGCACCATATAATAACTGTAATAGCGCACACCTCTGACTGAGGCACCTACAGTATGTATGCACTGTATAATAACTGTAATAGTGCCTCCTCTGACTGAGGCCCTTACAGTATGTATGCACCATATAATAACTGTAATAGCGCCCACCTCTGACTGAGGCCCCTACAGTATGTATGCACCGTATAATAACTGTAATAGTGCCCGCCTCTGACTGAGGCCCCTACAGTATATATGCACTGTATAATAACTGTAATAGTGCCTGCCTCTGACTGAGGCCCCTACAGTATGTATGTACTGTATAATAACTGTAATAGTGCCCGCCTCTGACTGAGGCACCTACAGTATGTATGCACTGTACAATAACTGTAATAGTGCCCGCCTCTGACTGAGGCCCCTACAGTATTTATGCAGTATGCACTGTATAATAACTGTAATAGCGCCCACCTCGGACTGAGGCCCCTACAGTATATATGCACTGTATAATAACTGTAATAGTGCCCGCCTCTGACTGAGGCCCCTACAGTATATATGCACTGTATAATAACTGTAATAGTGCCTGCCTTTGACTGTTGCCCCTACAGTATGTATGCGCTGTATAATAACTGTAATAGTGCCCGCCTCTGACTGAGGCCCCTGCAGTATGTATGCACTGTATAATAACTGTAATAGTGCCCGCCTCTGACTGAGGCCCCTACAGTATGTTATGTATGCAGTATGCACTGTATAATAACTGTAATAGCGCCCGCCTCTGACTGAGGCCCCTACAGTATGTTATGTATGCAGTACATACTTGCCTACCCTCCCGATTTGGTCGGGAGCCTCCCGAAAATCGGGTGCCGCTCCCGACCTCCCGGGAAGGCAGGCAATCCTCCTGGTCCCGGCGATGTGTCCGGACCCCCCCACGCTTTTAAGTAGAAACCCCGGCAGCAGGGGGGCCGGTGACGTGATTCGCGCTGAATCGCGTCATCATGGCTCCGCCCCCGGCTGCACAATGCCATTAATCACGGCATTGTGAAGAGGAGGCGGAGCCACGATGATGCGTTCACGCGGTCACGCGCCCATGCTCCGTCCCCAACACCGTGTCATGTGCCGGGCCCCGCCCCCATTGGCCGCGTCACGCCCCCAGCCCTGTAAGTCCGACAGCTCCCTCCCGGAAGGAGGGGGCTAAATGTCGGCATGCATGATGCTGTATGCACTGTATAAAAACTGTAATAGCGCCCGCCTCTGACTGAGGCCCCTACAGTATGTATGCACCATATAATAACTGTAATAGTACCCGCCTCTGACTGAGGCCCCTACAGTATGTTATGTATGCAGTGCACTGTATAACTGTAATAGCGCCCACCTCTGACTGAGGCCACTACAGTATATATGCACCATATGATAACTGTAATAGCACCCGCCTCTGACTGAGGCCCCTACAGTATATGTGCACTGTATAATAACTGTAAATAAATAAATAAAGTAGAGCATAATTGCAGAGCTAGTGAAGATGCAGCTTCAGGGCATCAGACACATTCCGAGCAGACAATTGGCACAACCACAAACATTTCTACGTGTGCAATCTCGAATCTTTATTTGTTGCAAGAATTTGGCAATATTCAATGGTTGTCTTGAATTGTGACATATGAAAGTGAAATTAATTTATTATTTGAAAAATGAAAATGCCTCTGGTGATGAAGCTGTATAATGTTGTTTTTATCAATATGTAATATTATTTAATTATTATTTTAGTTATTATTATTATTATTATTATTATTATTATTATTATTAATAATAATAATAATAATAATAATAATAATAATAATAATAATAATAATAATAGTAGTTATAATAATAATACAAATGAAGTACATTTGCACATCATTTCTGCATACAGTTAATAATTACAAGCAATATACTTTAATAAAGGTTGCAGTGGGGTGTGTACTCTTCCATAATTAAAGCCACATGGAGGTGGAAACCCTGTGTAAAAATAACAGCTTTCTATAATAGTATTTTATACACAGAATCCTCTGTGTTATTCATGTTGTCCCTCTCAGCCACCTTAGCAAAGCGTTTGCTCTATGTAAATAGCCTGATTGGACTTGGGCCGTACTCAGCGTCGCGCTCTCTCCCAGGTATCATGGTTTATAGCGTTTCCCTGGCTCACCACCAGCTCTGTGACGTAGTGAGGAAGCCAACTGGCAAGAAATATAACATCTGTTTCTGTTTCTTTGGTCTCCTGCATAGTGCGATGTACCCAGCCCTGCTACTTTCAGCAGACAGGTTCTCTGTAACGGGTATGGCCGCTGTATACCTCACATGGCTGTATGAAATATTCAGTATTAAATCTTTAGAGTATATTTTTAATTCCCAGGTTTTATGGTAAAACACACAATTGGATGAAATGCTACTTGCTCACCACATTGTTGCACTCTTTTTTTCTTACATCTTCTTTCTTAATCTTAGTCCAAATACAAAAATGCACCAACAAATGTTTTTGTTTTTCTTTATTTAATAGAGGTGTCATTTAAAATTATAAGCTTATTTTAAAGTTTATATTTGCAATGGAATAGCATGGTCGGAGCACCTAGCATAGGCAGGGAGTAGTGCTGGCTGGTGAGGGGGACAGGACATTAATTGGTTGGGTGAAGGGGATATGTAATGAGTGAGTGAGGGGACATGTAATGGCTGGATGAGGGGACATGAATTGGGTGGGTGAGAATACATTATATGGCGGTGTAAGGGGACATTTCATGGCTGCGTGAGGGGGACATGTACTGGCTGGGGAGGGGGATATGTAATAGCTGGGTGAGGGGGACATGTAATGGCTAAGTGAGGGGGACATGTAATGGCTGGGTGAGGGGGACATGTAATGGCTGAGTGAGGATATGTAATGGCTGGGTGAGGGGGACATGTAATGGCTGGGTGAGGGGACATATAAAGGCAGGGTGAGGGGGACATATAATGGCTGGGTGAGGGGGACATGTAATGGCTGAGTAAGGGGCCATGAAAAGGCTGGGTAAAAGGGATTTGTAATACCAGGATGAGGGGACATAAAATGGTTGGGTCAGGCGATATATAATGGCTGGTGAGGAGACATATATGACTGGGTGAAAAAACATATAATGGATAGGACAGGGGACATGTAATAGCTGGTTGAGGGGACATTAATGGCTGGGTGAGGGGACTTGTATTGATTGGATGAGGGGACATGTAATAGTTGGGTGAGAAGACATGCAATCGTTGGGTGAAGGGACATGTAATAGTTGAGTGAGGGGACATGTAATAGTTGGGTGAGGGGACATGTAATAGTTGGGTGAGGAGACATGTAATAGTTGAGTGAGGGGACATGTAATGGCTGGATGAGGGGTATTCCCACTGGAAGCATGCTCTTTGCTAATTGCAGCCCAGATTGGCAGTCCCAGGGGGGGGAAAACTCCTCCCCCTGGGACCACCTGTCCTCTGTGTGACTGGCAGGTAGTGCTCCCAATGGGAAGTCACTGCCAGTCGCAGTGTAACTAGTAGAGATGTGTTGGTTTGGATTCCTGGAATATGAATACGCCTGAACTTAGGGGTTATGAGTCGAACTGAGCCTAGGCTGAGGTCTTCCCCTAAACTTCAGGTCCCAGCGCCAGATCTTACATATTTTGAATTGCGTCATCTTCCCTTTATCGGATCTCGCGTTCTTTGGATTGAGTATAAAAGTTCCCATTATAAAATATAAAAAGCACCACTTCACACAGGAGATCAGAAGGAGAAGGTGTGGACTGCGGGCTGCAGCACTGTGAGCCACTGTCACTTCACTTTCAGGCACTAAAAATGCCATTAGGGGCACTGTGTTATTTTTTTTTAAAAAAGAATTGGTAATATGAACAAGAAGATAATAGGCAACATTGCAATTTTTATTTTATTAATCAATCAATTAATGGATCTATCAATCATTTTCCCCTCTTCCACTACATATATACATACTCTTTGGTGCACCTCATAGATGTACTATAGGGGTGTGTCATCCAATTAGAAAGGAGGGAGGGTGGGTAGTGTGGCCAGCTTCTCTTGCAACCCTTATGAGGAATATGGTTTTCTCTTCTCAGTTGCTGCAAAACATCTATAGAAAGGCCATGTTTCATTTTTTTTTTTTTACTAATCAATAGATCAATCAATCGATCAATTAATTCACCTCCATTTCCCTTACATACCAGTAAATACTCCACCTCCACTACATACTCCACCTCCCATTACATAGTCCACCTCTATTTCCCTGTACTGCCCTCAGGCCTCTGATCTAGTTCTTGATTAATGAAAACATTATTATCATGGGGTCGGAAAGTGTATTAAACTGCCATCATGTCTGCCACAGCTGTGTTGCTATGCTTCATAGATGTGCTATATTCTTTTGAGCTGCTGTGTGTTTGTTCAGCTACTTTGTTGCTTAGTTTAGCCAGCCATTGGCCAATATTGGTGAACAATATTTTGAGCAGTGAGATGGTCAAAATTGACTGCAAATGACTGGATATGAATGAGGTTAATAATACTGTAGGGACAAAAACAGGTCCAAATTATATGATTTTAGATGTTTTTATCATTTTTAAAAAAAAAAATCCAAAACACAATGATGAATTAGAACCAAAACACGGTCCATGCACATCTCTAGTAGCCAGTGCAGTCACGGACTATAACTGGCTCAATGAGGTGGCAGATTTTAGGGGGGAGGGTAGGGTGTATGTGCAGCCTTGCAGCCCCTAGGTAAATTCCACCACTCTACAGCACCATTGATGGAGACCCTCAATAGTTTACCCTCTGATGGCCATCCCTAGGACACACCCACAAAGCACTTCTAGCTCCTCCCCTTCTCACAATAGGTCAGTGCCATGTGGGCGTGTACACCCCTACACTATCAGTCTTAACGTCTCCCTCATTACCTGAAAGTAGAAATGATTCCATCATTTTGCGAGGAAAATAGAAATACAATTTTAAGTCATATGATTTATGGTGACCATGTGGCCATCTGAGCGGCTATGATTAAAAAAATAAAATTAATAATAATAATTTTCATGGCTTTAGAGCACTTTCTAAATAAATAAACAGACATCATTTTGGCTATGAAAGAGTTACCATAGATACATCTTAGACTTGCTGGCATTTAGGATTCATACTCTGGCAGTTGCACCATAGAATTATATTTATGAACTATTTATTAACCATTTTCCGTAATCAAATATGATCGCCAAGTCTAGCAGAATTATGACAGTGTCACTGACAAGAAAGCAACTTACTGCTGATTATACACAATTATCTCCAAACAAAATATGTTAAGAAAACACAATGTGGGCTGATTAGATGGGGAATGTCTGACTGATTCTGTTGATACTGAAAATATTATTTAATTCCTTATTAGCATTTTGCAGCTCCGCCAAGCGCACATGAAAATGCAATGCGTATTCATGACCCGGCTTGCTCTATCATTCTGGTGACTGCTCAATACAAATTTCATGTAAATTATTGATCGGAGATTAGCAAAACATTAAAAATTGTTTCATCAAAACATTTTACGCTATAGTGAAACTTAAAGAGTTCATCAAATATTTAGCAACATTGAATCCATTTTTTAACCATTGAGATACAGGTCGCAAAACACCTTGCTGCAGTATAAATAAACTGCTACTTTCGGCAAAAATGAAGGAACTGGTTTTATGGTGTGAAACTGGGGAAGTGCAAAGTGCCAGTTACAGACCACAAATAGTCCCGAAATGCTTCTATGTGAGCACAACTGCACCAATCAGTCTTCAAGTGGGTTGGGTATGGGATGCCAGCTCACGGGATCCTGGCGGTCAGAATTCCGGCGTCGGCTTCCCGACAGCTTAAGGATACTGACACCTGTCGGCAGTGGTGGCTCCGGAGATGGGTCTGCAGCGCAGTTCAAAATTCAAATAGGGGAGCCACACCAACTGTCACTCCAAATTCTGCCAAATATCACTGGCTGGGACTCACTGGCAGTTGGTGTGACTCCCCTATTTGAATTTTGAACTGTGTTGCAGCCTCTCTCTGGAGGCTGTTGGTCAATATCCTAAAATTCCTCCTCTCCATACCCCTAACCCACCCTCCCCACTGCCTAAACCTAACCTCCCCTCTAGTGCCTAAACCTAACCTCCCTTCCATCACCCTAAACCTAACCCTCCCCCCTTAGTGCCTAACCCTCTCCCTAGTGCCTCCCCCTCCCCCTAACCCCAATACTTACCATCGGGGTGCAGGTGCCAAGATTCTGACAGGTGTCAGGATTCTGGTGCCAGCATTCTAAGCCCTGCCATCCTAACTGTTGGTATTATGACCTCATCCCCGTCAAGCACATTGCTTGTGCATGATGGAATGTGTTAATGTATCCCTTTAAGTTCAACCTAACAACACTTTAATTTAATTGAATTTGTATTGTAAAATATTAGTTTAGTCTAACTCAGTGATTCTCAAACTCGGTCCCCAGGACCCCAATCAGTGCATGTTTTCCAGGTCTCCTCACAGAATCACAAGTGAAATAATTAGGTCCACCTGTGCACCTGCTGGGTGACCTGCAAAACGTGAGCTGTTTAAGGTACCGGGGACCGAGTTTGAGAACAGATGGTCTAATTTGTGTCTTGAATTGAGTGAGGGGACATCAAGACCTTTAATACATGCAATGGAGTAACTACTCCAGGTTACCAGTGGGCCTGGAGAGTAAAGTTGATAGTCAGTGCCAGACCACCCTTGCAAGACCCTGGATCTGTTTTATGTGGGGAGTCTGGCTTTTATTGAGTGTTGTTTCAAGCATTACTACATTGGACTATTCCACCATCTGCAAATTTCAAGTGGATTGTTTGTTTGACAATGAAGTGTACCCCTTATGCCCCCTTCACGTGGGTTTAAGGGCCTCAACATTGTATCGGGAACAAGATATTTAAAACAGAAAAGAAAAGCTTTGATAGGTTTGTAGCACACTTATAGGGAGACATTCCTGTGCAGTGGTGTCCAGCAGTTCCATACATTCATTGGGTTATAATTTGCAGCAACCACGTTCCATAAGACAGCGTAAATTAATACACGCTAATAGCAGAAAATTTCAAATAAAATGCTTGATGTTTGCAATGGTTATGTGCCTATAAACGGGCAGTGATTGTGTCCTATATATATGCTGTACCAACTAATGCACATAAGCTTTGCATTTACATGGTTTGTGGTTAGTAAATAAGCCTTCGTGTGGCATAAAGTCTTTTTAGCGAGCTGAATTTTGAGTAAATGAAACCCTTCTAGAGGCAGTAAACAAATCAGATCAGTTCATATCATCACCCAAGAGATAAAGTCTTCTGTGATTAAGTGAATTATTTGTAACTCCATCTAGGAAGCAATATCCAGGTCATGAATAATAATCTATCTTGCCTGATCCTGGAGGTAATTACCAATTGAAAGATCATTTTTATTGAGTTGATATAAAAATCTAATCACGAGCAAAATTTCATGGGAAAGAATCACAAACATAGGCTGGCATAAACAGCGTCATTTATCAGCTGCATCAACCTCAAATGAGTCTAAAAATAAAAAAAAAAACCAGCGCATCTTCTATAAGTATTGTTTTAGCAGAAAATCGCATTGTCCGTCTCACCTGAGGAGCTGGAGCACGTTGAAACTTTTTTTTTTTCCAAAAATAGCATTTTGCATATTTTATGTTAATGGGAATCGAATGCTCAGAGCCTTTAAAAAAAAAAAATGAGGCAAATATAGCGTTTTGGAAAAACTCCAACAACTGCGGGAAACTGCTGATAAGGCTGAATTCCAGATAATTTAGTCTCAAATGGGAATCCATAGCACAATTATATTGTTCCTGTTCTGACACAATCCTGATTTTGCACTTCTTTAAGCCTCGCGTTTTGTAATTTCAATTCCACACATCGACATCGCCAGTTGCATTTTCCTGGGCTCTATTTCTGCTCAGACAAAGTGAGGGAGGAATATGTTACATGACCTTGGTGTCTTTGCAGTTGATTACAAAGCACCGTGTTCCAGGAAAGGGGCTCTTTCTTGTGTCTTACATTGATACGGTGCCTTGCGCTAAAAACCATCCGAGGTATCAAACCCAAAAAGGTCAGACTTTATTATTCTAATCGATCTCCCAGTACGTTGAAAAATGATTAATGAATATTATGCATAGAGATACTCATATGTAATAATTATGTGATGTAAACCGTACCACCCAATCAGATGTTTGCTTCCATTGTTCTGCAATTAGACTGATGTCATCTAACATATGATTGGGTGGCTTAGGTTTTAAACTGCTATCAAAAATTAATTCAGGCTAACTTTGAAGGAATCTCTTATGGTTCATTTAAGAGAAAGATTTGACATGTATGACAATATCGGTGACCGCTAAAAATTTGATCTGAGAGGGCGGATGTACAGAGCTAAGGAAATCAGAAACACATCAAAATAATTAGCATACAGCTTGATGAAAGTACATTAAATATGTATAATATTTATGGAAATAACAATGGTAACACAATTACAAACAAAATACATATAGATCATATAAAACACTGGTCAGTGGTATTTAGGCAAAATCAGACATCATGTTGTAGTGGCCACTGGTATGTCCAAATAAGTGGGTACCAATAATAATAGAAGGTGGACCAGCCACAAATGGTAACTTCAAAAGTTAATAGATGTTAGAAAGAAGTGAGGTAAATCTGGTTAATTTCTAGTGAGCTGAAGAAAGAAGGAAATAAACTCTATTTGGTGAGCACTCTAATGGAATATGAATAAATTAAAACATAACTTTTATTAATACACACTAATATATCTATGACAAAAAAACGGAAATAGACATACATACATGTCATTCTTGGTATCGTTGTGTGTAAAAATTATAGATGTGGCCTGACCCCCGCATTTTGGTTTTAATTCATCATTGTGTTTTGGTTCACATTCGGTTTTGGTTTTGAATTCCTTTACAATCGATAAAAACAGTTAAAATCATGAAATTTGGACCTGTTTACATGCTATGCAAAACCCGAGTTCATTTTTTAAATTCGAATTCCGAGCTGACAGTAGATTTCAACCGGGACTCGGTTCGACTCACAATCCAAAGGTGATTCCTAACTGGGTCTCAGTTCGACTTGGAACACCTTAATTCGTATTTCAGAAAAACCGAACCACACATCTCTAATAATAATGTACATTGGTTCAATGCATTGTCATTTTTATGTTTTATGGAAATAAATATAATTGTTTGAAAACATTTTAAAAGACATTTTTGCTCCGAAATTTGTACGTTCAGCTGTAAATGATGTAGACCGTAAAAATCCCAAGGGAGCCCTGTGACCATACAAAAGTAATGTAATGGATATCCAACACAATTTGTAATCTCTGTAGTAATTAACACTTGAGAGTTTTCCTAATAAACAGTAAAGTGATGACACTAGAACTCATCAATCATAAACAATGGCACCAGTATGCATTGTTTATAGATATTATTAACAGAATTTAATATACTAAGGTCACAGAGCCATAAGGGATTAATGACAAACTCATATAACTGTTTCTTAAATAGCCATCACAGATTACATGTCTCTGATGAGAAGCTAAGCAACGATGAAACGCGTTAGCTGTTTCAGTCACATGGCCTGGATATTGTGACTAGCAACTGAGTGAGCAGGGTTGCCAACAAAATGGATGGTGGGATTAATTTACAGATAATCTTTCATTCTTCTTCTTCTTATTCATTCACAGTATTGCATGTGTATTTGCTCTCATATACATAATCTGTATACTCATATCTATCTTTCTATCTATCTCATATCTATCTATCTATCTATCTCATATCTATCTATCTATCTATCTATCTGAGATATCATATCTATCTATCTAACTTTCTATTTATCTATCTATCTCATATCTATCTTTCTATCTATCTAACATCTATCTATCTAACATCTACTCTCATCTATCTCACTCTCGTCACTACTACTGCTTTTTCCTTCCCCCCAATCCCTCATCTACGCAATGTCTCTCTTTTCTTCTACTCCCCTCCTCACTCAGAAGTTACATAATACTTTCCTCTACCACCAGTTCCCATTTATTTTCTCCCTCCATAGTCTCCTCCATTTTCTCCTATCCCTCCTTCCTCCCCTCTGTCTCCCTTCATCCCATCTAGTACTCTCCACTGCATCTCCCATAACTCATAAACCCTGCACCCTCCCTTTTCTCCAAGTTACACCTCTTCTTCTCAACCGACACCACACTAAACCTCCACCTTGCCCACCACCTGCTGTCACCCTTCCTCACTCAGAAGCCCACCACATACCCACACTCTCCTTATCCCCCTTCTCTAAATCAATCTCAACCCCACACTACAGCAACTCTAACAATCGTTCTCTCTCCTCCCAACTCTGTCCATCTCTCCTGTCTCCTCTGGAATGCCAGTACTGTCTAAAATCTACTGGACCCTGTCCATTACGGCTTCATACTCAACTCCTTCAATCTCCTAGCCATCACCAAATCCTGGACTTACCCATCTGACACCACTTCTCCTGCAGCTATCTTCTTTGGGAGCTCACATTCTGTCACACTCCCTGGCCTGGAGGTTGCCACAGTGTTGGTGTTGGGGTACTTCTATCATCTGGTCACTCCCACCAACTCTTACCTTCTAAACTATCCACTTCATTATTTGCATTCAATGCTCATATCAGTGGCCTTTTCCAACTTCCTCGAGTAGCTGCCTTTCCTCGTCCTCCTGGCCTTAACTCAAAATTCCATGTTAACTTTGCTTCTTGGCTCCTAACCTTGAAATGGGCTCTCATGACTCCATTCTTCCTCAAAGCTTTCCAGCTCTCATCCTAACCCACTACTCCATGTTCCTTCCTCACAATCCAGCCCATCGGTGTCACCCCTGTTTGTCTGCCCCTCCCCTTTAGAATGTAAGCTCTCACGAGCAGGGCCCTCTTCCCTCATGTGCTTCTCCATCACTTACTCCTACTTTAATTTACAACAGCACCTAACCCTTGGTTGCTGATGCCAGGCTGCTTATTTAAATGTTATTCAGCAATGTATAAATAGGGTATTTGTCCTGCGTTGTTTGTACTGTTAATAACTGTTTTTCTTGTGTGCTCACTTGTTTATGTACTTTGTAAGGCGCTGCGGAACCCTTGTGGCGTCATATAAATAAAGGATAATAATAATAATAATAATAATAATAAATCGCATATCTATCTAATATCTATCTATTTATCTATCTCATTATCTATCTATCTTTCTATCTATCTGTCTCATATCTAAATTTCTATCTATCTATTTATCTATCTATCTCTCTATCTCATTATCTATCTATCTATCTATCTATCTATCTATCTATCTATCTATCTATCTATCTATCTATCTATCTATCTATCTATCTATCTCATTATCTATCTATCTATCTATCTATCTATCTATCTATCTATCTATCTATCTATCTATCTATCTATCTATCTCATTATCTATCTATCTATCTATCTATCTATCTATCTATCTATCTATCTATCTATCTATCTATCTATCTATCTATCTATCTATCTATCTATCTATCTATCTCATTATCTATCTATCTATCTATCTATCTATCTATCTCATTATCTATCTATCTATCTATCTCATATCTAAATTTCTATCTAACTTTCTATTTATCTATCTATCTCATATCTTTCTATCTATCTATCTATCTATCTATCTATCTCATTATCTATCTATCTATCTATCTATCTATCTATCTCATTATCTATCTATCTATATATCTATCTATCTATCTATCTCATATCTAAATTTCTATCTAACTTTCTATTTATCTATCTATCTCATATCTTTCTATCTTTCTATCTATCTATCTATCTATCTATCTATCTATCTATCTATCTATCCATCTTAGATATCAAGTCTATCTATCTATCTATCTATCTATCTATCTATCTATCTATCTATCTATCTATCTATCTATCTATCTTTATGATGTTGAAATAGATAAACAAGCTACAGTAACTGTACTATTAGGAGTGTAATAATTTCCAGTATATGATGGATGTACACATATACATTATATTACACCTATTAGTAACTGGAGCTTGTTTTATTCATTTACATTGACTAAAAAAAGCTATTTTTAAGTACAAAAAAATTGTATGAATCAATGCTGACATATTCCTGGTTCTTTTCCAGAAAAGACCATTGAGCAGAATAGCGCTGTCTATAGGTTTGTCAACCATTTTCTAAATTACATTACAGCCTTGTTTTTGGGTATTTTTTACATTTCAATCACAATATGGTTTGTTTCTAATGGAAGGAGTCCAAACTGCCTGCAGCAATACAAAATTATTCACTGACTCGCTCTTTACATCTGGATGGTGGGGAAATGCTCTGCGTTTACACTGTATATATATCTGCGGAGTCATTGATTGTGCGCTGACCCCCTCCAAAGTCCCGGTACCGCTGTAACAGAAACATCTGGCTTTTATTAGGGACCCTGCGCAAATAATGCTTAAAAAGCCACCTATGGTAAAATATATTCTGCTAAACAGACATTAAACAGCATTTCCAGCGCGATTTTGTGGTTTTTCCACTTCAGAATGAAAGTGGTTGAAAAAAAAATCAAAACCCTGGACGGATTGGTGTTTATCACAGGTGCCCTGGAGGATCTTTAAGTATGGAATGACCTGAGGCAGAAAGACAGGAATGTGCACAGCGCCTGGGATACTTCTTACCAACCACAATCTGACATTTCATTTGCAGTAAAGTGGCTACTGGAATGACACCAGTGGTGGGAGAGACTGAAGGAGGACAGCGCTGATATCATGTATCACGGTGCAATCATTTACTTATACAACAGGGGACATATCCTAGATGTCACCGCACTCAATGCGCAGGAGAGTCCCTACAGCGAGGCAGCGAGAAGTAAATGTTTTTGGCGACACAGTTTCTGATCCTATAATTGATAAGACGCTCACCACAAAAAACTGTGAATAGTTTTGTACATTATTAGTACAGTTGTAATTTCGTTTCGATTATTTTTTTTTGTAAGAGGGAAAAAGTAATGGCGGTAGTTTGGGTGCCTTGACAGGCAGCTGAGTGCCCCCCCGCCATGGGCCGCACACAGCCGACCATGTGTGGGCCCCTAAAATGATAGTGACCCTCATAAAATCCCAACAGAATTCCTTAGAATCCAGGCCGCTGATGACAAACATATGCGTACATAACCCTGCGCAGCTTATCTGGCGTGTTCTCCCGCTGCACGTGTTCTGAAGGAAAGAGAATATTTTTTTTTGTTTTAAGAGGACCTTGGATGTCTACTTTGGACAAGGGGACCACCCCTGGTAATGTAGGTGAGTATGTGTATGTATGTATGTAATAAAACTGTACTTTCATGGTGTGTGTGTTGTGTGTTTTTTTTTACACATTTCTTTACAGGTGAACTACAGGTACCAGCGGGCCCTTAATGCCCCGCGTGCTGGTACTTGTGGTTCTCCAAGTACCAGCATGCGGGGGAGGACTGCTGGGACCTGTAGGTCCTCTGTAAAGACAATGTTGTTATTTCTATTTTTTACACACTACATACACTTTCAACCCGCCACCCACCACCCTAGGGTGGCGGGGATAGCCATGGGCTTTCAGCTTAGGCCAGGGGTGCCCTGGAGAGGGGGACTCCTTTAATGGGGGGTTCCAACTCCCCAGGGATCCCTGGCCTGGGCTGACTAGCGGTCAGGACTGATGCTGCGGCTGGGGGGCCCGGTGAAAGGGCTCCCGTGGCTGTGGCATCAGCCCCCCGCTAGAAAGAGTCCGGTGCTGGTTTTAATTATAAGGGGACCCCTATGCAATTTTTTACCCCCTATAATTAAAACTAGGACTGGCCCTGCCGCCTGGTGCTGGTACCTAATTTACGGTGGAACCCTACTCATTTTGTTCCTCATAATTTTAGGTACCAAGACAGGTTGGCAAGTCCGGGGCTGGTTAGCCTTTTGGGGGGGAACCTCACATCATTTTTTTTTATTTAATAACCCTTAGAACACACACAAATTACACTGATTTGTGTATGTTCGATGTCAACTCGCAGCTCAGAAGGTGGTGCATTTAAAACTTCTATTGAGTCCCCAATTTGAGTGTAAAACGGGTGACTTTAGCAAAATGAATAATGGTAAATTCACGATTTGTATTAGAAAAGTGAAAAGTACTTCTGATTTGAGCCGATGGTGATATAATTTCTAGTGTTCAAAACGGCCGAATTTGCAGCATTAAACCATTCAATTTCAACCTGAAAAAATGAAGAAATCACCCGACTTTAATGATAGTAAATTCACGATTTGCAAAAAAGTGATATTATCATCCGAAAATGCAAATCGGGACCAACACGAATCTTAGTAAATTTACCCCAAGGTGTCTCAGGAGTCAGAGACCAGGTGTCTCAGGAGTCAGAGACCAGGTGTCTCAGGAGTCAGAGACCAGGTGTCTCAGGAGTCAGAAACCAGGTGTCTCAGGAGTCAGAATCTAGGTGTCTCAGGAGTCAGAAACCAGGTGTCTCAGGAGTCAGAAACCAGGTGTCTCAGGAGTCAGAATCCAGGTGTCTCAGGAGTCAGAAACCTGGTGACTCAGGAGTCAGAAACCAGGTGTCTCAGGAGTCAGAATCCAGGTGTCTCAGGAGTCACTTTTGCTAGTTAAACATTTTCATTATCAAAAAAACAGAATTTATCCCCAAAAAACTGCATCACATTGTAGAACTGTATCTGCTCTATACAGTGTACATTTACATCATGTGCCTTGTCCAGCTCAATAGGTATAGATAGGGATGCTATACTTCCTGGCTTACCCGGGATTGTACTGGTTTCTGGCCTTCGGGATACACAAATGTCCCAGTCAGTTGAGGGGCAGCCATAGGGCGGAATAGCCAGAATACCTACGTTCGGCATGCCGGGGCGTCGGGATTTCGGCGTGAGACTAAAGATAGGCGTCGGTATTTAGATGCCTATCTTTAGTCCCATGCTGGGCTTTCAGTGTCGGGATTCTGGCGGTCAGCATCCTGCCTACATCCCGTTTGGGCATCTGCAGCGTAAAACACTGTAGCATCTGGAGTGGGTTACACTTTTGTTTCTAGTCTTTCAACTATTAGTTACAATGCAAATTTTATTCATATTTATTTTTACATAAACAGAAGTGGCAGAGTGCACCGGCACACAGGACAAGAGGAATCTAGCTGTTTGTATTGATAATTTACATTATGCAGACTATTGACTGGCAGATTAATGTTATTCAGCTATTACCCAAACATATCTGACTGTGTCAATCACAGGATATAAATGTACAGTTATTTGATCACGCAGTACACGTGTGAGGCATTATTACAGCACACGTGTGAGGCATTATTACAGCACACGTGTGAGGCATTACAGGAGTGTGCCCTGAATAAGAAATATCCTTTTCTGGTAACAGAAAGCCTCAAAGAAATGAATAAACTATAATAACTACGTCACTGACAAACATTGTTTAAACCGCGACAGACCCTGTGAGACACATTGGGACTCAGGGAAGCAATCATTGCTCTCTGGGAAATGAAGGTATTAACAAGGGTGAGACGACTTTCCCAATGACGCCCTCCAACAACTTCCAATCCTGAATCTCTCATACATTATTTTATATAATACATTTAAATTTAATTTTGTTAACTAGTATTGTACAAATGGAAATTAAGTCGTTGCTAAGTTACGACCTCTTATTGGATAGCTATCTAATCACATTAAGATGAGTCTCTTATTGGATGGTTATCTGAACACATTAAGATGAGTCTCTTATTGGATGGTTATCTAATCACATTAAGATGAGTCTCTTATTGGATGGTTATCTGAACACATTAAGATGAGTCTCTTATTGGATGGTTATCTGATCACATTAAGATGAGTCTCTTATTGGATGGTTATCTAATCACATTAAGATGAGTCTCTTATTGGATGGTTATCTGATCACATTAAGATGAGTCTCTTATTGGATGGTTATCTGAACACATTAAGATGAGTCTCTTATTGGATGGTTATCTGATCACATTAAGATGAGTCTCTTATTGGATGGTTATCTAATCACATTAAGATGAGTCTCTTATTGGATGGTTATCTGATCACATTAAGATGAGTCTCTTATTGGATGGTTATCTGAACACATTAAGATGAGTCTCTTATTGGATGGTTATCTGAACACATTAAGATGAGTCTCTTATTGGATGGTAATCTAATCACATTAAGATTAGTCTCTTATTGGATAGCTATCTGAACACATTAAGATTAGTCTCTTATTGGATGGTTATCTGAACACATTAAGATGAGTCTTATTGGATGGTAATCTGAACACATTAAGATGAGTCTCTTATTGGATGGTTATCTGAATACATTAAGATGAGTCTCTTATTGGATGGTTATCTGAACACATTAAGATGAGTCTCTTATTGGATAGCTATCTAAACACATTAAGATTAGTCTCTTATTGGATGGTTATCAGAATACATTAAGATGAGACTCTTATTGGATGGTTATCTGAACACATTAAGATGAGTCTCTTATTGGATGGTTATCAGAATACATTAAGATGAGTCTCTTATTGGATGGTTATCTGAACACATTAAGATGAGCCTCTAATTAGTACATGAAGTATCCAATGGAAATGAGTTGATCCAGTGTGAATGGATGGATCATTTCTGGACCTGTGGTGGCCTATTGGTGTAACTGGATGATTGCACACATAGGACCTCATTCAGAGCCGCTCACAAGCACTGTGCACTCGCAAGCGGCCCAATGGTTTGCAAACGCACATGCTTCGTTCTGTGCATGCGTGAACTACTCTGTGCGATCGCAGCCTGCTCGCTCACCCAGCAAAAACACATGTTCCAACATGACATTATTATCCATTTGGAGTACACAGGGATAGGAGGCCAAACTACTGTTTCTATGGGCCCAGCTTTAGATATGTTTCAAACAAACACAGAAGCTGAAAAGTACCATATGTGCCATCCCCTACACCCTACCTTACCTCTTTTAGAGATTAGCATCATTTTTCAAAACTATTTTGCAGAATTTTGCACGTGTTGCTCGTCGGGTATCTCGTGTTCCACATGAAATTTTTCCTGAAATATTTAATTTTCTCCCTTAAGAGTGGAACATGCTATAAAGAGCTCAGTTTTGAGAGAGCTTCTGCTGTGGGAAATCATTGGATTGAGAGAGAAAATGTTTAAAGGGCAGAGAAACATACAGAGAAGAGGTGAGAAAAGACAGACAAAATGAGAGTGAAAAGTGTGAAAAAGATTTTGTTTTAAAAAAAAATAAGGTGACATATAGAGTGAAACTTAGAGAAAAAAAAGCACAAAGAGATATAATGAAACCCAGTAAGGGCAAAATATTAGGACATAGAGAGCACAAAAAAGAGTGAGAAAAGCTAAGAGAAAAATAGAGAAGTGAAAAGAGGAGAGAAAAAATAATGATAAAACAGGATACATAGAAAAAACAAATGTGAAAAATAGAAAAAAGTACAAAGGAGAAAGTAAAAGTATAAAAGGAAGATTGAAAGGGTGAAAGAGATAAAAAAAAAAGAGTGGAAAGGAAAGAAAAAGTTGAAAAAGAAAAAGGGGACAGAAAAAAAAAGAATGAAAATAAGAGAAAAAAGTGAATAAAAGTATAAAAAAGGAAAAAGTAACAGAGAGTAAAAATGAGCAATGATAAGGGGCGGGATGCAACAAGGTGAGAAATGCGGTCAATGTGATGTGATGCACTCTGGGACTTGGGTGCGGTGGGGTCAATGTGATGACCTCTGGGGCTTAGGTGCGGTGAGTAATGTTATCTGCTCATGCACAGAAGGACACCAGGGGGGATCCTGGGTCATAGACCTGGAAGTCCCTCCATCGTAAAGGGCCGCTCTTACGATTAGGTCTAGAATGAGGTGGTGTACTGGACCTCTGACGTCACATCCACGTGACAAGCTTCAGACACGGTGGCTCGTTTCGATTGCCACAGGTTTATATTCCCCCTCTATACCCACATGAATAGTAAGACTGATAGTGGACCGGCCTTGCCGTAGCAGTCACACGCTTGTGGCATCAGAGGCAATTACTCCAACTTGGATCTAGCAACAACCCCGCTCTTACCAAGAGAGTGGTCCTTTGCGGTGATCGTCATGCATGCCGGGCGCTACCAACGCCGGCATGCATGCAAAGACTGGCGGGATGCATTTCATCCCGAATACCTATCGGGCACAAGCTCCAGAAAGCTGCGCTTTCCAGAGTGTATATATCTTCTGTGGAATGTAGGAACAGAATTTGCAGCCTCCATGTTGGAAAGTCAAGCACCAAGTATGGAGCCAGACTTAGGACCTCAGGTTTTATGTCCATCAGCCGTACTCAGCTGAATCTGAGAAATGCGCTTTCTGGAGGAAGCGACTGCTGAAAAGTGTTATGCTTAATTTGTTTATTGATTTTACTGGGCCACTATCAAGCCTGCCTGATGCGTATAATGCCAGTTGCATAATCAGTCTTTGCTGAGGCAGTGAGTGGCAGCGTGGACATAAAAACTGACGTCCTCTCCTAAATGTTAAACTCCCAGTCGTGAGGCTGTTGTGCGCGCTGTTGCGTCTGTGCCTAATGGTGGTGAAGGAGCCATGCAGATCGCCCGCTAGCTTTCACATGTTTGTTATATTTTTGGCACTGACCACCCATCATAATTGGAGTTTCCAGCTTTCGTTTCTTCCCCGTAAACTTATGTTCTAATTAGTTCATCATCTTGTTGCATTCTTCATTTGACTCTAATATACCTCCTGGCATTTTATCAACTCTTTTTTCCTCTCAGTTCAAACCCCAATATATTGCCATTTTCTTGATATTCCAGTTTATTTAAACTATGCATCATAGGCAAATACTGTACATGCTACAGTGTATTTCCAGTAAAGACATCCGATCCTATTATACGAATTCTCAAAATAAACTAAGAATTTCAAAATTGGATTGATTGTGAAATCTGCCAATTAACTTTCGTAACCAAATTCAGATTTTATTTTATTTTTTTATTTGCAAACATGCCAAACAGAAATGAGGTTTCTCTAAAGCCCGGAGCTTCGGTGCCAACCGGGGCCAAATTTAAAATTGGTGGTTTATTTGACTTGAGCAGATGCCTAAAGCTCGGGGACCCTTGTGTATGTGGTCATGGCCTTGATGACAACACCACATTCTTTATTCATTGCGCACACGAAGGAGATCACCAACTCTTTGAAGGGAATGAGAAGCCATCAAAAGCTCCTCATTATTTTCCATTGTCTCTGATGTAAGTAGGCTCCATTCACGTGCCTGGAATGCTGCACGACAGAGCCAATACTCATAAAGTTACACCAACATATAGAATGAGCTATTACATCCGACCGGCCCTCCATTTTCAACTGGCGTAACGGCAATGTAAGATATGTTTCGGACAGTGTTGGATGGATGAAAGTGAGAGCAGATTCTACATGCCAGAAATAAAATGCTTTGTCCATCTTGACACTTCAATAAGACTTAAATTACAAAAAGTAGACACAAGCAAAGCCGGCAAAATGTGGCTGACGCAGTGCGACTGCAGTGCTCATTCTAATGTCCTCTTGCTTCATCGCCAACCTGCTGAACCCTGGGACCTTGTTCATGATTATCCCATATTTATGTATGTATGCGTCCGTCTGTCTCTAAAATATGAAGTTTTAAAAATGACTCCAATTGGGAGAAAAAGAAACAAAATATACAGTATATATATATATATATATATATATATATATATATATATATAATGTCCAATTATCGTACCTCTCTTTGTGTATCCAACTGAAGCATCAAATAAAATACAAAATGCGGTTCCATATTGTACAATGAATGGTTTGGATTATAAAAATGAAATATCTCCAAGCCATGCTCTTTATTCTGCACTACGGCATACAGTATATTCTTTCCCATGAATTTTCTTTCTTGCGCTTTCCTTACTGGAAACTGACTATGACAATACAAAGAGTAGTTACCTTGAATATATAATAATAGCTTTTAATTAAAATATCAATTAGATCTTATGCAAAATAGCCATCTGGCAGAGTGGTGAGACTGTTGATGTGTTTAAACATTTTATTCTCCCCAAATAATTTCCAAATATAGAAAGCATGTTCCTCAGGAAACCCTCATTACTACTCGGTTACCTGATATCGCTCACAAAGAAGGAGAATTTCTGCCTGTTCTGCAATAAACTGCTGCTATAGTTACATAATCAAATGGGATGTACAGGTTGAGTCTCCCATATCCGAAATGCTCGGGACCGGGAGCATTTCGGATTTTGGATAATTTCGGTTAATAGAATACCTTGCCGGGGGGTCCAGGAGATGTCACAGGAAGCCTGGCGTGTGCAGTGGAGGGGTCCGGCAGGTGTCACAGGAGGCCTGGTGTGTGCTGCTGGGGTGTCCGGTGGATGTCGTGAGTGATCCGGCGGGTGTTGGGTGAAGTCCGGCAGGTGTCACGTGAGGCCCGGCATGTGCGGCAGGGGTAGGTCCTGCAATAGGGTACATCAGGTGATGCGGGGGAGTCCAGCGGGTGTCACTAAGTGCCTGGCTTGTGCTGCATTTGGGGGAGCGCGGCATATAGACCATGCCCACGCCGCTAATGATTGGTCATTGATCTGTGACATCATGATGCCAGGTCACGTCATGACGTCACGGCTGCCCCAAAAAACTTCGGTTTTTGGAATATTTCGGTTAATAGAATAACGGATATGGGAGACTCAACCTGTAGTTAATTTTCCGGTGGCCGGGATGCCGGGCGTTGGAATCCCGACGTCAGAATCCCGACGTCAGAATCCCAACCCGGGACTAAATATAGGTGTTGAAATCCTTACACCTATCTTTAGCATGATGACGAAATCCCGACAGCTGGCATCCCAAACGAAGGTAAGCGAGGCCCTGTAACAGTTAGTATTAGGGGCCCCAGGAGGACATTAGGGTTAGGCACCCCCCTGGGAGGTTTAGGGTTAGGCTACGGGGAGGGGGGATTAGGCTTAGGCACCACCAGGGGGAAGTTAGGGCTAGGCACCCACCCAGGAGGGTTACGTTTAGGGTGCGGGATTGGGGGTTAGGATTAGACACCACTAAGGGAGGGTTAAGGTTAGAGGGGGGGAGAGGGGTAGAGGTAGCATACTTACAACCACTGTCGGCATCTTCATCCTTCGGGCTTCCGGTGTTGGGATATGAACTGATGGCAATTCAGCTGCCAGGACTTCATACCCATTCCAATCAAATATACAACGTTACCCATAGCAACCAACTAGACATTAAGCTATTTTAAACTTGACTATAAACAGCGGTGGTAACCATGTTCTGAGCTGAACCAATATTGATGAGTCAATCAATTACTTGGTCAAAAATTATTAGGTTTATTATTGATTTGTCCCCAAAAATGGTGGCTTTTACTGTATATTATTAATAATAATAATAATAATATATTTTTTTATCTTTTTATCACCAAATGTTTCATAGTGGCGTACAATAGGATAGAAATGACAATAATAGTACAGCCTAATGCAGACAGGATATAAATATAAAAGTCACCTGGTTACATAGTTACATAGCACAGTTAGCATATTTATGTAGAGAAGACAAAAGGCAGAGGGCACTTCTCATATGAGTTTACAATCTATAGGGAATATAGGTGGACACAATGGTGAGAAGAGAGCAGAGATTACAGAGTTAGGGGGAGGGTTGGAAAGCTAGAATGAAGACATGAGTTTTATGAGCATGCTGGTAGGCTGGATACAATTCTTATAGTGCAAGGGAGACCATTATAGAGGTTAGGAGCGGCCGGGGACAAATCCTGAATAAGAGAATAGGAAGTGATAATCGGGGAGGAAGTGAGGTGGCCATCATTAGCAGGGCAAAGAGGGCAGGCGGGAGTGTGTGAGAAAATGAGGCTAGAGATGTAGGAGTGGTGAGAGCTTTGTAGGTGAGAGAGAGGAGAATGAATATCATTCTTAGGGGTCTATTTACTAAGCAGTGTTAGGAGACAGAGCGAAAAGTGATAAGGTGCCAGCCAGTCAGCTCCCAACGGTTATCTCACAGGCTGTGTTTGAAAAGTGACAGTTAGGAGCTGATTGGCTGGCACCTTATCACTTTTCACTCTGTCTCCTAACACTGCTTAGTAAATAGACCCCTTAGTAGTATAGGAAGTCGGTGCAGTGACTGGCAGAGAGGGGTAGCAGAGGTAGAGCAACAAGAGAAAAAAAAGGCAGACAGCCGAGTTGAGAATAGACTGGAGAGGGGGGAGAACAATAAACAAGGTGGGAAATGATAAGGGCATGAATGAGAGTTCTAGTAGCTTCCAAGTTGGGGAAGGGCCTGAATCTTACTATATTGAGGAAGTGGAAGAGTCATGGGTGACACCTAAACAATGGACTTGGTGAACAGAGGTAATCGATACATTGTCAAGAGAGCAGGTGAGGGTGGGACTAGAGGGGGCCTTGTGTGAGGGAAAGACCTTCAGTTCAGTCAGGAGGTGACTCAGGATGGGTCAGATGGAGAAAGGTCCAGGGAAGTGAGGTAAATTTGTTAACAATTTCAAAAGCAAGAGATAAGCACACTAATGGAAGATGTCTAAGGGAAAAGAGAAGGGGGCCTGGAGCCTTAGCTGGGGGAAAGACAATGAGTTCAGTCTTTTGAAATATTGAGTTTCAGGAAGCAATGTGCCATGATAAGAATTTATACTGGATGGACTATTTTGGAAATGAAGTGGGTGGCAAAATCAAATCTGGGGGAAGAAAAGGGGTAAACGTGAGTGGAGAGGAAAGAAGGGAGTTTAAGGTAATATAGAGGCAGTAAGGGTTAAAGGTCCAGGAGAAGGTGAGGGCTTTCAGTAGGATTGTTTAGCAAATGAGAGAGCAGAGCTATAGGATGAGAGCATGAACTGGAAGTGGAGGAAGTAAGCACAAAAGCAGAAATTCCTTCAGAGGTGCTTAGGGGAGCGAAGGTACTATTAGAGAGAGAGGGTCAGAGTAGAGTGCCAAGGTTGGGGAAGGGACCATCAAATATTGATGGTAACATCTGGGACAGTAGAGTCAAGGGCAGTAGTAAGGGTATGGTCCCAGAAGGAGACAGCTTGGTCAGTGTAATTGACAGTAGTAAAAGGGGAAATTAGGGAGTCTAGAGGAAGGGGAAACACTTATGGGGTCAAGGGCCTACTAAGAGTGGTTTTAGGGTAAAGGGGGTGGAGTAAGGGGAAGGGTAATGCTGAATGAGAGTAGATGATGGTCAAAGAGAGAGAGGAGGAAGTTGCTGAAATCAGAAATCATCAGATATGAGAGAGGAAGCGGTCAATAAAGTGACTGTTGATGTAAGAACAGGGGGAGGTACATTGGGAGAGGGCAAAAGAGGAGGAGAGAGGTGTTCAGGGTTTAAGAGGTCATCTATTGGGATATTGACAAGTACAAGGTAAAGTGCAACTGTCACCAGTACAGAGTGGAAGTGCCCATTTTGTGGATTGTACATAACCTGACTTATATTCATGTATCCTGACTTATATTCATGAGGTACTGCTTTACAGTGTATTCATTGGCTAACTTCTCATGAATATTAATTCAGCCCACACAATGTCTGCTTCCACTGTCAGTGACTGGCCCACTTTAAGGTAAATACATTTAAGCTATTGTCTGGTTGGTTTTTGTGGATACAACATATAATTACCATGCTGTAATATCAGACATTTTATGTTTCCACGTCAGTCGATAAAATATTTAGTTTGAACAATTATTTTCTGGGGTTTATTTCCATGTAATATCATCAGTATCAATAGTCTATTCACACAACCTCATTTGCAATACAAGTTTGTTAAGGATCAAAGCTTGCACTTGGAACATCTGATGTTTTACTGACTACTAGAAAGTTGCTAGTGATTAGGATTTATACAGATCTTTTTGGCTAACTGGCAGTATATCAATTATTAATTCACTTGTCCATCTCATAAAGACATGGGGCCTGATTCAGACCCACTCGCGAGCGGCTGTCCGCTCGCAAGTGGGTCGATGGTCTGCACTGAGCATGCGCACGACGGAGGGAGCTCCGTCGTGCGCATGCGCCAGACGCGACGAGCGAAGGACTTTCCTTCGCTCGTTGTGTCTGATCAAAGGGGGCGTGCTGTCGATGTTGATTGACAGCACGCCCCCTTTGGTGGGCGTGCCGGGGGTGTGCCTCCCTGACGGGGGTGTTCCCAAGGGAACGCCTACCATCAGAAGCCGGCCCACTGACATCACTAGTGATGTCAGTGGGAGTGATTTTGGCTCTGATAGAGCCAAAATCACTCCGGGCCTTGCGGTTGAAAAGCTCAACCGCAGGCTCCGGCTCGCAGTGTCGATGGTCGCAATGGTCAAGACCATCGCGGCCATCAAACTGCACGCTCATATAGGCTGTGGGTGGTGACCCACAGCTATACGAGCGTGCAGGAGGACGCTCCATTTTTATGGAGGGCGGCCCTCATTCAGAGCGTGCGCTCTGCTCAGAGCGTACGGCTCTGAATGAGGGCCATGGTTCTAATGCTCAACCAAGAAACACAAACAGCAGGGTTCTATAAATAGAGTTTCTAAGCAGCAAGTGTATAATGCTAAAAATAATTATATAGGCGCACTTGTGCAAAAGACACTCCAATGAATAGGCCGGATCTCCGTCCCCATGAACAATAAAAGTCCAATGACTTTATCTGGGGCAGGGAAGACATATGTTCAATAACAATCTATTCTCCACCTATTCACTTAACCATCTTACACCTTCAATGAGAAATTACCTTGACGCATCAAACTGACCACTTCCCATAAAAATGATCGCATCGATGCAAAAATAGGTGCTCAATGTCAAACGGCATCATACGGGAAAAAATAAGTAAGTAAAAAAAATAGTCAAATTAACCAAATAATATTTTTATTGGAAGAGGTGAAACTTTAGCAACCTACTCTTTGCACTATCATGCAGTATATGGATATGCAGTGGTAGAGAGAGTAGGGTATTGTACAGAAGGACAGTACAAAGTGTTATCTGCCTGCAATGAATATTACCGCCGTGTTACATGGTCCCCAGGAGAAATATGAAAAAGGGCGATCGGGAACAGCCGTCACCTACTTTCACGTCCTCTGCTGTTTGATTTAATTCTGTGCTGGCTGTTTCTTGAGCGGAACAACCAATTTCTAATATGTACAAACTCGCGGTAGACGGGCAAATCTCTAGCAGAACAATTTATAATAGTTATACGTTCTGTAAATCAATTCAGTGATTTTATTACTTGTTCCAATCAAAATAACTTAATAAGAGTTGTTTATAAAGTACTCTGGGCCTGATTCAGAGCCGGACGCTATTTGCGGACGTTCGTTCCAAAAAAGGGGCCGGCTATTTAAATTGAGCGCTCGCTCATTGCGGTTTGTTGACGCCTCTATGTCTGAGCGAGCAAACGAAAAATGCGCTCGCAATTTTGTAAAGACGCCCCTTTGCCGTTCGCATCACACGTCATCTCCGGTATTTATTTGATTAATTGGGTACATCGAAAGGCATCTGAACTGCTCGCAGTGTTGGTGGTAGGTTTTTCCTACCGCAATCACTGCGAGCAGTTCAGGCTAAAAGACAACCAAGTGACGTGGTCGATGACGCTCCTTTACTAATTATGCACACCCATTAAAAGCCCTTTTTACCGTTAGGCACGCCTGCGTTCGGATCTCCACTCCCCCGGTTTCAAGCACCTTCCCGTTACCACCCACAAACGGTACATTCTGTCAATCAAATTAGCAGCCCCTCGCTGTTTTGCGAGCGCTCGATCTCTGACCGCAATGACTGGTTTGTGCATGCGCATTAAGACCTATACGCATGCGCAGTTGTGCGAACATCGCTCATAGCGAACGAGCGGCCGCTTACGAGCGGCTCTGAATCAGGCCCTCTGTTCAATGTGTTACTGTTTCCTTTTATTCCTGAATATTTAGGTTTTAAATTCTGCGGAAAAAAAAAATAGAATGAAAAAAAAAAGCTGAAATTTTTTCTTAACAAATTTTAAAGGACTTTGAAAAGGAATCGCTGGCAGCTGAACGCTGAAATCCGCAGATTCTCAGAAGTCTCTGAAATGTTTCACTCATTGCTCACAAATTGTTAATGAATGGAATCTATTGCCTATTAATTTATATGTTAATGAGTCAGCAATCCACAGCAACACCTTCTCTGAATGCTAAAGCTATTACGCCTCATGTCTACGCTATCCTTAGGCGTAATGTAACCACTTGTATGGATGACATTGACATACAACTGACGGACACCTTGCGTGAATGCTACGGTTTTTGAGCTGAACAAGATACTGCATATATTATATATGAGTACACTTTTTAGCTTATATCTTGTTTCCTACATTCTGTGCGCAATTTCATGCAGTTTTTAATACCGTAACCGTAGAAAGCTAGTTTCTCAGAAAAACCTCATTACTACTTGATTACCTGATATTGCTAAAAAAGAAGCAGAATTTCTGCCTGTTCTGCAATAAACTGTTGCTATAGTTATATAATCAAATATATGTAACCCATAGCAACCAAATAGACGTTAGGCTATTTTAAAATTAACTATACACAGTGGTGGTAATCATGTTCTGAGCTGAATCAATATTCACTTGTCAATCAATTACTTGGTCACAAAAATAATTAATAGGTTTAATATTGGTTTGTCGCTAAAAATGGTGGCCTCTACTCTGTATATAATTATTATTATTATTATAGTCACATAGATACATAGGGCCTTATTCAGAGCGGAACGCTCTGACCAGAGCGCTCGCTCTGAATCAGTGCCCTCCTCCATGAAAATGGAGCGGACTCCTGACCGCTCGCATAGCTGTGGGTGACCACCAACAGCATATGCGAGTGTCCATGATGATGGTCGCGATGGTCTTGACCATCGCGACCATCGGGCTTGCGACGGAGACCCTGCGGTAGGGTCTCACTGCCGCAAGCCCTGGAGTAATTTTGGCTCTATCAGGGCCAAAATCACTCCCACTGACACCACTAGTGATGTCAGGGGGGCCGGCTTCAGATGTTAGGCGTTCCCATGGGAGCCTCCATCTGGCAGGCACGCCCCCGGCATGCCCACCAAAGGGGGCGTGCTATCAATCAACATCGACAGCACGCCCCCTTTGGTGCGAGACCTGGAGCGATGGAGAGCCTGTCGCTCCCCGGGTCTCGCGCATGCGCACGACGGAGCTCCCTCCATCGTGCGCAAGCGCAGTGGGGGAACATCGACCTGCTTGCGAGCGTCCTGTGCTCGCGAGCGGGTCTGAATGACCCCCATAGTTACATAGCACATTTAGCATATTATGTAGAGAAGACAAAAGATAGAGGGCACTTCTCATATGAGTTTATAATGTATAAGGAGTATGGGTGAACATTCTGTTTTTTCAGAGCGGCCCCCTGGCCGCTCGCATAGCTGTGGGTTACCACCCACAGCTATAGCGAGCGGCCAGGAAGATAGTCGCGATGGTCAAGACCATCTCGATCATCGGGCTTGCGACGAGACCCTTGTGGTAGGGTCTCGTTTCCGCAAGCCCTAGAGTGCTATCGGCTCTTCCAGAGCCGAAAGCTCTCCCACTGACATCACTTGTGATGTCAGTGGGGATGTCCCCAGATGGTAGGCGTTCCCATGGGAACGCCTCCATCTGGCCAGCCACACCCCCGGCCCGCCCACCAAAGGGGGCATGCTGTCACTCAACATCGACATCACGCCCCCTTTGCTATGAGACCCGGAGCGATGGCTTGCCCGTCGCTATCCGGGTCTCGCGCATGCGCACGACGGAGCCAGCTCCGTCGTGCGCATGCGCACTGGGCCACCATCGACCTGCTTGCGAGCGCTGAGGGTGTGAATCAGGCCCACAATTCTAAAGGTGCAATGGGAGACCATTATAGAGGTTAGGAGCAGCCCAGGAGAAATCCTCAATGAGAGAATGGGGAGTGGTAATCAGTGGAGGAGGTGAGGTGGCCATCATTAGCAGAGCAAAGAGGGCAGGAGGGAGTGTGGGGGAGATGTATCAAACATTGGAGAGAGATAAAGTAGAGAGATAAAGTACAAACCAATCACCTCCTAACTGTCATTTTTCAAATATAGCCTGTAACATGGCAGTAAGAAGCTGATTGGTTGGTATTTTATCTCTCTCCGAGGTTTGATACATCTCCCTCTGAGTGAGGAAATAAGGCTGGAGATACTGTACAGGAGGCTTGGTGAGAGCTTTGTAGATGAGGGAGAGGAATATGAATATAATTATGAGTAGTAAAGGGCAGGGGTTAAAGTGGGCCGGAATGGGGCGGAACTAAGTTCCGTCACTTCTATTTGGGGACTAAACCAGTTCCGCCTCCTCCGACACACCTCAGTCCGGTGGGAGGCTCCATTTACCAGGCGCCCGCTGAGATTTTTGGGTCTATGCTAAGAAAGAAATGGGGTTTATGCTTTGATAGGATGGACTGCCTGTGCTAAGATGGCAGAGAGATCTGTGCTGTGCAGGGGAAGGTGTGGGCTGTGAGGGGGTTCTATGCTATAAGGTTAGGGTGTCTATGGGGATAAGAGTCTGTGCTGTGAGGTGTGGGGGTTCTGTGCTGTGAGGGGTGGGGGTCTGTGCTGTGAGTGGAGAGGTGTGATGTGAGGGGAGGGGGTCTGTGCTGGGAGTGGTGAGGTGTGATGTGAGGGGAGGGGTTCTGTGCTGTGAGTGGAGAGATTTGATGTGAGGGGAGGGGGTCTGTGCTGTGAGTGGAGAGGTGTGATGTGAGGGGAGGGGGTCTGTGCTGTGAGTGGAGAGGTGTGATGTGAGGGGAGGGGGTCTGTGCCGTGAAAGGAGAGGGGTGATAGAGGGGAGGGGGTCTGTGCTGTAAGTGGAGAGGTGTGATATGAGGGGATGGGGTCTGTTCTGTGAGTGGAGAGGGGTGATGTGAGGGGAGGGGGTCTGTGCTGTGAGTGGAGAGATTTGATGTGAGGGGAGGGGGTCTGTACAGTGAGTGGAGAGGTGTGATGTGAGGGGAGGTGGTCTGTCCTGTGAGTGGAGAGGTGTGATGTGAGGGGAGGGGGTCTGTGCTGTGAGTGGAGAGGTGTGATGTGAGGGGAGGGGGTCTGTCCTGTGAGTGAAGAGGTGTGATGTGAGGGGAGGGGGTCTGTGCCGTGAGTGGAGAGATTTGATGTGAGGGGAGGGGGTCTGTGCTGTGAGTGGAGAGGTGTGATGTGAGGGGAGGGGGTCTGTGCTGTAAGTGGTGAGGTGTGATGTGAGGGGAAGAAGTTTGTGTCGTGAGTGGAGAGGGGTGAATGTGAGGTGAGGGGGTCTGTGCTGTGAGTGGAGAGGGGTGTTGTGAGGGGAGGGGGTCTGTGCTGTAAGTAGAGAGGTGTGATGTGAGGGGATGGGGTCTGTGCTGTGAGTGGAGAGAGGTGATGTGAGGGCAGGGGGTCTGTCCTGTGAGTGAAGAGGTGTGATGTGAGGGGAGGGGGTCTGTGCTGTGAGTGGAGAGGTGTGATGTGAGGGGAGGAGGTCTGTGCTCTGAGTGGAGAGGTGTGATGTGAGGGGAGTTTCTGATGTATACATCAGTAACATAAGTCACAGCTCAGCCGTCATAGAGACACCCACTACTGCTATCTCACATCAGTAATACCTCACAGTCCTGTGTATACATCTGTACCATCAGCCACAGCATAGCCAGCATAGAGACCCCACTACTGCTATCTCACATCAGTAATACCTCACAGTCCTGTGTATACATCTGTACCATCAGCCACAGCACAGCCAGCATAGAGACACCCACTACTGCTATCTCACATCTGTAATACCTCACAGTCCTGTGTATACATCTGTAACATCAGCCACAGCTCAGCCAGCATAGAGACGCCCACTACTGCTATCTCACATCAGTAATACCTCACAGTCCTGTGTATACATCTGTAACATCAGCCACAGCACAGCCAGCATAGAGACACAAACTACTGCTATCTCACATCTGTAATACCTCACAGTCCTGTGTATACATCTGTAACATCAGCCACAGCTCAGCCAGCATAGAGACGCCCACTACTGCTATCTCACATCTGTAATATCTCACAGTCCTGTGTATACATCTGTAACATCAGCCACAGCACAGCCAGCATAGAGACGCCCACTACTGCTATCTCACATCTGTAATACCTCACAGTCCAGAGTATACATCTGTAATATCAGCCATAGCTCAGCCAGCATAGAGACCCCCACTACTGCTATCTCACATCTGTAATAACTCACAGTCCTGTGTATACATCTGTAACATCAGCCACAGCTCAGCCATAGAGACACCCACTACTGCTATCTCACATCTGTAATACATCACAGTACTGTGTATACATCTGTAACATCAGCCACAGCACAGCCAGCATAGAGACGCCACTACTGCTATCTCACATCTGTAATACCTCACACTTCTGTGTATACATTAGTAATATCAGACACAGCACAGCCTGCATAGAGACACCCACTACAGCTATCTCATATCTGTAATACCTCACAGTCCTGTGTATACATCTGTAACATCAGCCACAGCACAGCCAGCATAGAGACGCCCACTACTGCTATCTCACATCTGTAATACCTCACAGTCCAGAGTATACATCTGTAATATCAGCCATAGCTCAGCCAGCATAGAGACCCCCACTACTGCTATCTCACATCTGTAATAACTCACAGTCCTGTGTATACATCTGTAACATCAGCCACAGCACAGCCAGCATAGAGGCACCCACTGCTGCTATCTCACATCTGTAATACCTCACAGTCCTGTGTATACATCTGTAACATCAGACACAGCTCAGCCAGCATAGAGACACCCACTACTGCTATCTCACATCAGTAATACCTCACAGTCCTGTGTATACATCTGTACCATCAGCCACAGCACAGCCAGCATAGAGACACCCACTACTGCTATCTCACATCTGTAATACCTCACAGTCCTGTGTATACATCTGTAACATCAGCCACAGCATAGCCAGCATAGAGACCCCACTACTGCTATCTCACATCAGTAATACCTCACAGTCCTGTGTATACATCTGTACCATCAGCCACAGCACAGCCAGCATAGAGACACCCACTACTGCTATCTCACATCTGTAATACCTCACAGTCCTGTCTATATATCTGTACCATCAGCCACAGCACAGCCAGCATAGAGACACCCACTACTGCTATCTCACATCTGTAATACCTCACAGTCCTGTGTATACATCTGTAACATCAGCCACAGCACAGCCAGCATAGAGACTCCCACTACATCTATCTCACATCTGTAATACCTCTCAGTCCTGTGTTTACATCAGTAACATCAGTCACAGCACAGCCAGCATAGAGACACCCACTACTGCTATCTCACATCTGTAATATCTCACAGTCCTGTGTATACATCTGTAACATCAGCCACAGCACAGCCAGCATAGAGACGCCCACTACTGCTATCTCACATCTGTAATACCTCACAGTCCAGAGTATACATCTGTAATATCAGCCATAGCTCAGCCAGCATAGAGACCCCCACTACTGCTATCTCACATCTGTAATAACTCACAGTCCTGTGTATACATCTGTAACATCAGCCACAGCTCAGCCATAGAGACACCCACTACTGCTATCTCACATCTGTAATACATCACAGTCCTGTGTATACATCTGTAACATCAGCCACAGCACAGCCAGCATAGAGACGCCACTACTGCTATCTCACATCTGTAATACCTCACACTTCTGTGTATACATTAGTAATATCAGACACAGCACAGCCTGCATAGAGACACCCACTACAGCTATCTCATATCTGTAATACCTCACAGTCCTGTGTATACATCTGTAACATCAGCCACAGCACAGCCAGCATAGAGACGCCCACTACTGCTATCTCACATCTGTAATACCTCACAGTCCAGAGTATACATCTGTAATATCAGCCATAGCTCAGCCAGCATAGAGACCCCCACTACTGCTATCTCACATCTGTAATAACTCACAGTCCTGTGTATACATCTGTAACATCAGCCACAGCACAGCCAGCATAGAGGCACCCACTGCTGCTATCTCACATCTGTAATACCTCACAGTCCTGTGTATACATCTGTAACATCAGACACAGCTCAGCCAGCATAGAGACACCCACTACTGCTATCTCACATCTGTAATACCTCACAGTCCTGTGTATACATCTGTAACATCAGCCACAGCACAGCCAGCATAGAGGCACCCACTGCTGCTATCTCACATCTGTAATACCTCACAGTCCTGTGTATACATCTGTAACATCAGACACAGCTCAGCCAGCATAGAGACACCCACTACTGCTATCTCACATCTGTAATACCTCACAGTCCTGTGTATATATCTGTAACATCAGCCACAGCTCAGTCATCATAGAGACACCCACTTCAGCTATCTCACATCTGTAATACCTCACAGTCCTGTGTATACATCTGTAACATCAGCCACAGCTCAGCCAGCATAGAGACTCCCACTACATCTATCTCACATCTGTAATACCTCACAGTCCTGTCTATATATCTGTACCATCAGCCACAGCACAGCCAGCATAGAGACACCCACTACTGCTATCTCACATCTGTAATACCTCACAGTCCTGTGTATACATCTGTAACATCAGCCACAGCTCAGCCAGCATAGAGACGCCCACTACTGCTATCTCACATCTGTAATACCTCACAGTCCTGTCTATATATCTGTACCATCAGCCACAGCACAGCCAGCATAGAGACACCCACTACTGCTATCTCACATCTGTAATACCTCACAGTCCTGTGTATACATCTGTAACATCAGACACAGCTCAGCCAGCATAGAGACACCCACTACTGCTATCTCACATCTGTAATACCTCACAGTCCTGTGTATATATCTGTAACATCAGCCACAGCTCAGTCATCATAGAGACACCCACTTCAGCTATCTCACATCTGTAATACCTCACAGTCCTGTGTATACATCTGTAACATCAGCCACAGCTCATCCAGCATAGAGACTCCCACTACATCTATCTCACATCTGTAATACCTCTCAGTCCTGTGTTTACACCAGTAACATCAGTCACAGCACAGCCAGCATAGAGACACCCACTACTGCTATCTCACATCTGTAATATCTCACAGTCCTGTGTATACATCTGTAACATCAGCCACAGCACAGCCAGCATAGAGACGCCCACTACTGCTATCTCACATCTGTAATACCTCACAGTCCAGAGTATACATCTGTAATATCAGCCATAGCTCAGCCAGCATAGAGACTCCCACTACATCTATCTCACATCTGTAATACCTCTCAGTCCTGTGTTTACACCAGTAACATCAGTCACAGCACAGCCAGCATAGAGACACCCACTACTGCTATCTCACATCTGTAATAACTCACAGTCCTGTGTATACATCTGTAACATCAGCCACAGCTCAGCCATAGAGACACCCACTACTGCTATCTCACATCTGTAATACATCACAGTCCTGTGTATATATCTGTAACATCAGCCACAGCACAGCCAGCATAGAGACGCCACTACTGCTATCTCACATCTGTAATACCTCACACTCCTGTGTATACATTAGTAATATCAGACACAGCACAGCCTGCATAGAGACACCCACTACAGCTATCTCATATCTGTAATACCTCACAGTCCTGTGTATACATCTGTAACATCAGCCACAGCACAGCCAGCATAGAGACACCCACTACTGCTATCTCACATCTGTAATATCTCACAGTCCTGTGTATACATCTGTAATATCAGACACAGCACAGCCATCATAGAGACACCCACTACTGCTATCTCACATCTGTAATACCTAACAGTCCTGTGTATACATCTGTAACATCAGCCACAGCTCAGCCAGCATAGAGACCCACTACTGCTATCTCACATCTGTAATACCTCACAGTCCTGTGTATACATCTGTAACATCAGCCACAGCTCAGCCAGCATAGAGACACCCTCTACTGCTATCTCACATCTGTAATAACTCACAGTCCTACGTATACATCGGTAACATCAGCCACAGCACAGCCAGCATAGAGACACCCACTACTACTTTCTCACATCTGTAATACCTCACAGTCCTGTGTATACATCTGTAACATCAGCCACAACTCAGCCAGTATAGAGACACCCACTACTGCTATCTCACATCTATAATACATCACAGTCCTGTGTATACATCTGTAACATCAGCCACAGCACAGCCAGCATAGAGACACCCACTACTGCTATCTCATATCTGTAATACCTCACAGTCCTGTGTATACATCTGTAACATCAGCCACAGCACAGCCAGCATAGAGACGCCACTACTGCTATCTCACATCTGTAGTACCTCACAGTCCTGTGTATACATCTGTAACATCAGCCACAGCACAGCCAGCATAGAGACACCCACTACTGCTATCTCACATCTGTAATACCTCACAGTCCTGTGTATACATTAGTAATATCAGACACAGCACAGCCTGCATAGAGACACCCACTACTGCTATCTCATATCTGTAATACCTCACAGTCCTGTGTATACATCTGTAACATCAGCCACAGCACAGCCAGCATAGAGACCCACTACTGCTATCTCACATCTGTAATACCTCACAGTCCTGTGTATACATCTGTAACATCAGCCACAGCTCAGCCAGCATAGAGACACCCACTACTGCTATCTCACATCTGTAATACCTCACAGTCCTGTGTATACATCTGTAACATCAGCCACAGCTCAGCCAGCATAGAGACCCACTACTGCTATCTCACATCTGTAATACCTCACAGTCCTGTGTATACATCTGTAACATCAGCCACAGCTCAGCCAGCATAGAGACGCCCACTACTGCTATCTCACATCTGTAATACCTCACAGTCCTACGTATACATCGGTAACATCAGCCACAGCACAGCCAGCATAGAGACACCCACTACTACTTTCTCACATCTGTAATACCTCACAGTCCTGTGTATACATCTGTAACATCAGCCACAACTCAGCCAGTATAGAGACACCCACTACTGCTTTCTCACATCTGTAATACCTCACAGTCCTGTGTATACATCTGTAACATCAGCCACAGCACAGCCAGCATAGAGACACCCACTACTATCTCACATCTGTAATACCTCACAGTCCTGTGTATACATCTGTAACATCAGCCACAGCTCAGCCAGCATAGAGACACCCACTACTACTATCTCACATCTGTAATACCTCACAGTCCTGTGTATACATCTGTAACATCAGCCACAGCTCAGCCAGCATAGAGACACCCACTACTGCTATCTCACAGCTGTAATATCTCACAGTCCTGTGTATACATCTGTAACATCAGCCACAGCACAGCCAGCATAGAGACACTCACTACTGCTATCTCACATCTGTAATACCTCACAGTCCTGTGTATACATCTGTAACATCAGCCACAGCTCAGCCAGCATAGAGACACCCACTACTGCTATCTCACATCTGTAATACCTCACAGTGCTGTGTATACACCACCCCCAAACGCTCACAGCCTGTCACTCACTCTGCAATAGATTCCTATCTGTGTGTGTAATCGCAATGGGATTGCAGCGCGCACACAGTGCGATGCCTGTACAGTACTGAACAATCGGCCCATCTGCATTTGCTGTGGCATTTGTGTACCCTGCTGAATCTGGCCCTAGACGCCCCCCTACCTTTTCTCCTGCTCAGGGGGCTACACACAATTAAAAATAACATTTACAGAGATAAATGATTATGAGTTTGCAATTGAACTTCAAATATAATTTGCGGCGCAAATTTCATGAACCCAACTCGCTCCTAATTGAATTGACACCTTTATTTGTAAACTCACATTTTCTAGTTTATAAATAGAGATTTAGTGACGATTCATTCCCCTGTAAGGTGCAGTTGGACTGGAAACACTTAAGGACAAAGATGTACTAAGCACGAAAATGCTGCCAAAACTCTGAAAATACTGTTTTCTGAGTTTTGGGTGCATTTCCATATGTACTAAGCTCCAGAATGGGATACATTGCCGAAATTGGACCCAGTGAGTAACACCATCCAATAGAGACCTAAAGGCTCCTCGTTGGGTTTCTTCTGAGAGGGATCAAATCAGATCCCTCCCAGGGTCCCCCGCAGTGGCACATGGCGTTCTGCGCATGCGCAGAGGGACTTCTGGGTAATAAACACGGAAGTCCCACCAGCATCTAGCAATCACAAAGGACAGCTCTTATAAGGAGAGCTGTGCTTTGTCTTTTTAATTGCATTTCTAAGTACATACCGGTGTATATAGCCCCCGATAGGTGGCCTAATGAGCGATGATATGAATATTCCACGGAACAGTTATGAATATATTTTTTCCTTCTCTGAATCCGCTGCTGTAACATGGGGAAGAGAATGACTCTGATTGAGTATTATAAACTGTATATGACTATGGGCCTCATTCAGACCCACTCGCAAGCGGCTGTCCGCTCGCAAGTGGGTCGATGGTGCGCACTGCGCATGCGCACGACGGAGGGAGCTCCGTCGTGCGCATGCTCCAGACGCGACGAGCGAAGGACTTTCCTTCGCTCGTTGTGTCTGATCAAAGGGGGCGTCCTGTCGATGTTGTTTGACAGCACAGCACGGGGGCGTGCCTGCCAGACGAAGGCGTTCCCAAGGGAACGCCTACCGTCAGAAGCCGGCCCCACTGACATCACTAGTGATGTCAGTGGGAGTGATTTTGGCTCTGATAGAGCCAAAATCACTCCAGGGCTTGTGGTCGAAAACCCCGACCACAGGCTTCTGGTCGCACTGGCGATGGTCGCGATGGTCAAGACCATCGCGACCATCATCCTGCATGCTCGTATGTGCTGTGGGTGGTGACCCACAGCTATACGAGCGTCCTGGAGGACGCTCCATTTTTATGGAGGACGGCCCTCATTCAGAGCGAGCGCTCTGCTCAGAGCGTCTGGCTCTGAATGAGGGCCTATACTGTCACTTACTGGACATAGAACTGAGGAAAGACACAAGCTGAGTCTCCTGCATCCACGCACAGTAACGCAGACACCCTGCGTATGACTCTGATAGGTTCAACAAGCTACAGTTATCTGTACAAACCAAACATACAATATAACTGACAGCACAGAGAAATGAAATGTTAATTTGCAGATTTTATCATACTTACCTCATTATCCCAACAAAAAAATGATTTTGTCTGCAGGTGAAGGAGACATGCATTTAAGTCCTTTGAATCTGTAATAAGTAGCTGCAGCACAGCGGTGGCAAATTACACATACATAATTGTTTGACATTTTCCTAAAGTATTGTAGATCTTTTCTCATGTTAATTTTTCCTCTGGTTTCTGATGCTAAATTACACTAGGAGGGAGGTCATCAGTAGTAGCTCATATTGATTCTTTGTGTAATCTAAGTGAGGCTTGTGAGGATAAGTATAGTGATACAAGGAGCAATATAAAAATATGCAACACACATACAAAAAAAAGTTTAAGTAGACAGAACTACTCACAAAAGACATTTTTACTGTGTCCAGCAAAGTCCTCTGATGCTACTGGCTTGGAATAAGCAATCTGTGGTGTTCTGGTTGTTGGGGGGGGTGGGGGCTTGTGACGGGATTATTTCCAGTTTGGGTTTTCTTAGGGACACTCAGAGAAATTCTGGGTCCGCCAATCATCTATGGCTTTGCATGCATTGTTCTTTCAACTGCACCCGGCTAGATTGATGGATGGGCTAAAAGTTGGCTGATGACTCCAGTTCTTCATTCTTGTTTGTGACCTCGAACCAATTCTGTTTTGAATTGCTTGCCTAAATTTGAACCCTACTTGTTTGACCACAGACAATGTATCCAGCTGTACTTTTCCCCTCTGTTTAATTCTATCTATCCATGGTGGTTGGTGGCCGGAGTTGAGGAGGGTTTACAATTTTCCTGGGAAAGTATTGAAAACATTAAGTGAACTTAACAAGAACTATTTACACTTTATAATTGCCATCAGCTGCAGCTTCGGTCCCAGGCTGATCAATATGGACAACATCATCATCACCCTCATCATCATCTTCATCACTATCATCATCACCCTCATCACCGTCACCCTCTTCACCACCCTCATTACCACCATCATCATGTTGATCACCATCTTCATCACACTCATTACCATGATCATCACCATCATCACCCTCATCACCATCTTCATCACCCTCATTACCATCATCATCACCCTCATCATCACCATCACGCTCATCATCATCTTCATCAGCCTCATTACCATCATCATCACCTCATCAAGATCTTCATCATCACGATCATTACCATCTTCATCACCCTCATTACCATCTTCATCACCCTCATTACCATCATCATCACCCTCATTACCATCATCATCATGCTCATCACCATCTTCATCACCTTCATTACCATCTTCATCACCCTCATTGCCCTAATCACCATCATCAACCTCATCACCACGCTCATTACCATCTTTATCACCATCATGTTTATCACCATCTTCATCACCTTCATTACCATCTTCATCACAATCATTGACCTAATCACCATCATCACCCTCATCACCATCTTCAGCTCGCTTATCACCATCTTCATCACTCTCATTATCATCTTCATCACCCTCGTCACCCTTATTCCCCTAACCACCATTATCATCAACCTTATCATCATCTTCATCACCGTCATTACCATCATAATCACCCTCAACACCATCATCACCCTCATCACCATCATCATCATGCTCATCACCATCTTCATCATCATCATGCTCATCACCATCTTCATCACAATCATTACCATCTTCAACACCCTCATCACCCTCATTACCATCATCAACATCATCATCACCATAATCACCATCATTACCCTCATTACCATCATCATCATCACCCTCATTACCATTATGGCGATGGTAATGAGGGTGATGATTATGGTAATGAGGGTGATGATGATGGTAATGAGGGTGATGATGGTGATGAGTCACCATCATCACTTTCATTACCATCATCATCACCCTCATTAGCATAATCATCACCCTCATTACCATCATCATTATCACCATCTTCATCACCCTCATCATCACCATCACCCTCATCAACACCCTCTTCATCATCATTACTATCATCTTCATCACAATCATCATCACCCTCATCACCATCGTCATCACCCTCTTCATGGCATTATTGCCATCAAGGATAACAAGATATAAGATTCTAAATGTTATCTTAGAGGTTCTTTCTGGTGTGTTGGGCCCTGTGTGTTTCTTCTGAAGGAGATTATGAGGCCTTTTCATTAGATCAGGGCCCAGATTCCAAGATTATTTTACCCCTGAGACTTTGACTGAGCCAACAATATTGCTAGTTCTAAGCATATATTACTCTTATGTCCTGTATCTTTTTAATTCTTGGATTGGGGGGTTGTGTTGCTGGTGTTTCTTAGTTTATGATAACTTACAGTATCCTACACAGTGTAACGTCGAAAGGAGAATGCTGACTTGTTAATAATGTTATTTAAAGTCCAAAATCCCACCAAATTTTCCTTGATTTAAAAAATTTACCAAAAAGCAAAAATATTTTTTTTGACAGAGTATCTACTGTGTGACAAAATAATTCTACGATCTATCATTTGACTGAGATCTCTCAGAGTCAAATCCTCACCAAGCTCCAGTGATTATTAGCCCAGACTGGAATTCACTATAACAGTTCGCTCCGAGCGATGTTTGCCCAACTGCGCATGCGTACAGATCGTTATACGCATGCGCGAACCAGTCAGTGCGGTCGAAGTTCATGTGCTCGCAAAATAGCGAATGCCTGAAAATTTGAGTGACATAAAGAGGCGTATGTGGGTGGTAACAGGGGAAGGTGCTTGAAAACGGAGAGTGGAGATCAGAACGCAGGCGTGCTTAAAGGTCAAAACGGGCGTTTTATGGGTGTGCATATTTAAAACAGCAGCGTCATTGACCACGTCACTGGGTTATTTTATAGCCAGAACTGCTCGCAAGATTGTGGTAGCAAAAACCAACCACAAGAATAGCGAGCAGTTCATACGCTGGTCGATGTACTCGATTACTCTAATAAATAGTGGACATGACGTAGGATGCGAGCGGCCAGGGGGCGTATTTTTCCAAAAAACGAACGCAAGTTTTGTTCGCTCGTTCAGACCTAGAGGCGTGAACAGACCGCAAAGAGCGAATGGTTCATTTGAATAGCCACCCCTATTTTCTGGATGAGCGAGGGCTAATTGCGTCCGGCTCAGAATCAGGCCCATAGGTAACAATTCACGGGGGCTATGAATTGTTACCTGTCATATTTCAAATAGGAAGAAAGCAATACAAAAAAAAGCTTAAAAAATATCCATTATAAAAACATTAAATATCACCCAACTGCGCAATCACTCAAGGCAAATAAAAGGCTGAATAAAAATGAAACGCGTTAGAACAAACTTGAGGACCAAAAGACAACTAAAGCATTGTGAGACTGTCAAACTTCAGCCTGAGGGGTCGATTCAGGGCCGGTCGCTATGCCCCTGCACATTGAGAAGGGAAGGCCTGCACATTCAGAGATGAGCCCTGCACATTGAGAGAGGAGCCCTGCATATTGAGAGAGGAGGCCTGCACATTGAGAAAGGAGCCCTCCACATTGAGAAAGGAGCCCTGCACATTGAGAGAGGAGCCCTGCACATTGAGAGAGGAGCCATGTAGACAGAGGGGGAGATGTACTAAGCTCTGGAAAGCGATAAACTCCCAGCCACTCTGCTCAGAACTGTCATGTTGGAGACTAAAATGACAGGAGCTGCTTGGTTGGTAGTCTCTAACTCCCAAGAGCTAGAGCTTTACTTTCCAGAACTTAGTACACCTAATCGAGAGAGAAGAGCCATGTACACTGAGAGAGGAGCCCTGCACATTGAGAGAGGAGCCCTGCACATTGAGAGAGGAGCCCTGCACATTGAGAGAGGAGCCCTGCACATTGAGAGAGGAGCACTGCACATTGAGAGAGGAGGCCTGCACATTGAGAAAGGACCCCTGCACATTGAGAGAGGAGCCCTGCACATTGAGAGAGGAGCACTGCACATTGAGGGAGGAACCCTGCACATTGAGAGAGGAGCCCTGCACATTGAGAGAGGAGCCCTGCACATTGGGGGAGGAACCCTGCACATTGAGAGAGGAGCCCTGAACATTGAGAGAGGAGCCCTGCACATTGAGAGAGGAGGCCTGCACATTGAGAGAGGAGCTCTGCAAATTGAGAGAGGAGGACTGCACATTAAGAGAGGAGCCCTGCACATTGAGAGAGGAGCACTGCACATTGAGAGAGGAGCCCTGCACATTGAAAGAGGAGCACTGCACATTGAGAGAGGAGGCCTGCAAATTGAGAAAGGACCCCTGCACATTGAGAGAGGAGCCCTGCACATTGAGAGAGGAGCCCTGAACATTGAGAGAGGAGCCCTGCACATTGAGAGAGGAGGCCTGCACATTGAGAGAGGAGCCCTGCACATTGAAAAAGGAGCCCTGCACATTGAAAGAGGAGCCCTGCACATTGAGAGAGGAGCCCTGCACATTGAGAGAGGAGCCCTGCACATTGAGAGAGGAGGCCTGCACATTGAGAGAGGACCCCTGCACATTGAGAGAGGAGGCCTGCACATTGAGAGAGGAGGCCTGCACATTGAGAGAGGAGCTCTGCACATTGAGAGAGGAGGACTGCAAATTAAGAGAGGAGCCCTGCACATTGAGAAAATATGCCTGCACATTGAGAGAGGAGGCCTGCACATTGAGAGAGGAGGACTGCACATTGAGAGAGGAGGCCTGCACATTGAGAGAGAAGCCCTGCACATTGAGAGTGGAAGCTTGCACATTGAGAGAGGAAGCCTCCACATTGAGAGAGGAGCCCTGCACATTGAGAGAGGAGGCCTGCACATTGAGGGAGGAAGCCTGCACATTGAGGGAGGCCTGCACATTGAGAGAGGAGCCCTGCACATTGAGTGAGGAGGCCTGCACATTGAGAGAGGAAGCCTGCACATTGAGAGAGGATGCCTGCACATTGAGAGAGGAGGCCTGCACATTGAGGGTTTTATTCAGAGGCAGCCGTACGGTCTACGACCGCACGTCCGCCTCGATGTTTGTCCAGTGCGCATGCGCACGAGGGAGCCGGCTCCTTCGTGCGCATGCATGAGACCCGCTACGACCGACGGCGCCGGTCATAGCTGGTCTCTTTCCAAAGGGGGCGAGCTGCCGATGTTGAATGACAGCTCACCCCATTTGGAAGGCGGGCCGGGGGGGTGGCAGCCCAAACTGAAGCGTTCCCATGGGAACGCCTGCCGTTTGGGGGAGGCCCCACTGACATCACTAGTGATGTCAGTGGAGAGCTTCCGGCTCTGACAGAGCCAGAAGCTCTCCGGGGCTTACGACAAGTGAGACCCTACCATAGCGGTCGTTAGAGCTGTGGGTGTAAACCCACAGCCTAACGACCGAAACAGAGGCGGACGGTCAGGATGCAAGCGGCCGCCCAGTTGCAGGAGGCCTGCACATTGAGAGAGGAAGCCTGCTCATTGAGAGAGGAGTCCTGCACATTGGGAGAGGAGCCCTGCACATTTAGAGAGGAGCCCTGCACATTGAGGGAGGAGCCCTGCACATTGAGGGAGGAGCCCTGCACATTGGGAGAGGAGCCCTGCACACTGAGAGAAGAGTCCTGCACACTGAGAGAGGACCCCTGCACATTGAGAGAAGAGGCCTGCACATTGAGAGAGGAGGCCTGCACATTGAGAGAGGAGCTCTGCACATTGAGAGAGGAGGACTGCACATTAAGAGAGGAGCCCTGCACATTGAGAAAATAGGCCTGCACATTGAGAGAGGAGGCCTGCACATTGAGAGAGGAGGCCTGCAAATTGAGAGAGGAGGCCTGCACATTGAGAGAGGAGGACTGCACATTGAGAGATGAGGACTGCACATTAAGAGAGGAGCCCTGCACATTGAGAAAATAGGCCTGCACATTGAGAGAGGAGGCCTGCACATTGAGAGAGGAGGCCTGCAAATTGAGAGAGGAGGCCTGCACATTGAGAGAGAGGAGGCCTGCACATTGAGAGAGGAGCCCTGCACATGGAGAGTGGAAGCCTGCACATTGACAGAGGAGGCCTGAACATTGAGAGAGGAGGCCTGCACATTGAGAGAGAAGCCCTGTACATTGAGAGTGGAAGCTTGCACATTGAGAGAGGAGGCCTGCACATTGAGAGAGGAGCCCTGCACATTGAGAGAGGAGGCCTGCACATTGAGGGAGGAAGCCTGCACATTGAGGGAGCCCTGCACATTGAGAGAGGAGGCCTGCACATTGAGGGAGGAGGCCTGCACATTGAGGGAGCCCTGCACATTGAGAGAGGAGGCCTGCACATTGCGGGAGGAGGCCTGAACATTGAGGGAGGAGGCCTGCACATTGAGAGAGGAGCCCTGCACATTGAGAGAGGAGCCCTGCACATTTGGGGAGGAACCCTGCACATTGAGAGAGGAGCCCTGAACATTGAGAGAGGAGCCCTGCACATTGAGAGAGGAGGCCTGCACATTGAGGGAGGAGGCCTGCACATTGAGGGAGGAGGCCTGCACATTGAGAGAGGAGCCCTGCACATTGGGGGAGGAACCCTGCACATTGAGAGAGGAGCCCTGAACATTGAGAGAGGAGCCCTGCACATTGAGAGAGGAGGCCTGCACATTGAGAGAGGAGCCCTGCACATTGAAAGAGGAGCTCTGCACATTGAGAGAGGAGGACTGCACATTAAGAGAGGAGCCCTGCACATTGAGAAAATAGGCCTGCACATTGAGAGAGGAGGCCTGCACATTGAGAGAGGAGGCCTGCAAATTGAGAGAGGAGGCCTGCACATTGAGAGAGAAGGACTGCACATTAAGAGCGGAGCCCTGCACATTGAGAAAATAGGCCTGCATATTGAGAGAGGAGGCCTGCACATTGAGAGAGGAGGCCTGCAAATTGAGAGAGGAGGCTTGCACATTGAGAGAGAGGAGGCCTGCACATTGAGAGAGGAGCCCTGCACATTGAGAGTGGAAGCCTGCACATTGACAGAGGAGGCCTGCACATTGAGAGAGGAGGCCTGCACATTGAGAGAGAAGCCCTGCACATTGAGAGTGGAAGCTTGCACATTGAGAGAGGAGGCCTGCACATTGAGAGAGGAGCCCTGCACATTGAGAGAGGAGGCCTGCACATTGAGGGAGGAAGCCTGCACATTGAGGGAGGCCTGCACATTGAGAGAGGAGCCCTGCACATTGAGAGAGGAGGCCTGCACATTGAGGGAGGAGGCCTGCACATTGAGGGAGGAGGCCTGCACATTGAGTGAGGAGGCCTGCACATTGAGAGAGGAAGCCTGCACATTGAGAGAGGATGCCTGCACATTGAGAGAGGAGGCCTGCACATTGAGGGTTTTATTCAGAGGCAGCCGTACGGTCTACGACCGCACGTCCGCCTCGATGTTTGTCCAGTGCGCATGCGCACGAGGGAGCCGGCCCCTTCGTGCGCATGCATGAGACCCGCTACGACCGACGGCGCCGGTCGTAGCTGGTCTCTTTCCAAAGGGGGCGAGCTGCCAATGTTGATTGACAGGTCACCCCATTTGGAAGGCGGGCCGGGGGGGTGGCAGCCCAAACGGAAGCGTTCCCATGGGAACGCCTGCCGTTTGGGGGAGGCCCCACTGACATCACTAGTGATGTCAGTGGAGAGCTTCCGGCTCTGACAGAGCCAGAAGCTCTCCGGGGCTTACGACAAGTGAGACCCTACCCTAGCGGTCGTTAGAGCTGTGGGTGTAAACCCACAGCCTAACGACCGAAACAGAGGCGGACGGTCAGGATGCAAGCGGCCGCCCAGTTGCAGGAGGCCTGCACATTGAGAGAGGAAGCCTGCACATTGAGAGAGGAGTCCTGCACATTGGGAGAGGAGCCCTGCACATTGAGAGAGGAGGCCTGCACATTGAGGGAGGAGGCCTGCACATTGAGGGAGGAGCCCTGCACATTGGGAGAGGAGCCCTGCACACTGAGAGAAGAGGCCTGCACACTGAGAGAGGAGCCCTGCACACTGAGAGAAGAGGCCTGCACACTGAGAGAGGAACCCTGCACATTGAGAGAGGAGCCCTGCACATTGGGAGAGGAGCCCTGCACACTGAGAGAAGAGGCCTGCACACTGAGAGAGGAGTCCTGCACATTGGGAGAGGAGGCCTGCACATTGAGGGAGGAGCCCTGTACACTGAGAGAAGAGGCCTGCACATTGAGAGAGGAGCCCTGCACATTGAGAGAGAACTATGCACACCAAGAATGGAACGAGAGAAATGCCAGAAAGATTGATGGAGGAGCTCTGCACAGCAAATGAGGAGATGGCACAGCGAGAGGAGCCAGTCAGATTGATAGAGAAGCCATACACACTTGAGGAGCCGCACACATTGAAAGAGGAGCCATACGGATAGAAGTAGTACAGTATTAGGATGGGAGGGGGCCATGTGTTGACGTCCTCTTCCCTAGAACAAAAACCTGGTGCATGCACAGATTATGAAAGTCTCTTGCACAGTGACAGAGTCTTGTGTGCATGCACCTATGTCCAGCATAGTCCTCAGAAATATGTTACCTTCTGTTTCTTACTCCAGAAATATGGGATCTGTACCATATTTCTGAAGCTAGTAACAGAGGTCTGTGCATGCGGCGGACAGGAGCTAAGTAAAGCTATTGGTGCCCACTCCCTCCTCTGGGGGCCACCTTTCAGACAGTTCACCAAAATGATACATTGTTACCTGGTGAAGCAGGACCACTGATGAACATGGGTGCTTGGTTCTCTTCTATAGAAACTACATCAAAGTTCGCCCTCCAGCACCCGTGTCCCCTCCTCTTGTTGGCTGTGGGCTTTAGCGTGATGAGCACAGGTCCTGCCAGTGATGGGAATGACATTGTCGCTTTGCAGTCATTCACTAACCTACAATTACGTCATCGCTGTAGTAAGAGCTCAGATAGCTGAATTTTTTATAATTGCCTGTATTTCACCATTACCAGACCTAATGCAGTTCTCATTTACATACTGGCCACTCCCCTATCATATGTACAGTGCATTAATGTTGTATATATAGATAGTATCACCATCATGTGCTTAATTATTCTACATATGTTATGTTACATTACACCTCATTCCCAGGATTATGGTGCATTCACTACAGAGTATTGCTTTTATCAGTCTGGTACATTATTATTCATGCACTATCAGTATTTAAGATATCTGTGTCTATATGAATATATATATATATATATATGTATTACATACAGTGTGCGTATATACATATAAGGACTCAGACCGTGCACTCTCTAATGGTTAGCCACACCCTTATGCACACACCATACACCCTGCACCAATGTTATCTAGACATGAGCTGGTCCAGTTTTCCGAGAACCGGACCCACCCGAACTTCGTGTTCCGAGGCGAGATTCGAATCCGGCTCAAGTTTTCCCGCATGCCGTGGATCCGAAAATGAGGCAAAATGCATCATCCTCCCGCTGTCGGCTTCTCGCCGGTTTTGGATTATATAACTATCCCCGCAATCGGCACCATTTTCGAGAGAGAAGCTAGCAGACGTAGTCAGTCACTGTCAGTCACTCAGTGTGTGTCCAGTCAGGGTCTTGGCCTGAAGGCTGCTTCTGTGTTGTCCATAAAGGTGCTTTGGCTGCAGTACATAAAGGAGGGCTTCCTTCAGTGGGTGCTGTAGCTGCTGTGTCACTTGTCCTGTCAATTACCTGTGGCTGCTGCTGTGTTGTTGTCCTGTCCATCAGGCTAGGGCTGCGGTCCATAAAGGGGTGCTGTGTTGTCCAGGGGGGGAGCTCTCTCAATTAGGGGTGCTCTTCCCCAGTGTAAAAAATATAAAAGTACTTTTAATTTGTGTGTATGTGTGTGTATGTGTGTGTGTATGCGTTAGCAACTTAGCTGCGCTATTATTGTTCTGTGACACTGCTGCAGTTTATCGTCCACGTATTTGTGACTCTGCAGGTGGTCTGACCACACTTGGCAGGGGTGCTTTGTTGTCCATAAAGAAGGGGTGCTGTCTGTGTTGTTCATCAAGGGGCTGCTGTCTCATTCAGGGGTGCTCTTCCCCAGTGTCCAAAAAATAAAAGGGAGTTTAAATTAAAATCCTTACACTTAAAAAAAAGAGTTATTTTTTTTGTGTGTGTGTGTGCGCGTTAGCAAATTAACTGCGCTATTATTGTTTGGTGACACTGCCGGCATGACTGCAGTTTATTGTCCACGTATTGTGACACTATAAGTCGTAGCGCAGTGTGTTATTCTTATTAATAAAAAATCTTGTGACACTGTAAGTGGTAGCGCAGTCTAATATTCAACTTTTTACTTCTTACCTCAATAGTGAATAAATGATTAGTCTACACGCCGACTACAAGACCACAACAAAGTGCTAAATAACATGCGTTATATATAAAACATAATGACATCACTGTAAGTGGCAGCGCAGTGTGTTATTCTTTTCTTATTCATAAAATATCTTGTGACACTGTAAGTGGTATCGCAGTGTGTTATTCTTATTCATAAATAATCTTGTGACACTAAGTGGCAGTGCAGTGTGTTATTCTTTTCTTATTCATAAAAAATCTTGTGACACTGCAGGTCATTGATACCACAGTGTAATATTTAAATTTGGTACAAATTGACATGTGTGCTATATTCCACTTCATTCATGTTTGTTGATATGGAAAACACAGTCGAGAGGAGAGCAGGAACCACATACTAGTGCTGGAGCTGCTGCCAGTGCCACCAGTCATGATGATACTAATCCATTTACATGATCTACTAAAGCCAATGCCCAAGGGCATACAGGGCTTAAGTCAGGGCATCTAAAATAAAAAACAATCTTTTGCAGTGGTAAAGAAAAAACATAAAAGTGGCATGGACAGGCTAAGTCCTTGGCCTTTATTTATGACTGGTGGTTCTGCCTCTTATGATGATGTAAGCACAAGTGAATATGCTGAAATAGAAATTGAGGATGCTTCTGTGGAAGTGTACCAGGATGAGCAGGATACTTGTGTAGCTGATGCTAATAAGGATGTTTTTGATGTTGATGTTGTTTGTGTAAATCAGGCACCAGTGCAAGAATCAGTTATTGCCTATGATAAGGAAAAGCCCATTGTCATGCCTGGGCACAAGACAAAAGAATCCACTTCTTATGTGTGGAATTATTTCTACCCAAATCTGGACAACAATTGTCAAGTCATCTGTACCCTTTGTAAAGCCAGAGTAAGTAGAGGTAGGAACCTTAACCATCTAGGAATATCCTCCCTGTTACATCATCTGCAGCGCATCCATCCAAAAAATGTTTGTGTATTGTGTTGACTCATCTGCATCACCATTGGGTCTTTTGGGAAAGTTTAGTTTTTTCTTGGCAGATGCACTTGCTGGAGAAACTGAAGGAGAAGCCATCGCTGCATCAGGTGCCACTTGAGCTGACAATTTGCTCTTTGCATCTCTTCAGATCTGTGTCCATTGGGAAGAAGAGCACAACATATGACTTAAACCTTATATCTTAAATCTTGTGTTTGCTCTGTTCAGCTTGTCCACATATCTGTGGTTAAGTGGACAGTGGGTACAATGGCATTTTGGAGGCCACTAATTAAGATTTTTTAATGCCCTGTACAGGTTGGGATTTGCTTGTCTAGTGAAGTGGAATCTTGATGGGATTTGGTAGCAGGCACACAGGACTTCAATGAACTGTCTAAATCCCACTGATTTATTGGTGGATATTGGATGCACATCTAATACCAGCATAGATGCTATGGCATCAGTGATCTGCTATGCAACTGGGTGACTGCTGTCATACTTGATCCCCCTTGCAGAGGATTGTTTAACAGTCAATTGTTTTATAAAAGTACTACTAGTAGTCTTCCTGATCCCCTTCTGGGATGAAAATCCACTCCCAGCAGCAGCAGCAGGCATAGCACTCAAGGATTCTACTGGGGGAAGGACTGATGTGAATGAGTAAAGTATTTTTTGTAAATGCCTCCCCTCTCATAAATTTGCTTTGGAATAAAAAAATTCTATTAAATTTACTACTAATCTTCCTTCCCTGCCTTCAACTACATACTGTACATACTCCAACTCCTTCAGACCTTTTGAATAATAAAAACATTTGTTTCCTGATGTGCCATGTTGGAAGTTGAACTGCCACTGCTGCTACAATCTTTGACATGTGGTTGCTGAATGCAAAAAATGTCCAGAAATGTTTATGGCCACAGATAGCATCTCCTGTATGCCTTTTAATAAAAAAAAAAATATTCTGAACCACCAAGTTGATTTTGTGGGCAAAACATTGGACATATTGTTCACCCATGCTCTCCTCTCCTCCCTCAAAAATTTGCTTCGGAACAAAAATAAATAAATTGGTAGTAAATTGAATCAACCCTTCCTGTCCCTGCCTTCAACTCCATACATACTCCAACTCCCTGAGGCCTCTTGAATAATAAAAACATTTGTTTCCTGTTGTGCCATGTTGGAAGCTGAAATGCCACGTGTTTGTGCCGGCCACTGCTGCCGCTTAGCTTAGTTAGCCAGATAGCTTGGTGCAAATTTCGGGCCTAAACCAGATGAAAACAGTATTGTGAGCTGTGAGGTGGTCAAAATTGGCTGGAAACGAGTGTAAATTAACGTTATTGAGGTTAATAATACTGTAGGAACAAAAAAAAAATAATTATGTGATTTTAGCTGTTTTTATAAATTTTTGAAAACAAAAACAGATCCAAAACCAAAACACGCAAGGGGTGGTTTTGGCAAAACTAATCCAGATCCAAAACACAAGGAGATACAGATACAAAACCAAAACCAAAACACGGGGTCGGCACACATCCCTAATATTATCTAATACTTACCTCTCCGTGGTCCCGCGTCGGGTGTCTCAGTTTTGCACAAAACGCCGGAAAATGGCCGCCGCGGACATTTTTCCAGTGTTTTGTGCATGCGCAGTGAGGAAATCGCCGGGAAAATGGCGGCCCCTCATTTCCCTGGCAAATTGTGAATGCACAGTAGACTCTGGGCACAGACTAGTGGCCAGATACTACTGATGCTGCGGTCGGCTGTCAGATGCGTCAGTCTTCTGCCGGCCGCCAGGGAGAGAGAAGGGGTCACTGGATGGGGAATACACTCACCCCTCCTACTCTCTTATTATGCCCCTGCCCCTATGGGTGTCTGTTCACACCCCTATTATTGCATTCTCCTGGTGGGCCCTTCATGCCCCAGGCTGTCACTGGTAGTGTGTGCTTTTACGTTTTCACCTTTGTTATTTAGTTGTGCATGGTTTCATTTAGGAATATATGTAAGATTCTGTCGCATCTTGAATATATTTAGTTTGCTTCTTTACTCTTTAATATGTATATAAACCCTGCATGTGACAGCTCTCACCAAGGACCCCTATCCACTGGGGTTTTATAAACGTATTTTACATGTGTTCATGGAATGGAACGGATCTCATGTGCAGGAGAAACATGTGCTGAATACTCAATGTGCATGCACCTTAAGTATTGTCGTTACTGGTAACATCTAATACTTCATAGCAGTCACTGATGCCAGGGCCTACGAAACAAATCTCACCCTGTCATGATTAATAATAATAATAATAATAATAATAATAATAATAATAATATTATTAATAATAATAAATAACAATAACAATAATAACATTAATAATAGTAATAATAATAATAATAATAATAAATAATAATAACAATAATATTAATAATAATAAATACAAATATTAATAATAATAATAATAATAATAATAATAATAATAATAATAATAATAATAATAATAACAAAAATAATCATAATAAGAAGATTTTAAATAGCAACATGTTCCTCAGTGCTGTATCAATAGTGAACTTTATTTTTGCAAATCAATCTATGCCTCAGTTGATTTAACAATTGACACATGCACGCACAGGCGCACATGAGGACAGGCGCACACAAGGACAAACGTGTGTTCTAGACAAATACTGTAGCATTCTGCAATTCCTTATCACTGACACAATTTGGACTGAAAAGTATTTTTACTGTGCGTTCTGCCAAGGGTGACCCTTACACATATAATGGATATTTATTATTACCCCGATTCATTATATTGAAAAATGACGCATTGAGATTGCAGTGTGCACTTTGTGCCCTTGTTGTTGCCAAAAAAAATAAGAGTATTGCCATTTCCCAAAAAGTGCAGACATTATTACTTGGCACAGCCATATCAAACATTCTACCATTTCTCCTAATAATCTGGCTGCCCGTGGCCTTGGTCTTTTTAAGTCTATGAATAATATCCTAATCTTGGGGCAATCGTTGCGATTTATCATTCTCTCTGCCGAAACAAAAATGAATGTCAGAACATTTTTGTTCTTGCCCAAAAAAAATAGGCGACTGTCTTCCTTAATTAGAAATCGGATTTATCATTTGAAATTGTTTGGTAAAGCTGAACTGTGTTGAACTGTGAATTTCATACTGTCATCAACAGAAATGTGTAATGTACACAGTAATATATACAAACTGATAACATTTAACATCTCCCATTAGCCCGAAACATGAACGATCAGTCATCCGTGTTGAATGTGCTTTGTAGGATCGTTTGCAGCAAGGATTAATAGGACTTCTCTATGTATGCACTTTCCTTAATCCCCCACATGCCATGTGAGGGTGTCTGTATTGTGTGAAGAAGTCCCCCCTGCTTCTGTACAGAAAGGCCTGTATGATACAATGCATCTGATGGGCAGGCCGGGCAGCAGGGGGGCACAGCAGCCCAGCTAGGTGCCAGTTCCCACTAATCCACTTTATTTGCACAGTTGTTGAGAAACAAGACTTTGTTAGTTAAACAGGTTCTCCAAATCCTGTCTGTGCTAATAATCTCATCCCATCATTAACACCACTGTCCTGTTGTCTTCTGAATGTTGCAGAGATACAAAAGTCTCAGTCAGAATTGTTTTGGTTTTTTTTTTGTGGACGATACTAATTTACATTCATGCATTCTGCTTAAGGGGAACCTAAACCCCCAAATTGTCATGTGTGAATGGTGGCCTAATTCAGTAAGGGATTGCAATTGCAAAGGTGCACGCAGGCAGCGTCCTTGCTATTATGCAAACGCAGCAGGAGGTATGACACCCCCCCCTGTATGACACCCCCTGCTGCATTTGCTATCCTAGCACTGCGCAGGGATCACCATCACGACCAACGGTGGTGGATGGTCGTGATGGTGGACGGCAGAGCCGTAACTAGACTTTTAGGTGCCCTGTGCCAGAAAGAGCATAGGCGCCCACCCATCACATTTTTTTTAAAGAGGGACATAAGGTAGAGCACCTCAAAAAGGGCCATGGCCTCATGGGGAAGGGTCAGGTAGAAGATAGGGGTGGCCAGGAGATGCTGGGGAAAAATAGGGACATAATATAGTGCACCTGAGAGAGGGCCATGGCCTCATGGGGAAGGGCCAGGGAAGAGATAGGAGAGGCCAGTAGATGCTGGGGATAAATAGGGACATAATATAGTGCACCTGAGAGAGGGCCATCGCCTCATGGGGAAGGGCCAGGGAAGAGATAGGGGAGGCCAGTAGATGCTGGGGATAAATAGGGACATAATATAGTGCACCTGAGAGAGGGCCATGGCCTCATGGGGAAGGGCCAGGGAAGAGATAGGAGAGGCCAGGAGATGCTGGGGATAAATAGGGACATAATATAGTGCACCTGAGAGAGGGCCATCGCCTCATGGGGAAGGGCCAGGGAAGAGATAGGGGAGGCCAGTAGATGCTGGGGATAAATAGGGACATAATA
>JAUIMM010000513.1:72500-120000 GCA_031769625.1 Taudactylus pleione | reverse complement strand
TAGATTGATAGATAGATAGATAGATAGATAGATAGATAGATAGATATGAGATAGATTGATAGATGGATATGAGATAGATAGATAGATATGAGATAGATAGATATGAGATAGATAGATAGATAGATATGAGATAGATAGATATGATATAGTTTGATAGATAGATAGTTCTTACCTCCTTGAAAAAGGCAGAGCCCCTGCCGAAACACGTCGGAGACCCCCTACATTCTGACACTACAGCCAGCTTACACCAGAGCTCTTCATTCCCGCGAGAACTCGGTCGAGCCTTGCTGCTTCCAGAACCCTCTCTACCCACCACCCGCAGGGCCGCGCTGGGCATCACACCTAGCAAAGCCCTGCGCACCCCTCTTGATCACCACTCCACCTGTTAGACCCAGGCGACCACGCACCGCCCCCTGGGAGCAACCAACACCAGCTCCACTCACAGCTGTTCATCCAGCAGCAATCCCTAAGCGATCCACACCAGCACCCACCAGGCAGCGGGAACAGAATGCCAGCAACGCGGTGCACCAAGCCCCACAGTGCACCAGCAAGCCACTACCACACACAGAGCTTCCTCCAACTGCTGACACCAAAGCAGCCATCCAACACCACATCTGCAAAAGGAAACTCTAACACCAGCTACCAGCAGCCCAAGCCTTTTTCACCAACAAATCCTACCGGTAGGTAAGTGACTCCGAGACTTATACCCCTGCGTGGGACGCCGCCAGGGTGTACATCCACAACCGCCAGACCCACTTCCAACCCACCACTCCCCTCCCACCGAGACAACCTAAGACTGTTGATCAAAGGTCCAGCATGGGTAACGTGCCGGTCTATTGAACTGCACGGAAGGAGCCCCCTAAAAGGGTCCACTCACCTCCCTAGTCTCCACCCACACACACCCCTAAGTGGATCGCTCACCCCACCTGGGTGCCTGGGACCGAACAGGATTAGTACTGTTTTTTTCCAATAAACCCTTTGGCCCCCATTTCTGCCTCTGTCTTCATTTCCTCACCCACCACCTCCAGTCCATTAGACCCCCTTCCCTCCCTACACCCCATCACTCCACACACAACATCGAACACAAAAGACCACAACACACTATTACTCCAGCATTACACCCATAGGGCGAGCGCACCCTCTGCACCCTCTACCCCATTCTATCGTTACACAGGACCCGGTACTCCTGCTTTTAGGAAGGTGCAGCACCCCGACACAAACAATACATCTCACATCCCATCTGCCCATACAGCAGAGCTCAGTTCTAACCCATCATTTCCAGATAGATAGATAGATATGAGATAGATTGATTGATAGATAGATAGATAGATACATATGAGATAGATAGATAGATAGATAGATAGATAGATAGATAGATATGAGATAGATATGAGATAGATATGAGATAGATACAGTATGAAATAGATAGACTTTAAGCTAAATTCATGCTTTGATGGATGTCGGTCATGCTAATATTGATACCTCACACTAACCAGTCAGTCCATGTTTCAGTCCTGATGGATTCTCCCATATTTTCTGCTCTACATTCCTAAAACGCGGCAATGTTCCTCCCCAGGTCCTGTGCCCGGGGCGCCCTGGCCCTGCTCTTCCTTCTTGGTGCAACATGGATGTTTGGGGTCCTTCATGTTGTAAACGGCTCAGTGGTGACAGCTTATCTCTTCACAATCTCTAACGCCTTCCAGGGAATGTTCATCTTCATCTTCCTCTGCGTATTATCCAAAAAGGTAGGTAACGCATAGACCTATAGGTTATCGTTACTATTGTTGTCTCGCTCAGTACAAGAGGCCTCCACCTTGGAAACCTTTAAAACCTTCAAGACTCACCTGTTTAATTAATGTTCTTTTACTTTCAGAAACTGTAAACAAATACTTAGGGGTATATTTACTAAAGTGAGAGTTTTCAGAAGTGGAGATGTTGCCCATAGCAACCAATCAGATTCTACTTAACATTTAAATAGCATCTTCTAGAAGATACTAGCTAGAAACTGATTGGTTGCTATAGGCAACATCTCCACTTCTGAAAACTATTTTTAGTAAATTTACCCCTTACAGTACAGTAGCTCTATTTTCTATGGTTGGTTATTACCCAAATTAAGTTTATTTTATATCATGTCTTTTTGGGAGGCATGCATTGCACAAATAGCATCATTACTATTTACATTAATGTTACTGTTAGCCATACAATGTCTATTATTGGTAATGTCACTATCAATATTATTATATTTACTATTGTTATTAAATTATTTATTTTTTTGCAAACCCAGTGTGTTTTTGCAGAATAAAATATTGACTACCAGTAGCCACATATAGTACACCTTACTCTACTGCCTATGGGTCTCATTCAGACCCGCTCGCGAGCGCAGGACGCTCGCAAGCGGGTCGATGTTACCCCAATGCACATGCGCACGACGGAGGGAGCTCCTTCGTGCGCATGCGCGAGACCCAGACAGCGACAGCCAAGCTGTCGCTCCAGGTCTCGCACCAAAGGGGGCGTGCTGTCAATGGTGACTGACAGCATGCCCCCTTTGGTGGGCGTGGCTGCCAGACGGAGGCGTTCCCATGGGAACGCCTACCGTCTGGGTCCGGCCCCACTAACATCACTAGTGATGTCAGTGGGAGTGATTTTGGCTCTGATAGAGCCAAAATCACTCCAGGGCTTGCTGCCACGAGACCCTACCGCAGGGTCTCGTCGCAAGCCCGATGGTCACGATGGTCTTGACCATCGCAACCATCATCATGGACGCTCGCATAAGCTGTGTGTGGTAACCCACAGCTATGCGAGCGTCCAAAAGGCTGCTCCACATTTAAATAGGACAGCCCTGATTCAGAGCGAGCGCTCTGGTCAGAGCGTCCGGCTCTGAATCAGGGCCATTGTTCAATAAGTTAAACTTTTGTGGTCAATAAAATGAGCTCTGTATGGTGGCCACTTGGATGCTCACTGTTCTGTATGATGGTACACTGTTTGTTTTATATAGCACTCATTGGAATGCTCTCTGTAATGTATGTGGGTCACTAGAAATCTCTGCTTGGAACAGATGAGTCCTCTTACACCTTTCCTTTTTTGTTTAATTTGACACGAGATGCTTAGCATGGCTAAGATGCTCTACCACAAGTAGCGATTGGATAAATTAACAATTTTTCTTCTTTTTTTACTGCAAAAGAATCTGTGTATAGTAGCAGATTAATGTAGCAAATGTTCAGAAAAATCACCAGGAGTGGCTAAGTCACAGAGTTGATGGCATGGCAAATTTGTCCATATGTCTAGATGTATGTGGACACATCTGTATGATGGTTCCTGGGATGCTCTCTGTATTGTATGGTGGTCTTTGGAATGCAAATTAGGAAAGAGACTGATGTCAACGGATAAATATTCTCTACAAAAGCATTTCATAACATATTTGTGCTATGTATAGTAAATAAGTGTTATTAGATTAAATAAATGGATAAACAGTATAGAATACATGTGCCATAAATGAGTATGTGTTGCATTCATTTAGAGATATATAGGAATTCATCTGGTATTGGTATAAAGGTGTAATGCAAGTACGCATTGGTATATAGGTGTAATGCAGGTAGGCATTGGTATACAGGTGTAATGCAGGTAGACATTAGTATACAGGTGTAATGCAGGTAGACATTAGTATACAGGTGTAATGCAGGTAGGCATTGGTATACAGGTGTAATGCAGCTAGACAATACAGGTTGGCATTAGTATAAAGGTGTAATGCAGGTAGGCATTGGTATAAAGGTGTAATGCAGGTTGGTATTGGCATACAGGCGTAATGCAGGTAGGTATTGGTATACAGGTGTAATGCAGGCAGACATTAGTATACAGGTGTAATGCAGGTAGGCATTAGTATAGAAGTGTAATGCAGGTAGGCATTGGTATACAGGTTTAATGGTGGTAGACATTAGTATACAGGTGTAATGCAGGTAGGCATTGGTATACAGGTGTAATGCAGGTAGACAATACAGGTTGGCATTAGTATAAAGGTGTAATGCAGGTAGGCATTGGTATAAAGGTGTAATGCAGGCTGGTATTGGCATGCAGGGGTAATGCAGGTAGGTATTGGTATACAGGTGTAATGCAGGCAGACATTAGTATACAGGTGTAATGCAGGTAGGCGTTGGTATACAGGTGTAATGCAGGTAGGCATTGGTATACAGGTGTAATGCAGATAGACATTAGTATACAGGTGTAATGCAGGTTGGCATTAGTATACAGGTGTAATGCAGGTAGACATTAGTATACAGGTGTAATGCAGGTAGGCATTGGTATACAGATGCAATGCAGGTAGACATTAGTATACAGGTGTAATGCAGGTAGACATTAGTATACACATGTGGTGCAGGTTGGTATTGGTATACAGGGATAATGCTGGTTGGTATTGGTATACAGGTGTGATGCAGGTAGACATTAGTATACTGGTGTAATGCAGGTTGGTATTGGTATACAGGTGTAATGCAGGTAGACATTAGTATACAGGTGTATTGCAGGTAGACATTAGTATACACATGTGATGCAGGTTGGTATTGCTATACAGGGATAGTGCAGGTTGGTATTGGTATACAGGTGTGATGCAGGTGGACATTAGTATACAGGTGTAATGCAGGTAGGCATTGGTATACAGGTGTAATGCAGATAGACATTAGTATACAGGTGTAATGCAGGTTGGCATTAGTATACAGGTGTAATGCAGGTAGACATTAGTATACAGGTGTAATGCAGGTAGGCATTGGTATACAGGTGTAATGCAGGTAGACATTAGTATACAGGTGTAATGCAGATAGACATTAGTACACAGTGGAAATGCAGGTTGGTACTGGTATACAGGGGTAATGCAGGTAGGTATTTGTATACAGGTGTAATGCAGGCAGACATTAGTATACAGGTGTAATGCAGGTTGGTGTTGGTATACAGGTGTAATGCAGGTAGGCATTGGTATACAGGTGTAATGCAGATAGACATTAGTATATAGGTGTAATGCAGGTTGGCATTAGTATACAGGTGTAATGCAGGTAGGCATTGGTATACAGGTTTAATGGTGGTAGACATTAGTATACAGGTGTAATGCAGGTAGGCATTGGTATACAGGTGTAATGCAGGTAGACAATACAGGTTGGCATTAGTATAAAGGTGTAATGCAGGTAGGCATTGGTATAAAGGTGTAATGCAGGTTGGTATTGGCATGCAGGGGTAATGCAGGTAGGTATTGGTATACAGGTGTAATGCAGGCAGACATTAGTATACAGGTGTAATGCAAGTAGGCATTAGTATAGAAGTGTAATGCAGGTAGGCATTGGTATACAGGTTTAATGGTGGTAGACATTAGTATACAGGTGTAATGCAGGTAGGCATTGGTATACAGGTGTAATGCAGGTAGACAATACAGGTTGGCATTAGTATAAAGGTGTAATGCAGGTAGGCATTGGTATAAAGGTGTAATGCAGGTTGGTATTGGCATGCAGGGGTAATGCAGGTAGGTATTGGTATACAGGTGTAATGCAGGCAGACATTAGTATACAGGTGTAATGCAGGTAGGCGTTGGTATACAGGTGTAATGCAGGTAGGCATTGGTATACAGGTGTAATGCAGATAGACATTAGTATACAGGTGTAATGCAGGTTGGCATTAGTATACAGGTGTAATGCAGGTAGACATTAGTATACAGGTGTAATGCAGGTAGGCATTGGTATACAGATGCAATGCAGGTAGACATTAGTATACAGGTGTAATGCAGGTAGACATTAGTATACACATGTGGTGCAGGTTGGTATTGGTATACAGGGATAATGCTGGTTGGTATTGGTATACAGGTGTGATGCAGGTAGACATTAGTATACTGGTGTAATGCAGGTTGGTATTGGTATACAGGTGTAATGCAGGTAGACATTAGTATACAGGTGTATTGCAGGTAGACATTAGTATACACATGTGATGCAGGTTGGTATTGCTATACAGGGATAGTGCAGGTTGGTATTGGTATACAGGTGTGATGCAGGTGGACATTAGTATACAGGTGTAATGCAGGTAGGCATTGGTATACAGGTGTAATGCAGATAGACATTAGTATACAGGTGTAATGCAGGTTGGCATTAGTATACAGGTGTAATGCAGGTAGACATTAGTATACAGGTGTAATGCAGGTAGGCATTGGTATACAGGTGTAATGCAGGTAGACATTAGTATACAGGTGTAATGCAGATAGACATTAGTACACAGTGGAATGCAGGTTGGTACTGGTATACAGGGGTAATGCAGGTAGGTATTTGTATACAGGTGTAATGCAGGCAGACATTAGTATACAGGTGTAATGCAGGTTGGTGTTGGTATACAGGTGTAATGCAGGTAGGCATTGGTATACAGGTGTAATGCAGATAGACATTAGTATATAGGTGTAATGCAGGTTGGCATTAGTATACAGGTGTAATGCAGGTAGACATTAGTATACAGGTGTATTGCAGGTAGACATTAGTATACACATGTGATGCAGGTTGGTATTGCTATACAGGGATAGTGCAGGTTGGTATTGGTATACAGGTGTGATGCAGGTGGACATTAGTATACAGGTGTAATGCAGGTAGGCATTGGTATACAGGTGTAATGCAGATAGACATTAGTATACAGGTGTAATGCAGGTTGGCATTAGTATACAGGTTTAATGCAGGTAGACATTAGTATACAAGTGTAATGCAGGTAGGCATTGGTATACAGGTGTAATGCAGGTAGACATTAGTATACAGGTGTAATGCAGATAGACATTAGTACACAGTGGAAATGCAGGTTGGTACTGGTATACAGGGGTAATGCAGGTAGGTATTTGTATACAGGTGTAATGCAGGCAGACGTTAGTATACAGGTGTAATGCAGGTTGGTGTTGGTATACAGGTGTAATGCAGGTAGGCATTGGTATACAGGTGTAATGCAGATAGACATTAGTATATAGGTGTAATGCAGGTTGGCATTAGTATACAGGTGTAATGCAGGTAGACATTAGTATACAGGTGTAATGCAGGTAGGCATTGGTATACAGATGCAATGCAGGTAGACATTAGTATACAGGTGTAATGCAGGTAGACATTAGTATACACATGTGGTGCAGGTTGGTATTGGTATACAGGGATAATGCTGGTTGGTATTGGTATACAGGTGTGATGCAGGTAGACATTAGTATACTGGTGTAATGCAGGTTGGTATTGGTATACAGGTGTAATGCAGGTAGACATTAGTATACAGGTGTATTGCAGGTAGACATTAGTATACACATGTGATGCAGGTTGGTATTGCTATACAGGGATAGTGCAGGTTGGTATTGGTATACAGGTGTGATGCAGGTGGACATTAGTATACAGGTGTAATGCAGGTAGGCATTGGTATACAGGTGTAATGCAGATAGACATTAGTATACAGGTGTAATGCAGGTTGGCATTAGTATACAGGTGTAATGCAGGTAGACATTAGTATACAGGTGTAATGCAGGTAGGCATTGGTATACAGGTGTAATGCAGGTAGACATTAGTATACAGGTGTAATGCAGATAGACATTAGTACACAGTGGAAATGCAGGTTGGTACTGGTATACAGGGGTAATGCAGGTAGGTATTTGTATACAGGTGTAATGCAGGCAGACATTAGTATACAGGTGTAATGCAGGTTGGTGTTGGTATACAGGTGTAATGCAGGTAGGCATTGGTATACAGGTGTAATGCAGATAGACATTAGTATATAGGTGTAATGCAGGTTGGCATTAGTATACAGGTGTAATGCAGGTAGACATTAGTATACTGGTGTAATGCAGGTAGACATTAGTATACTGGTTTAATGCAGGTAGACATTAGTATACACATGTGGTGCTGGTTGGTATTGGTATACAGGGATAATGCAGGTTGGTATTGGTATACAGGTGTGATGCAGGTAGACATTAGTATACTGGTGTAATGCAGGTTGGTATTGGTATACAGGTGTAATGCAGGTAGACATTAGTATACAGGTGTATTGCAGGTAGACATTAGTATACACATGTGATGCTGGTTGGTATTGCTATACAGGGATAGTGCAGGTTGGTATTGGTTTACAGGTGTGATGCAGGTAGACATTAGTATACTGGTGTAATGCAGGTTGGTATTGGTATACAGGGGTAATGCAGGTTGGTATTGGTATACAGGTGTAATGCAGGTAGGCATTGGTATACAGGTTCGATGCAGGTAGGCATTTTTATACAGGTGTAATGCAGTTTGGTATTGGTATACAGGTGTAATGCAGGTAGACATGTTTATACAGGTGTATTGCAGGTTGATATTGGTTAACAGGTGTAATGCAGGTTGGTATTGGTATACAGGGGTAATACAGGTGGGTATTGGTATACAGGTGTAATGCAGGTAGTCATTGGTATACATGTGTAATGCAGGTAGACATTTTTATACAGGTGAACTGCAGGTAGACATTAGTATACATGTGTAATGCAGGTTGGTATTGGTATACAGGTGTAATGAAGGCAGGCATTGGTATACAGTTGTAAAGCAGATAGACATTAGTATACATGTGTAATGCAGGTTGGCATTAGTATACAGGGGTTATGCATTGGTATACAGGTGTAATGCAAGTAGACATTAGTATACATGTGTAATGCAGGTTGGTATTGGTATACAGGGTTAATGCAGGTTGGTATTGGTATACAGGTGTGAAGCAGGTAGACATTAGCTTACACGTGTAATGCAGGTTGGTATTGGTATACAGGTGTATTGCAGGTATTCATTAGTATACAGGTGTAATGCAGGTAGACATTGGTATACATGTATAATGCAGGTTGGTTTTGGTATACAGGGGTAATGCAGGTTGTTATTGGTATACAGGTGTAGTGCGGGTAGACATTAGTATACAGTTGTAATGCAGGTTGGTATTGGTATACATGTATAATGCAGGTTGGTATTGGTATACAGGTGTAATGCAGGTTGGTATTGGTATACAGGGGTAATGCAGGTTGATATTAGTCTACAGGTGTAATGTGCAGGTTGGTGTTGGTATTCAGGAGTAATGTAGGTTGGTATTGGTATACAGGTGTAATGCAGGTAGACCGTAGTATACAGGTGTAATACAGGTTGGTATTGGTACTTAGGGGTAATGTAGGTTGGTATTGGTATACAGGGGTAATGCAGGTTGGTATCGGTATACAGGTGTAATGCAGGTAGACATTAGTATACAGTTGTAATACAGGTTGGCATTGGCATACAGGTGTGATGCAGGGTGGTATTGGTATACAGGTGTAATGCAGGTTGGTATTGGTATACAGGTGTAATGCATGTAGACATTAGTATACAGGTGTAATGCAGGTTGGTATTGGTATACAGGTGTAATGAAGGCAGGCATTGGTATACAGTTGTAATGCAGATAGACATTAGTATACATGTGTAATGCAGGTTGGCATTAGTATACAGGGGTTATGCATTGGTATACAGGTGTAATGCAGGTAGACATTAGTATACATGTGTAATGCAGGTTGGTATTGGTATACAGGGTTAATGCAGGTTGGTATTGGTATACAGGTGTGAAGCAGGTAGACATTAGCATACACGTGTAATGCAGGTTGGTATTGGTATACAGGTGTATTGCAGGTATTCATTAGTATACAGGTGTAATGCAGGTAGACATTGGTATACATGTATAATGCAGGTTGGTTTTGGTATACAGGGGTAATGCAGGTTGTTATTGGTATACAGGTGTAGTGCGGGTAGACATTAGTATACAGGGGTAATGCAGGTTGATATTAGTCTACAGGTGTAATGTGCAGGTTGGTGTTGGTATTCAGGAGAAATGTAGGTTGGTATTGGTATACAGGTGTAATGCAGGTAGACCGTAGTATACAGGTGTAATACAGGTTGGTATTGGTACTTAGGGGTAATGTAGGTTGGTATTGGTATACATGGGTAATGCAGGTTGGTATCGGTATACAGGTGTAATGCAGGTAGACATTAGTATACAGTTGTAATACAGGTTGGCATTGGTATACAGGTGTGATGCAGGGTGGTATTGGTATACAGGTGTAATGCAGGTTGGTATTGGTATACAGGTGTAATGCATGTAGACATTAGTATACAGGTGTAATGCAGGTTGGTATTGGTATACAGGTGTGATGCAAGTAGACATTAGTATACAGGGGTAATGCAGGTTGGTATTGGTATACAGGGGTAATGCAGGTTGGCATTGGTATACAGGTGTGATGCATGTTGGTGTTGGTATTCAGGGGTAATATAGGTTGGTATTGGTATACAGGGGTAATGCAGGTTGGTATTGGTATACAGGGGTAATGCAGGTTGGCATTGGTATACAGGTGTGATGCATGTTGGTGTTGGTTTTCAGGGGTAATGTAGGCTGGTGTTGGTATACAGGGGTAATGCAGGTTGGTATTGGTAAACAGGGGTAATGCAGGTTGGTATTGGTAAACAGGTCTAATGCAGGTAGACATTAGTATACAGGTGTAATGCAGGTTGGTATTGGTATACAGGTGTGATGCAGGTAGACATTAGTATACAGGGGTAATGCAGGTTGGTATTGGTATACAGGTGTGATGCAGGTAGACATTAGTATACAGGTGTAATGGAGGTTAGTATTGGTATACAGAGTTATTGCAGGGTGGTATTGGTATACAGGTGTAATGCAGGTAGACATTAGTATACAGGTGTAATGCAGGTTGGTATTGGTATACAAGTGTTATGCAGGTAGACATTAGTATACAGATGTAATGCAGGTAGATATTAGTATACAGGTGTAATTAGGGTTGGTATTGGTATACAAAAATACAGTTCACAAATGATTAGTTATAACATCTATGCACAAATAATATTTACCATTTCTGACCGGCAAACTCATGAACTGCTACTTACTGTAGTCCCTATGACAACTATAATAAATCAAGATTTTCAAGCCGCAAGTTGTAATATTTTCGTCCTGTAATTGTTAAGCTATTACTAGAGTTGTAAATCAATAGAAATTCTATTTCGCTTACATTTTCATCTTGGAACGTGATTAAAGCTGCTGGTTTTGTTAATCGTTGTTTGTTACTCTCTTTTAATACATGGAAACATCGTTTTTGTGAGATCATTTAATAAAGAGTCGCTGTATTGCAGCTTTAGTAATTGTTTGTAGAATAACAAAATATACACATACTGTAATGTCTGGCACTGCATACTGTATGTTACATGTCATATTGCGTGTCAAACATGTATATAGTGTGTATATATTATAAACTGATACTCTACTGTATATTTTAAGGATAATAGAAGAGATTAGACTGCTACATTTGACAGCAGGAGGAGTAAAGAGCTGTCTTTCTGCAGACTATTCCGTCTTACAGGTTCAGGGCTGGGGGGGGAGTGCATGGATAATACCGGTTCCCTGCTTTGTATGACAGACCACATCACGGTGCCACCTGCACTACCATCTGGCTAGCAGGGTGCCTGGAATGGCACCCTGCAGCCAGTACAGTATAACCGCTGAGAGTCCCTACAGTATGTGCAGCCACACGGAGCTCTGGGCAGTGTAGCACTTCCTAGTGTAGGCAGCCCCACCTCCTTTGTGGACGTCATGACATCATGCGCTCAGCCCATTGCAGCCCTGTTACACCACACGGAATCAATATGAATGACCGCCGGACCTATGTGACCTATTTGAACCCGGTGGATCAAATCCCGACGCCAGCAGACCGACAGCAGTGAAAATCCCGACAGGGGATCATATTTAAGTAAAACTAACCCTCCCCCCCCCTAGCCCTCCCTTAGGGGTGCCTAACCCTAACCTACCCACCTAGTGCCTAACCCTAATCCCCCCCCCAAGTGCCTAAACATAACCCCCCCGTCCCCGCAGCCTAAACCTAAGTCTCCAGAGGGGGTGCCTAACCCTAACCTCCCCCCCCAGGGGTGCCTAACCTTAACCCCCCCCCTTCCCCTAGCCTGAACCTAACCCTCCCGGGTTAGCCCTGTCCCCCCCGGTAGCCCCTAACCCTCCCCTCCCACGCCCGCCGCCCAGCTTACCTTTTTTCGGCATGCCGGGGTTCGGGATTCCGGCGGTCGGCATGTCGACCATCGGCTTCCTGCTGCATCCCCTCTGAGGGATAGACACATCAAAGTTCAAAAGCCCTATTCCCATTAGAAACCATACCTCAAAGGATTACCAGGGGGATACTTATTTAACAAATATTGTGCATACTTACCTACTCGCCCGATTTGGCCGTGAACCTCGTATGGTGTTCCCCGGCCTTCTGGAAAAGTTTGTAAACCCCCCGTCTAGCCGCTGACCCCCCAGACCCCCCGGCGAATCACAGACAAACTACCGCAGCGGGGGTGGGGGGGTGACAATCTCGGAATTTTGTAGATGATGCAACTTTTTGGCCACGCTCCCCCCTCTCCCCCCATTGCCAGGTAGTGTCCCCGGCTGCTCCCCTCTCTACCGTGCCACGCCCCCCTGCTTGTTCGATCCGGCTGCCAGAATGTCGGCGAGTATGGTATAGTGTCAGTCATGGTTGCCTACCCCTCCGGATTCTGTGGGACGCTTCTGGATTAGTCTTAAGGTCCCCACTGCCAGAGAAGGGTAAGCATAATTCCGGAACCCGGATTCCCCCGTCTAATGCCTATCGCTATGCCGGACTGCGCAAGTCCAGAAGCGACGTGGAGGATGAGCTCACTGCATACAAGATGTCATGAGCCAAGATGACAAAATTCCCTGCACTATGCACCCATCCTGCCCACTTCGTCCTCCCTCCCTCCCTATGGATATCCCGGAGAGGGAGCCTTGTCGGCTGAATTAGGATGTCAATACCAGATCAGAGGATTGCCAGAGTAGTATCTGAGATATCTGCTGCGTTCCCTCTATTCATTCGCAATAGTCATGCCCATAGATTTGTATGGGACTGTCTGCCAGATTTGGTGAGCTCTAGGGAACTGATATTATGGAATTGGTATGAAATACCGCCGGCAGCCTGACAGGAGCAGAGTGCGACGCAGCGGAAGCCCGACAGCACTGGAAATCCCGATCAAGGATAGGTAAGTATACACTAACCTAACCTAACCCCCCTATCCCTAACCCTAACTTCCCCCGCAAGTGCCTAACCCTAATCCCGCCTCTAAGTGCCTAACCCTAACCACCCCCTTCCCCGCTGCCTAAACCTAAGTCCCCCGGGGGGGTGCCTAACCCTCCCCCCCGCGGCTGTCCGCTCGCAGCACCCGGCATCACTACGCCAGTCTCCCGGCGTCGGGGAAATGCGGGCAACTACATCTAGACGCCCAGCATTTCACCCTTGCCGGGATAAGACAGTCGGGAAGCCGGCTGCCGGTATATAGGCAGTCGGCTTCTCGATTGCCTCCCGATATTACAGAACTTCCTTAGTGCAATGTCCTGCAATCAGTCTCTGCAAAAATTGGGGCTAATTCAGTATTACACGCTAGTGCCATGCTGAACGTAAATTCCTGATTATCAGGGAACGTAGCCTCTGCTATACAGGCGCAGAACAATGGGAGACAATGGAGCTCCAGCTCTGAAGGGCACCTCCTCCATTGCCCACAATATATTCACCCCACTTAGGGCTGTAACTATGTACCCGCAGTGTACCGTCACGGCAGCCCCCTATACATGGCACCCCATCCCGGGACCTGAGAAACCACCATACACTAGTGGAGAGCTCCATGTCAGTCTATCAGCTGCCGCCTCTGTCTATATATAGCCTGTCTGCATGCGAATTGCTACATTACAGTGTCAGCGGCTGTGTTGGGGTGGGCACCAAGTTATAACTTGCCTCTGGGCATCTGGGATGAACTTACGCCACTGCTGCTACGCTTCCGCCTGATTGACAGGCAGAGGCAATTAAGGGGCAATTAAGGGGTGGTGTTGGGGCAGGGAGGGCTGACATTCCTGGAAACGGGGGGGGGGTGGCTGCCTCGTTTTCCAGGAGTGGTAGGGACACATGTTCTAGGCCTAACAAGCCTGCGTAAGCTGAGGCTTACTCAGTTGGCCGACGCCGTCCACTGATAGTTGCAATGGTTATCCCAGCCTGCGACCTCTGTCGCAGTGCTGGGATTGCAAATGCAGTAGAGGTCATACATCTGTCGCTGCATTTATTTATTACCATGGACGGAATTGCAAAGTTGCCTGCGTGCCTGTGTGCTGCCTCCGTGCTTGTGTGCTGCCTGCGTGCCTGTGTGCTGCCTGGGTGCCTGTGTGCTGCCTGCATACCTGTGTGCTTCCTGCATACCTGTGTGTTGCCTGTGTGCTGCTTCGTGCCTGTGTGCTGCCTGCGTGCCTGTGTGCTGCTTCATGCCTGTGTGCTGCCTGCGTGCCTGGGTGCTGCCTGTGTGCCTGTGTGCTGCTTCGTGCCTGTGTGCTGCCTGCGTGCCTGTGTGCTGCTTTGTGCCTGCAGCTGCCTGCGTGCCTGTGTCCTGCCTGCGTGCCTATGTGTTGCCTGCGTGCCTGTGTGCTGCCTGCATACCTGTGTGCTGCCTGCGTGCCTGTGTGCTGCTTTGTGCCTGTGTGCTGCCTGCGTGCCTGCGTGCTGCCTGCGTGCCTGTGTGCTGCTTTGTGCCTGTGTGCTGCCTGCGTGCCTGTGTGCTGCTTCGTGCCTGCAGCTGCCTGCGTGCCTGTGTCCTGCCTGCGTGCCTATGTGCTGCCTGCGTGCCTGTGTGCTGCCTGCATACCTGTGTGCTGCTTCGTGCCTGTGTGCTGCTCCATGCCTGTGTGCTGCCTGCGTGCCTGTGTGCTGCTTCGTGCCTGTGTGCTGCCTGCATACCTGTGTGCTGCCTGCGTGCCTGTGTGCTGCTTCGTGCCTGTGTGCTGCCTGCGTGCTGCCTGCGTGTCTGTGTGCTGCTTTGTGCCTGTGTGCTGCCTGCGTGCCTGTGTGCTGCTTCGTGCCTGTGTGCTGCCTGCATGTCTGTGTGCTGCCTGCGTGCCTGTGTGCTGCCTGCATACCTGTGTGCTGCCTGCGTGCCTGTGTGCTGCCTGCGTGCCTGTGTGCTGCTTTGTGCCTGTGTGCTGCCTGCGTGCCTGTGTGCTGCTTTGTGCCTGTGTGCTGCTTTGTGCCTGTGTGCTGCCTGCGTGCCGCCTGCGTGCCTGTGTGCCGCCTGCGTGCCTGTGTGCCGCCTGCGTGCCTGTGTGCTGCCTGCGTGCCTGTGTGCTGCCTGCGTACATATGTGCTGCCTGCGTGCCTGTGTGCTGCTCCATGCCTGTGTGCTGCCTGCGTGCCTGTGTGCTGCTTTGTGCCTGTGTGCTGCCTGCGTGCCTGTGTGCTGCCTGCGTGCCTGTGTGCTGCTTTGTGCCTGTGTGCTGCCTGCGTGCCTGTGTGCTGCTTCGTGCCTGCAGCTGCCTGCGTGCCTGTGTCCTGCCTGCGTGCCTGTGTGCTGCCTGCGTGCCTGTGTGCTGCCTGCATACCTGTGTGCTGCTTCGTGCCTGTGTGCTGCTCCATGCCTGTGTGCTGCCTGCGTGCCTGTGTGCTGCTTCGTGCCTGTGTGCTGCCTGCATACCTGTGTGCTGCCTGCGTGCCTGTGTGCTGCTTCGTGCCTGTGTGCTGCCTGCGTGCTGCCTGCGTGTCTGTGTGCTGCTTTGTGCCTGTGTGCTGCCTGCGTGCCTGTGTGCTGCTTCGTGCCTGTGTGCTGCCTGCATGTCTGTGTGCTGCCTGCGTGCCTGTGTGCTGCCTGCGTGCCTGTGTGCTGCCTGCGTGCCTATGTGCTGCCTGCGTGCCTGTGTGCTGCCTGCGTGCCTGTGTGCTGCCTGCGTGCCTGTGTGCTGCTTCATGCCTGTGTGCTGCCTGCGTGCCTGTGTGCTGCCTGCGTGCCTATGTGCTGCCTGCGTGCAGCTCTGCAATTTCATCCTAAGCTGAATCACCCCCATTGTTGTCATACAGTATAAATGTAGATCCCCTAGACAAATGTCAGTAATAGGTAATATCTCCAATAGCTGAATAGACTTTGAAATCTGTCGGTAGGGTGTTCTTAAATGTCCCAGATTCCACATGTGTCAAATCCTGTGCTGCATCTTCCTCATCATCTCTCCCCTGCAAATATTAAATGTGCGGAGTATCAGGGACTTCACAGGACTCTATTATACAGAGTAGGTAATGTATTGTTACTTAACCAGATGGTTCTATGGGGGTAAATTTACTAAGATTCGATTTTTTCCCGATTTGTCCCGTTTTTCAACTCGGATAGTATCGATCAAAAACGGACGTTTTTAACAGGATCGTTTTGATTGATGGTGTATTTGGTCGATCCTGTCCGTTTTGAAGTCCCGATTTCACCGCCCGAATTTCTCTCCCGAACAAGCAGGCTGCACATATCAGTGACATATGTGCAGACTGCTTTTTTATATATATATATATATATATATATATATATTTTAAGGGTTAATTTCTTAATAAAAACTTACGTGGGTTCCCCCCCAAAAGCCTAACCAGCCCCGGACCTGTCAGCCTGTCCCGGGGAACAAAACGAGTAGGGTTCCACCGTAATTTAGGTACCAGCACCTGGCTGCAGGGCCAGTCCTGGTTTTAAATATAGGGGGAAAAAAATTGCGTAGGGGTCCCCCTATATTTAAAACCAGTACTGGACCCAAAACCATATCCCGGAGACCCTATTACCAGGTCTCCAGGTCCAAAGCATTATCACCCCAAGCCACTCAGGCCAAGCCTGAGATCTCAGGGGAGGTGGGGACCCCATAAAAAAGGGGTCCCCCCTCTCCCGAACCCCAGGCTTGGTCTGAAGCCCGGGGCTCTTCCCCCTGGGCTGTGTGTACGGGGGTAATGGGGGAGGCCAAATAAAGTGTGACTATTGTATTTTACCGTGGAACTACAGGTGCCAGCACGCCAGCCATTTTTCACTTGTGGAACTACAAGTGCCAGCTGACATGCGGCACTTGTAGCTCCACTGTAAAATAAATAGTTAAAAAAACACATCACTCACACACCATAGAAAGTAGGTTTATTGCACACCTACCACACTCTCACATACTTACCTGCTGCCTGATGTTCACGTCCCCTTGTCAACAAAAAGTATTCATGGATGTACGTGCAAAAAACTTCCAATACTCACCTTTTGTCCCATGATGTTCTCCGCAGAAATCCATTATGGATCACGGACTCACTGTAAGTACATGCTGAAGCTTGTAGTTACAGTACGCGAATGACAAAATCACCCGACTTTAATGATAGTAAATTCCCGATTTGCAAATCGGGACCAAATTGAATTAGTACATTTACCCTGTGGTCTCTGTGCTGGTCCTGCTTGTCCCAGTGCCTTGGTCTGTAGGGCGGATAACAAATCAAATGGTTTTATTACAAATACATTAACAAGTGCCTGTGGTGTCTCTGTGAGAGTACAACTGGGCGTAGGGACAAAATAAGGTCCAATCAATGATAAAATTAAAGTTTAGCTGAAAGTACAAATGTTGGGCAGAGTGGTTGTGTCTCCTTCTATGGGACTGTGAGATTGTCCCATTTACCAAGCTTAGCTTTCCTGAACTGGGCCTCATCGGCTAGCACCATGTTTAAAAAGGATACAGGCTACAGGATTGCAATTTTTTCAGAGTAAGGTCCCTTAGTAACCTCAGGTTACTAACTTGATGGTCGCAGCTGGTAGTAAATTGATAACATTAGCTAATGCCTGACTATTTACTCTTCCCTGGAATGGGATATTATTGGAATCCTTGTCCCAGCAAGAGACTTAGGGGGTCATTCAGACCCGGTCGTTAGCGCCGATGCGCTCGGACCGGGTCGATGGCCCCCCACAGAGCATGTGCACGACGGCGCCGTCGTGTGCATGCGTGAGACCCGCTACGACCGACAGAGTCGGTCGTAGCGGGTCTCGATCCAAAGGGGGCGAGCTGTCGATGTTGATTGACAGCTCGCCCCGTTTGGAAGATGGGCCGGGGGGGTGGCAGCCCAAACGGGGGCGTTCCCATGGGAACGCCTACCGTTTGGGGCGGCCCCACTGACATCACTAGTGATGTCAGTGGAGAGCGTCCGGCTCAGACAGAGCCGAAAGCTCTCCAGGGCTTACGACAAGGGAGACCCTACCCTAGGGTCTCGTCGTAAGCCCCGATGGTCGCGATGGTCTTGACCATCGCGACCATCACCTTAGGCGGTCGTAAGGCTGTGGGTGTTAACCCACAGCCTTACCACCGCAATGGAGGACGTCTTGAAAATTCAAGACGTCCTCCCCTCATTCAGACCGACCGCACGCTCTGTGCGACCGGCTCTGAATGAGGTCCTTATTGTGTACCTTGTCTATATGCCTCTCTATCTGTTATGACATTGCCCCTGCCATATGTCATCCTGTCCTCACCATAAGACATCACTCATCTCCTGATATACTCTATGCTGCTGGGAACCCTGCTCCTCCCACCTTATGTAACTCAGTCTGTGACTTCCTGCTGCCTCCATTCCCTCCTCACATCATGTCACTGCCCCTGTCACATGCAGCCCTGTCCTCACTAACACATCACTCATCTCCTGATATACTCTGTGCTGCTAGGGACCCTGCTCCTCCCACTATATAACTCTCAGTCTGTGAGTTCTTGCTCCCCCCATTTCCCTGCTCAGTCCTCATATCATATCACTGCCTCTGTCACAAGCAGTCCTATTCTCAGTTACACATGAGTCACGTGGTCACTGACACAAAATCAGCTCTTTTTTTATTTTAATTCAATAATACATAATTTTCTATAAATACAGCCTATACACTTTTATAGAGTTCTCTTTTTAAGTATCAGAACTGAAGCATATAGTGGCTCACACATGCACGGAGACTGGCCTGGCAAAGCTGTAAGCCTTACCGTACTGGCACAGTACAGTATTACCGTGGCTGCCGGTTGGCGCTCACCTGCTTTTGGGAGATTTTTTTTTTTATAAATTGCGGAGATACTGTAAGTGATTTTTGACTACTTATCACCAGAATTGGGACATTCAATGTAACACAAGTTACTGAGATAGCGAATCGGCTGTCATGAAATGTATTGATTTCATTCAGTTACTAGCAATGGGCATTCGCCATGTGCGGCCAGTCACTCACACAGTGGTCAGTGGTCATCAGAAGTGGACAGATCAATTCAGTGTTTGCCACTCAGTTTGTGTCATTAGTCTTCAGTTCTGAGAGGTTGTTGCAGTTTCTGTAAATAAGCTTGTAGACAGGAAGTATGATTTCCATTGGGTAAATAATCCCCCGCCACAATGGCAGCTTTATATCAAATATCTACGGTATAGATAAGTTCTTAAATGCCTCATTTATTAATGAGTTTTATCTTTCACAACGAGTTTTAAAACTCATTTCGTATGATAATGCTGCTCCAGCCAATCAGCTCCCAACTGTCATCTGTTTGTAAAATGACAGTTGGTTGCTGATTGGCTGGATCATCATTATCATACACAACAAGTTTTATCACTTGTTGCGTATGGTAAAACTCGTTCATATATGGACCACTAAACTTTTAAAATAGCCGCGAGGGGTGCGAATTGCCGTTGCAACGGCATTAAAACGCCGGCAATGGACCTGCGCCTCGCACCCTTTGCGGACCGATCTGAGACCGAGATTCGCAGAATTTTGCTCGCAGCCCTATGGGGCTGCAAACAGAATTCCGCAAGTCCAGGCTGCCGTAAAGTGCAGCCATTGCCGCGATGACTCGGGCCAGCGAGATCATCGTGGCTAATAGGATCGACCCCTATGCGTTACTAGTTCTTCATGCTCAGGATTTTATAAAGGCCCCTTTAAACATACTTTGGTGAAAGGTCTATTAATATAAATTTGTATAATGTCTGACCATTTACGTTATACAGTAGTACGTACTGTTCTTGTTTATTTGTTTTGTGTGGATGTTTTTGCCTCATGTTATGGCTGTTTATATCAATTACCGCTTTAGAGTTCATTCATATGCAAAGTACTAAGTATGCACTCAGAATATTTCCATTCATTATCTCATTCATTCCAAGAGACTGCGCTTCAGAAGCATTTAAATCACTTTGGGGAAGATTTATCAAAGCTTGGAGAAAGATAAAGGACTAACCAATCAGCTCCTGTCATTTTTCTTATAAACACAGCCTGACGGGTTGGGTACGGAGCACTCGCAGGCTGAGCCACGCCCTGAATTCTGTCGCGACGCACATGTTTTTTGTGGCCATCTCCCGATGCCGTCCACAAACCGTCCCTGTCTGTCAATCATTTTGCGAATAAACCCTCACTGCGAGCAATATCTGTATTGATGCTTGACGCACGTGCAGACTATGGTAATCGCTCAACTGTCTTAAATATCGCTCTCCGAGCTTTGAAAAACCTCCTTCATTATGAACTGCTGTAAACTTATCGGGCCCATATACTAGAATACATTGTTATGGCTGCAAAATGTACAAGTTTATGAGGTAAGAAAACGCATCGCTAATATTCAATGCCAACACATAGCAAGAACTTATAACCTAGGGCCCTATTTATCAATATTAGTTTTACTAAAAAGAATGTGAAAAAGGGGTGTTTTGTTTTCATACTCTTTTCACATTATTTTAGTATCACATAAATGTATTAAAGGGCAATTAGAGTAGTTTTCATGAAAAACTACTCCAAGCCCTTTATTTGCATATTAGTAAGCAGATCACATTTCCCATACTTGTAATAGGAAATGCGATCTGCCTGCAATGTACTAAAAATAAATTGTAACAAATTAACGAGGGCAGCCCTGTGATAATAACGCCATCTCCATTATCAGGGCTTTCCCCGGGTTCCACGACTCCTGCTCTGCTATGACAGGCAAAGCAGAGCCGGGAGCCGGCCCCGATGATCATCTAAATAGATTATAGAATAGAATATTAGTCAGGCTTCATGAATATTAGCCAGGCAGTTTTGAAATGCAATCCATTATAATTTGTTTACACGTTGGTATCTTGTGTTTGCAGTACAGCGGAAAATGGCAGGTATGGAGCGACCGTGATGCCTAGGACGTGGACTTTATATGAGCAAAGCATTTATGTGTTGTAATGAAAATACAAAACTGGTGTTTGTCTTAGTAAAATAACCTCCATTGGCGCATCTATAATGGGTGCGCAGTGTGCCTGCCTCAGGGGGGACCCACACCATACACCATACACCAATGTTTAAAACTTATCAGCCTACAGAGTCCCACATCGGTGCTGCAGCACAAATCACTGGGAAAATGGTGCGGCGGCCATGTTACTGAAGACCTGCGCATGGGCTGATACAATGTCAGAGCCGACTGCACTGCAGAGAGGAGGGGGCCCGAGTGGTCTGTACACTGGCCCCTAGTGGCGTAACTATAGAGGGTGCAAGGGGTGTGCTTGCTATGTGGTCCAGCGGCTTAGGGGGCCCACCAGCCCAGCAAGCAGCACCCTGCCAAGTACATTGCCGATGTTATTTTTAATCAGGCGCCGGTCGTGAGCCAATAGGAACTCGGCTGCTGGTCCGCAAGTTCCGATTGGCTCACCACCGGCGCCTGATTAAAAATGACATAGGCGCTCCTCTGATATGTCTCTCACAAGAAGCTGGGAGGAGGCGTGGCTATGATGACATCCCCGGACCACGGCCACGCCTCCTCCCAGCTTCAGTGAGGAGAGATAGAGCGCAAACGCAGGATTGCTAGACGGGGGTTTCCAAATGCGTGATTTTAGAGCGAGTCTGGCCAGTCCATGAAGGGGCAGAATTAGTACTTATCCAGCTTTAATATGCGTCATACAATGTGTATTGTGTGTCATAATTCCAGCATATACAGGATCACAGTAAGTCATTTGATGCGGCAGTAAGCCATCCTGCCTGAGCTGAATGTTTTTATTTTAGATGTGGGCACCATTCCAGGGCATGGGAGCAAGTCCCGGAGTCTGGGGGAGCAGCAGAAGAACGTAGCACTTCCCTGGACATACAGTATATGTACATATTGGGCTCTATAGCAGTGCATCCCTAACAGTGCATGTTTTCCAGATCTCCTAGTTGGTGCACAGGTTATTTATTACTGGCTGATACATTTTAAAAGATCCACAGGTGGCGCTAATTATTTCATTTGTGATACTGAGAAGAACATGCAGCACTAGAAAATTCTATTATATTACTATTTGTACAGTGGTCATAGTATGTGTTGGTGAGGGGGGTACCAGGCAGACGGAAACCCCCCCTGCGTTTGCCTATGCGCGGCGCGCTCAGGACGATGTAAGTAGTGCGGGGATGGAGGAGGGGGGGCTGGGAATAGGTAGACCTATGGGGACCCCGGGGAAATTTTGCTATGAGGCCGCCATACCTCTGGTTACGCCCCCTGCTGGCCCCCTCCTTTCTTAAACCACCCTTGCTCCAATCTTATGGTTTACTGGATATTCATAGAGGAACGAAGACAAATACTGTAAATGTGCTGGATGTGCGCTACATACATTTGTGCGTGGAAAGTCAATTTTGTGCGATTTATATTACGTCATGTTTTCCTTCACTCAGTTATCTGCGTCAAATGAAAAGATGTCTTTGTTTTCCAGATACAAGAAGAATACTACAGATTATTCAAAAACGTGCCGTGTTGTTTTATGTGTTTGAGATAAGCAGATGGACCGGCCGCCATTTACAGCGAACCTTTGTGCCAATGCAGTTATGAGATCTCCCCCATGACGCAGAGACGCAGTATAATGATGGATGGAATTGCGCTTTGTAGCTGAGGTTGCAGTATACATCTGTAATAGGCTGTAGGACATATCTTTCTGTTGTTTATTCCCTTTAGATTGCTTCCGCATGATAATCATTCATAGCATACAGTATACAAGCCACAAATACTGCTGTCATATTTGTATGAGCGTGGTGCATTATGGGACTTGTAACCCTTAGCAACCAATCAGAATTAAGATGGCATTTTTCCAGCACAGTTTAGAAAGTGAACACTAACATTTCATTGGTTGCTCTGGGTTACAGCACAATTGTACATAATGCTCAATGTGAATTAGTAGGCCCCAATCCCTCCTGTGCAGGAAATGCGATATACTGTACTGTACCTTTTGGGTTTTTTACAATGTGCAATATGTTATTTAACAGAGCAGGTCATCCATATACCATGGACGAGATGTATATTTTATATTTACTGAATGAAGTGGACAGAGATCAATAAGAAAGAGGAATAATTCTGAAAACTGTTGCATGGGGACGGTACCACCATCACAATTGGGACTGCATTGTCCGACAGTTGGGAGGTGTGTCTCACTCGAGGACGCTCTGCGCAGGGAACGATTGCCGCACGCCCCTTCCACCTGGTGAAAGTGTGATTGGAAGGGGCCTGAAGCGGACACGCCCCCTCTGTGATCTGGCCATGCCCCCTTGTCCCAATCTCTCTGCAAATATTGAGCAGTATGGACTAAAATATTGTACGTTGTGTAATAGGTTCCAAGACGAAGGAACCAGCGTGATTTTGGGGGAGTTCGCCGCAATCAGTAATGAGGCTGGTTATTTATATTTAGTATATTTAGCTGCTTGCAGATTCCACCATCTTAGAACCTATTACATTACACAACAGAGGATTACTAAAATCCTGGATGATGTCTGTTGTTGGGTCTTTGGGACTTTATACACTGTGAGCCTGATTTAGAACTTAAGGTCATATAAACAGGAGCAAAACAGGAGCAATTTAGTCCTGGACGCACCTTTTGCATGCCGGGTAAATGCTGGCTGATTCAGTATGTAAAGAACCAATACTGGTTTCACCTTCATTTTTAGAAGATAGAACACTCCCTTTCCAAAATACAGGGGTCTATTTACTAAGCTTTAGATGGAGATATAAAGTACCAGCCAATGAGCTCCTGCCATACCACAGGCTGCGTTTGAAAAATTACACTTAGGAGCTGGTTGGCTGGTACTTTATCTCAATCCAAGGAATAGTAAATAGATCCCGTAATCTCTGCACATTTTAAACTGCCCCACCCGCAGCGCAGCCTGTTTTCTTTCATTATTTATTACCAGTTATTTATATAGCGCCCACATATCCCACAGCGCATTACAGAGAATATTTGTCCAGTCACATCAGTCCCTGCCCCAGTGGAGCTTACACTCTATATTCCCCATCACATGCACACATACACACACTAGGGTTAATTTGTGTTGGGGGCCAATTAACCTACCCGTATATTTTTGGAGTGTGGGAAGAAACCGGAGTACCCGGAGGAAACCCACGCAAGCACAGGGAGAATATACAAACTCCACACAGGTAGAGCCGTGGTGGGAATCGAACCCAAGACCTCAGTGATGTGAGGCAGTAATGCTAACCATTACAAGGTCTGATGCTGTATGTTTTGCTCTTACTTTAGATGTGCTCCTAACTCTGAAGCAGGCCCCCGTGGCCACATTGTCTCATTTTGTCCTAGACACCAGCAGATTATTGCATCTCTTCAAAAATTTAAATTGTGTGTTTTCCACTTCCAGATGCCCAGTGCCGTACATTGCCCAGTGACGTATTGCCCTGTGACGTATTGCCCTGTGACCTATTGCCCAGTGACGTATTGCCCTGTGATGTATATTGCCCTGTGTGTATCCTGCTGTAACATTTAACTATATAAATTATCCTGACTACACTCCGCACTTTCCAGTGATTTTACTCAAAGAGGCAGAATAGTTTATTGTATGTTGTCCCTGGATACGACCCAGCTCTGCTGTGTCCTCTATATTGTGCTATGTTTCATATCCCCAAATAACATACAAAAACATGATGTACCCGATGATGTATATGCATGGCTGAAACACAAAGAGGAAAGACAAAGCAATGTATTTAGTAAAGGTTACAGAAGAGCATGCACAGGCCAATATAAGAAAGTCCTTCCAATGGCTATTTACTCCTTTCACAACAACCCAGAAAATAATAATGTAAACGTCAATAAAATCTCTGTGGTTGAAATAAGTCATTTAATTAAAATCTAGTGATGCTTCCTTTATCTCTGCTTACACAGAGTGTTATAAATGATCAGAACAGAATTAATTTACACATATTCAGCATTCGTACAGCTTACGTTGTTTTTGGATGCATGGTAAAATAAAAAAGGTTGATTTGTATATTTTGCACAGCTAGGGGGCGCCATTCTCATGTAGGCCCCTGCATTATTTTATACCAGTCTGCTTATTATTCTCAATGTTCGGCGACTCCTCCATTTTAATTATGCACCCAACCAGATCTATAATAAAGATATTTAAGAAATGTTACCCTACATGAGGAGGGTTAAATTGTACAGCGGAATGTAATTACTACGTCCATGAGTGGTCCTGCATGGTACTGTACAATAGGGATGGGTATGGGCTGGCACATTTGATCAAAGGTTGCCAAATCTTTCTTTGTATGCTCAGGAGATAAATCAGTTTTTCATGTGGTTTAGTGTGTTCTAAACTCTGCGATTGCAAACAGAAGACAAATTTTACAATATGTCGCTCGGTCTTAATTTATAACAATAACATTTCTCAGTATTCATGAAGTAAATGGACTCTGAGATCCAATATTTATAGGAAAGCTGCCAATGTATTCACTAGGAGCAATCCCCGGCCTTTGCTGAGACCTGAGTCACTGCGCCCCTCATTCATAAGTGTTTCCACTTGTTCCTTGGCTGAATATTAGTTCTGACCTCAGCGGCGTATAGATGAAGTGTCCACTTGTATCATGTATGTCACAATAACAGCATTTACTGTATCAGTCCATTTACTGTATCTATAAATGCGCCAAATTATTTACAATAAAATAGACATCAATAAGAGAATCACTTTGTAAAACCTACAGTTTATTATTTTTTTTTTTAACAAAGAAATGTTTATAGAATATATTTATAAGAATATATTTTAATAGTTATTTGCAGTTGAATTGTTATTATTTTCTATACTTGAGTAGTACTTTATTTACTGGTAAGTGACAGCTGAAAACCTATCAATTTGCATTAAAACAAAGGCTACAAATTCAAAAGATATTTACAAGATAATGAAAATTACTGTTTACCGCTCTGCGAATGTAAATGAGGCAAACTGCGTCTGGCAGGCGGGCAATAACCATTAGCGCATGGGAACCTTGAGAGATGCAGTATCAAGAGCTATGTTAATTTGGTTGAACCCGTTGCATAACGCACCGTCCTATTTATATGTCATGTTTGATTGAAGAACTACAGGAAGAGGACAAACACTTAACCTAAGGCAATACCTGTACTGTCAATCAATGTTAAAGGCACTTTAAAGCTTTTTCTCTGAACCCCACTAATAGTGATCATTTGTTTTGCATTTATATATCTGCAACCCCAGCGCCAAATGAACAATGTACCCCACTTATGGCACTTCTCCTTGTTCTCCAGGGGCATCTGTTATCCATTTCACCCAAGATGGCATTTATTGGTGCCGCCCCATCACACTAGTCCCCCCCAACCTCGTGTTGCGACCATTTCTGCCGACACTGGTTTGCAGCGATCTGAGATAAGACTCCTGGGAGGAATGAGCCCCCTGCGATCAGCCTGCGCTGTAACCGATTTTGCTGATCTGCGAACCTGAGTTTCCATACAAGCCTCTTGCTGGGCTATGTTTGTGCTGGGCTATGTTTGATAATTGCAGATGTAAATGTTTGACGAGTAATACAATTTGCCAGCATAGTGTACAGATTAGGAACAATGGTCGCAAGAAGCGAGCGCCCGCTCTGAATGAGGACCGGCGCTTGACTTCAAGTGCGGCCTCCTGGTCACTAGCTAAGCTGTGGGTTACCACCCACAGCTTTAGCGACCGACCAGGTTGATGGTCGCGATGGTCAAGACCATCGCGACCATCAGGGGCTTGATACGAGACCCTAAGGTTCGGTCTCGGCAACCGCAAGCCCCAGGGAGCTTCCTGCTCTGATCGAGCAGGAAGCTCCCCACTGACATCACTGTTGATGTCAGTGCGGCCGCCCACAAAACGGCAGGTGTTCCTTAAGGAACGCCTCCATTAGTGAAACCACCCCCCTGCCATGCAAACAAAACGGATCGAGCTGTCGATCAACATCGACAGCCGCCCCTTTTGTAGTGAGCTCCAGAGCGAGAGAATTTCTCTCTCGCTCCGGGACTTGCGGACGCGCAGTGCGGCCACTGCGCGTGCGCAGGGCCTAAACATCAACCCAGTTGCGAGCACTTAGCGCTTGCGACCGGGTCTGAATGAGGTCCAATGACTTTAGATGTTTAGTTGTAAATTTTGTTTGCAGATTCAAAATGACAGATTAGGTGTAAATGACTACATTAATTTTAGTTGAGTGTAGATGAGTGTTACATTTTAGCTGCAGACTGCTACAATGTGGCCACTTGCTCACGGGAAGAGAAAAAAAAACAGATGAAAGTTTTGTCATTTCTGAAAAATCTAAGAATATTGGGAATCTTTAATGACAGATCCACCCTATGTATTTGTGTAACTAAAATATAAAAAATGTTAATGTTTTAAGGCCCCTCTGCTGTATCATTTATCTCTATGTTATAGGTTTCTTTAAAGGTGTGAAGCGATGGCATGCCTCCATACGATTACTGCCAGTTAGGTGCTGTGCTCCTCACCCATTGCGTGTGTGGGGACCCTTGCCCCAATTTCTGCTGTCTATGGTCACTTGGCTGAAAAGTCAAAGAATTTCAGTGGATATAGTGAATGCAGCAAACACGAAATATGAAGGAAGAGCAATATCTCCGCCCTGAAGCCACATTTACCAGACTCCGCGGTACCCTACCCTTTCGGAATCGGTGTTCCACGTCCAACCCCTCCCTTGGGCAGTGCCGGATTAACAGCAGGATAGGGGGCCGCCACACTAGGCTACATCACCAGCATTGGGGTGACAATGACGTAATGTGAACTGGAGTTTCCATGTGGCATAATGTGAACTTGGGGCACTACAGTGTGTTTAACACATTTGTTGTGCTAGGAGCATTTACACATTATTATTTTTAATCATCACTATATCATATTGACAGTTTTAGTGGTAGGAGCCCCCATCAATGAGTTGCTCAGGTGCCCCTTATAAATCTTATTGCCGGGTTACATGGTAAGAAGGGGCTCATCAGCCGGGCTTGTATAGAATTTGCGCACTGCCTTTAATAACAGCAAGTGATGCAGAATTTGGAATTCACAGGTGGCTCTGTAGAGTGTGTTTCTGTATTGGAACGTTTATATCTTTAAATGCTACAAAATTTATACTGACACAGGTCATGTTTTAGCCGTAAGCCTGCTTTAAATCGCCCAAGGAAATTCCAACTATTTAACTATTAATTATAAAGACATGGACAGTTCAGCGAAAAACATTTACTTGTGACAAAACATTTTCAGCTAGATATATATATATATATGCAGTATGTGCTTGTTGTACTTAAATGTATTGTATGTGTTTTATACTTGTTGAAAATAAAAAGTGTTTTGCTGTCTGTCTGTATTATTGCTAATAGTGAATTAATGTTAAAATTAAGTTGCTACAGATTGCGAAACAGAGGCATTTTTATAATGGGGGAAACTCTTGCACCTCAGGAATACATCGAGGGCCTGATTCAGAGCCGCTCGTAAGCGGCCGCTCGTTCGCTCCGAGCGATGTTCGCACAACTGGGCATGCGTATGGGTTGTAATACACATGCGCGAACCAGTCATTGCGGTCGGAAATTGTGTGCTCGCAAAATAGCGAATGCCTGCTAATTTGAGTGACAGAATGAGGCGTTTGTGGGTGGTAACAGGGGAAGGTGCTTGAAAATGGGGAGTGGAGATCCAAACGCAGGCATGCCAAATGGTCAAAACGGGCGTTTTAAGGGTGTGCATAATTAACAAAGCAGCGTCATCGACCACGTCACTTGGTTGTTTCTTAGCCTGAACTGTTCGCATGATTGCGGTAGGAAAATCCTACCACAAGCACTGCGAGCAGTTCATACGCCTTTCGATGTACTCGATTAATCAAATAAATAGTGGAGATGACGTAGGATGCGAGCGGCCAGGGGGCGTCTTTACAAAATAGCGAACACATATTTTGTTCGCTCGCTCAGACATAGAGGAGTCAACAGACCGCAAAGAGCGAGCGCTCAATTTAAATAGCCGGACCCTTTTTCTAAACAAGCGAGCGCAAATAGCGTCCGGCTCTGAATCAGGCCCTGAGTTTGGAATATATACATATAGTAAGTGCTATGTTATTGTCTGTGCACAGAGACGCTCAATCATTCACTATGGATCCCTACGCAGACGGTAAATCTGTACCTGCCATAGGTTTGCTGCAAGTTTCCATGGTGCAACCGATGGTGGCGTCTAAGTATGTACTAGGCAGTATTACTGCGAGTACGGACGCTGGCATCTTATTCCTTACACCTCACACCCTTCCATCCATGTTTAATATTTACATCTCCGAAGTCCCTCATCGGCGCTGCAGTAGCAGTGCAAATCGCCAGGAATAGGTTGCGGCAGCCATTTTCCTGGAGATTTGTTCATGCTCAGTAGAGGTGTCTCTGGGAACATGACGCGGGCGCCATGATACTGGAGACGTGCCACGTTACCGGAGACAATGCCAGAGTCTACTGCACCACAGAGGTGAGGGGCCCGCACGGAAGAGTCTGCACTCGGGCCCCCTCCTCTGTTAAACCACCCCTGTGTCTAATCCTATGTATCTGAACATTTTAAAAAAATAATAATAATACTTACCATTAGGGGCGTCAGAACGATATTATGTTGGGGGGGGCAACATAAAATTGTTCCGGCACCACGCCCCCCCCCTCTCTACCATCCCCTAAACGGCGGCCTGCAGTCTGTCAGGGGCTGTGCTTTATAGTAATAGGCTGCGCAGCCCCTACACTGTGCAGTGCAGGAGTTGTGCAGCCTATTACTATAAAGCAGAGCCCCGACAGATCATGGTCGCTGCTCCTTTGAAATGTTTTTGGGGGTCACCCCCTTGCCCCCCACCCCCCACCCGTTCCGACGCCTATGCTTACCATAGCGGTGTAACGGGCAGAGATCTCTGAGATATCATGGCTCTGTAATTGTGCAGTTGGTTTCAATACATTAGTAGGACAAAGGAAATGTAGATGAATCTCCCGGCTTAATACATTGGAAGAGTGAAGATCACACGTATTAAAGGATTTGCTGAGGCTTCTGTTTATTTTCTCAGAGAAGTGTGAGCAGAATTACTAAACAACACAGCGACAGGCACAAAGCTTGTATCTGTGTTTGTATTCAATGTCGCTAACCGGCTGCGAGAGATCCTATTTAATGCATTGTCAGAACGCTGCGTTGTCGCTTTCTTCTAGATATCTTTAGTGATAATTAGGATTTTAGAGCACACATGTAGACATAACATGAGAGGATAAATATAAACTGTCACAGTAGCCTTGTGGCGCGGCGTCTAGGGAGAACCGTTGTGTGTCTATAGTCACATTTGAGTAATATAGTATATACTGTCTATCGCTATTTGCGATTCAAATAATCTGTTCAGCATCTAGGAAGCCCAGAATAAGAGACACCGCAGCGCAGATTTCTAGATGTATTTCTTATACATTCTGAGGTCCGTCATCTCCTCATTGGACCAACAAGACTTCATTAGTACCGCATTCAAAAGTATAAAATAATAATCTTGAGAAAATAGAAACTATTGTATATATTTAAAAAAAAGGTTGCAATAAATTGGGCATGTGAGGAATAACAACTGGCATATCTTAAATAAACACCATTCTTCAGTCATATATGCAAGAATAAAAAATTTATCTTGTTACCAAATGTCCTACAAAATCATACACCAGGCATATATATCCCCGAAGGGAAGATACATGTAAATCCCCAGGTATCACGAATGGTGTCTGTGAGTTACCTGTCTCGGTATACAATCGGGAAACCAGCTGCCTTAATACCGACAGCCGGCTTCCTGACTGTCATATCCCGGCGAGGGTGAAATGCCGGGCGTCTAGATGTAGATGCCTGACATTTCCCCGACGCCGGGAGAACGGCGCCCGGCATCCCGATCGAAGGGTTGCCGGGAGCCGCGAGCGGACAGCCACGCGGGGGGAGGGTTAGGTTTAGGGCACCCGGGGGGGACTTAGGGTTAGGCACCCCTCCGGGAGGGTTCGGGTTAGGCTAGGGGGAGGGAGGGTTAGCGTTAGGCACCCCCCTGGGGGACTTAGGTTTAGACAGTGGGGAAGGGGGGGTTAGGGTTAGGCACTTAGAGGGGGGGATTAGGGTTAGGCACTTGGGGGGAGGTTAGGTTTAGAGACCCCTAAGGAGGGTTAGGGGGTTAAGTTAGGTTAGTTTATACTTACCTTAGAGATGATCGGGATTTCCAGCGCTGTTGGGCTTCTGCTGCCAGGAACTCTGCTTTTGTAGGCCAGGCGCTGCCGGGAATCGAACCGCCGGCCATGCGGCCAGCGGTATTTCATACCGATTCCCTTGTCACAGGTGATGAGTGAGATTCAACAGAGACCGACATGACTGGAACCACAGATGACGTAGATAGCTCTATTGCAAGATTTATGCAGAAGTGAGAACTGCCTTTGATGATGAATGACAGGAACTTGGAGGAACCGGACTGGGACCGGCAGGAAGACTTGTTGAGTTGAACTGGTGAACTTGGAACTTGACTCTGGACTGGAATAACATGGATTGAACTGATGAACTTGGAACTTGACTGGTTGACTCTGGACTGGAATAACATGGATTGAACTGAAGAACTTGGAACTTGACTCTGGACTGGAATAACGTGACAATGGCTGAAGGGAAATCAGGTAATGCTGAGACGAGGGCTCAACAGGGTAATCTGGAAATGGTGTGACAAAGGCTGGAACTCAGGTGCAGGCTGGATAGGGTAATTGGTAATTACAGGTTCAGGAAGGAATGGGTAGGTTTGGGATTTTAGGTTGAGGGAGGGAGTGGGTAGGCAGAAGGAGCAGGAGTTGATCCACAGCAGGAAGTACGATGCAAGTTTGCAGGGTGCCAGGGACCAACCAGGAGTAGGGCTAGCAGCAGAGCACAGGACTAAGGTCAGAAGCAAAGGAACTCACTTATAGCTGAAGCTGAAAACACAGGAGTTGCACTGGCCTGGAAACTTTCAGGATTACTGGATTGCCAGGTATTGCTGTAGCAGGACATCTGGATTGCCAGGTATTGCTGTAGCAGGTTTTCTGGATTGCCAGGTATTGCTGTAGCAGGTTTTCTGGATTGCCAGGGGAGATGAACTGGTCTGGGAACCAGCAGGTTTTCTGAATGCACCAGGGGTTGCTGTCAGCAAGAGCCAGGGATGCACTTGTACACAGAAACAGCACGAACCATACACCATGGGAAGTAATGAGATGTTCAGGCCCAGAATGCTATGAGGGGAGGATATATATACCCTGGGTCTAGCTGCAATTGGTGGATATGGACAGATGGTCTGGTAGTAGCATTCTGAGTGGTGGAAGGCACAACATGCAGAGGGAGTACTCATCTCTGCAGCACTGAGAATCAGAACCACACCTGTGATTCCAATCAAGACTAGCAATGCTCACAGACAGAGGAGAGCCCAGGTGAAAAATCAGTGTGGAAGGGAATGCATACAGAGAAGTGCTGCAGCCAGCATGATCAGAACAGGTCCTCCAGGCAAATTACACATACAGATCCATGGAGACAGTTGGCAGTGGTAAGTCAACAGGCAAAAGGTGAAAACTAGACAGGTTTGTGATACCATGCAATAAATGCCATGCGCCAACCAATGACTAACAACATATACAAATCTTTTGGGAAGAGGTGGTTAGGTATATTAGGCAACACAATAGGCACCTTTTTCATAAAGGCACCAGCATCTGTATATACATCAAAGGCTAATGCTGCTCCTCACCTCTATGGGGAGAATACAAGTGTGGGCGGGCAGAGTCGCCGAGGGGAATTCAAGTGTGGGCACGCAGAGCCGTCGGGGGAATTCAAGTGTGGGCACGCAGAGCCGTCGGGGGAATTCAAGTGTGGGCACGCAGAGTCACCGGGGGAATTCAAGTGTGGTCGCGCAGAGCCTCCGGCGCGGACATATCTAATCCCAGCAGAAATTACCGAAAAGTGACCCCTTTCAGCGCTCAAATGGGACTTTTTCACTGGCACAACAATGTCTTGTCATTTTGACGGGCTTCTGGCTACTCAACATTCCTACAGTAAACAACAATAAATACGCCTCTCCAGCCGATGTGGGACTTCGGAGAGGTAAGTATTAGGAAGTATGGGTGGAGGATGTGTGGTGTGGGCCCCCTTGGACCCAGGGGCCCATGTGCTCCGCATGCCCTGTACCCATTATAGATACGCCCCTGCGACCACCCATGGACATGGCAGCTACTAGATTGCTATTTAAGTTGTACACAAGCTGGCTGGAAGCAACAAAATAACAAAATGTGCTAGCACACAAAGACTGTACTCAGGAAACCACAAATAAAACACATAAAATTCATGTATAATATACAATCAGCAAAAAGTCTATTAGAAATGAACAAGTCCAATATCAAACGCAATTCGATTCCTACATGGGCACTTCCCAGTGGTGTCATGAGGGGGGTGCGGGTTGACTTCAATGGTGAGAACCGCAAAAGTAACCTTAAGTAACCTTTGCGGTTCTCACCATTGAAGTCAATGGTGGGACCCGTTCATTGGCTGAGAGGCGGAAGGCTTGTCTCTCTCAGCCAATTGTCCTATAAGGTCAATTCATTACCATAATACAATTGGGTGGTCTACGAATGTCTATGTATCCGAAAACATGCTACCAGCCGGTTACAGGTAATGTCGGCGGAGTTTTAGACATCGAATGGAGCAAAGTCGGCAGAGTTTAGCCTTTAGTAAATTCCAAATATGCATTGAACGGACGAATTTGCCCCATTCCATGTCATTCGACCTTAGTAAATTTACCCCATATATATATATATATATATATATAAAAACCTGACAACCACACAAGACATGTTAAGTAAACAAAATCCTTTATTTAATACAAGTAGAATTTGTGTAATAAAAAATTTTAAATACACAATGATCGCAACCACAGATAATTATTCACATAAACAATATCAATTGTGATAATTAAAAAGTTCAATGACCCTCTATAAATATAGAATGCTGCAGATAATAGGTATATGTAGGTTGGATCGTTATCCATAAAGTCCCCACACTAGTATATACTGTATAGGTATATATAGTATATATAAGCTAAATTATTAAGTCACGTACTGTAAGTCACAGATTTTGTGGAACTACAAGTCCCAAAGGAAGGTATGTTTTTGAATGTACAGTACTGTACAGTTCTGGACTGTCTATGTGGAATGTGGAGTATAGTAACCAGAAAAACCCTGGCTGTTTTTTCTGCTCTCAAGTCTGGCGTGTCTCAATTGTGGCGAGTCCCTCTCAGGTACAGGTACAGATAGGAAGCTCCAATGCCCACATTAGTCGGTATATGCGGAGATAAAATCTGCAGCAAACAGCTGGTTTACTCAGTTTTATCTGCATGCCTTGAATTACTGACGCGTTTCACCTACACACATGAGGCTTTAGCAAAAAGCCTATTTATCTATTCCATTGACACACACACACACTAGGGTTAATTTGTTTTCAAAAGCCAATTAACCAACTACAGTAGTATGTTTTTGGATTGTGGGAGGAAACTGGAGCACATCCGAAAGAAACCGCTTTATCTCTCTCCAAGCTTTGATACATCTCCCCCAGGGTCTTGAGGACCAAGTTTGGGAACCACTGATGGGGACAATGATAACTTAACTAAAATGACTGAAAATGTTCCCTGCTTATCTCATGTATAGGCAAGTTATTGAAGTCAGATATCCATTTTGCCTAATATTATTACTGCTTGCCCTAATCGTTTGTAAGTCATTTCTACGCCATTGAATGTATATATTACCTAGCTCGCTGAAACCCCCCTTGCCCCCCACTGGCTCCCGATTTCTATGCTATTATGTCCTCCCCTGGCTCATCTGTATAATCCACACTTATACAGTATATGCCTGAAACATGCACATTACTGGGAAAGGTGTAGTTGATCAATTTGTATATGAATTTGAGCGATATCTGTGAGCTATTTGATTTCTACCAGATGTGTTTTATTTTTAGGAAATTACATCTTGAATTGATATACACATGTTAACACGGTGTGTTATCACAGTGTGATGCACAAAATTACATTTGCAACAACTATAAAATCCTGGAATAATAGTGTATGATGTGCTCATCTGGACTGAATTACTTAAGAAATAGCTTTATTCAAACTACCACGATGGTCTCTAAACTCTGCTAAATGATCATGGCCACTCTCAAGACAATAATCCTCATTTAATCCAAACCATGGTGGAGGGGGAATGCTGATGAGATCCCTGTGGGAGTGTACACAATGCAAGTTAAAGACCCTCATTTAAGGCCTTATCCAGCAGTGCACGCTAGTGATGATCGGGAATCTGCGCAGACGACAGACCCCGTTTGTGGGCGGGGAGGGGGCGTGTCTCCGTCGGCTGATGGAGATTTCCTGGCTTCTTCCTCTCATCTGCGGCGGCCGGCTGCCTGACCCCAGGGGTCACCTTAGCCGGCCGATGATCCGCAGAGTATCCGATGCTTCGTTGGACAGTGCAGCTCGGATATGTAATGCAGCAGGACGCGTGATGCTTGCGAGCAGCTTTGCAATTCCGTCTGAAGCTGAATCAGACCCTTAGTTCACATTTATGAAACTCTCCCCCCCCCCCCCCAAAAAAAAAAGAAATCAATGAATAAGGAATTTCTGAGTATGCGTTGGTGAGTTTCGTTCTATAGGGATGGCTCCCATTTTGGTAATGCAGAGACCCGTGATGCCATAATGTGAAGTGATGTTTTTCTAAATTCTTTAAATTCAATCCATGCTTCCTATTGGTTGAAGACTACCGGAAATGATACAGTATATAAATATTTATTTCTCTAATCAGTGCTAATTCTTAGGTACCAGGAGCCTGCATTGTAGGGGCATCACACAGTGAATGTAGCTATTTTGTGAGCTGGAATGATATTTACCATGACATGAATTTATTCATTATAAATCAGTATCATTGGTCTAATGGAGCAAGCTGGTTTGTTATCGAATAACTAAAATCTATTGGGATGCAATGTATCACTGGCAGCTAAAGACATAATAGAGGCAGATTGGCCTGTACACAGGCAATGGGGAAACTTTAAAATCTGAAGGGAGATGTATCAAGCTTTGGAGAGAGATAAAGTGTAGGAGTTGCCCGTAGCAACCAATCAGTTTCTAACTGTCATCTCATAGACTGTGCTAGATAAATGACAGATGCTGATTGGTTTATTTGGGCAACTTTTCCACTTTTCAGTATCGTTTTCCAAGGCTTGATATATCTCCCACTTCAAGGGGTAAAGCTGGTTCTCCGAAGATGCCCAGGTGGGACTACCATATTTATGGTCATTGCAGGGGTGGGTTGAAGCTGAGAGGTCCTGAGCTCAGTTGTCTAAGGCACAGCTTGGAAAATGTCTCAATTTAGCAGCCCCCATAGAGACCTGTGGGGGATAATTTTGCAACCGAAAATGGTGAGACCACAGCAGATATTGGAGACAAATGCTGCAGTTTCCCCTTATTAAATTCTAGGAATACTACATTCCCGCAATATCCCATTGGTAAATAAACTCTTAAGTGTGACTGAAAAATCATCTTGAACCATTGTCATTATACACAACCCATGCCTTTCGGGTGATACCTCAGGGGTAGGTGCTGACAGTCCCAACAAGTGGAGATGTTGCCCATAGTAATCAGACTGGAATTATTTTATAGAGTGTACTAGGTAAATAATACTGTTGCTAGTCCTCTTTAGTAGGTTTGATAAATCTGTCCCATAATTCCTCTAATATTAGGCAGAAGCCTCCTCTAAATTTACAGTATGTGAATTAGCTTTTCTTGGGTAATATCAGTTCTCTAGCTCCTGTGAATTACTAAAGCGCTCTTAGATGATCTTACAGTAGGTAATTATAAGTCTTATTGTTTGTTTGTATTATTATTATTATTATTATTATTATTATTATTATTATTATTATTATTATTATTATTATTATTAGTATTATCATTATTCTTCTCATTATTAATTATTATTATTATTAAGTATTATTATTATCATTATTCTTCTCATTATTAATTATTATTATTATTATTCTCATTATTAAGTATTATTATTATTATTATTATTATTATATTTAGTGTTATATTTAGGGTTAAAAGCTGTGTATTTTTTTACATCATTTTGTGTAGGCAATTTGATAAAAAAAAAATCAGAGAACAGCCGTGCCTCTATTATTAAGATTGTTTTGTAACATTGTTACTTTAATATCGCCTGTCCAATTATTTGCATTACAGCAGAGGCTTGTTCTTCAATTCACTGAGTGTATTATTTAGCTAACAAAATACTGTACACTGTGCATTTGCAATTTGGAGACTGCGGGAATGCTCACAACGCTGGGCTCAGAGCAGAGAGAAATGTTTCATAGACCTCTTTAATAAGAAAATGTGCACTTCTTACATTTTTGATGACTCGTTTAGTTCAGTTTTTTTTTTATTAAAACTTTTTTTTTCATTCCTCAAGATTAGCTGGCAAAGATTTTAATTGTAAACAATTATTCTCCCTAAATAAATTAAAAAAAACACAAAGTCCACAAAAGACCACAGCAGGAGATTGGTTAATGAAGATACTCTTATATTCTGATTTTTCATTTTGGGAAAAATATGAATTATAAATTTAGCACTTTGAAAAAAAAAAGAAAAAACTAACTCAGGCAGCTTATATTTTCTCTCTTGTTTTAATTTTTATTTTTTTCTGGAAAATTTGTGAGGAAGCCGCAGCACTTTCTCGAAGCCCTTAATAGTCGTGCTGGAGGTCAGCTAAATACCAGAGTGTTGCAGGCAGTTAGCGGAACGCCGCTGAGAGGGCTCCCTGGAACGCAGGCTTGCTGCGAGGAAATGGGCCCTGCTGCTTCAGCAAGCACTGCACCGAAATTACAAAGCCCTTTCCACTTTATCAGTTCTTCCATTTTCTTCAGAAAGGCAATTTTCTAGCCCGGCTATTAATTCTTTCAATTAAACACCAGTTATCATGAGACTAACAGCAGAAGTGTAGATGATGTTTGTCTTTTCATGAAGGACGCGCAATGTTCACTACAGTACTGTTTAATTAATCATGTTTAATTCAACTTCTTTGATGCTCTGATGTAACATTTGTTCCACGCACTCAGCCCCTCTCTCCTTCTCTCTCTATCATCAATACTCTTCTCTCTTTCTTTCTCTCTCGGTCTCTCACCACCTCTCTATTCTTTTTCTTGCTCTCTTCCTCCCTCTCCATCTAATCTGTCTCTCGCATCTTTATCTTTTATCATATGGATTTTCCTGTCCCTGGGGTCTATGTACTAATCCATGGAGAGAGATGAAGTGGACACAGTTAAAGTACCAACCCAATCAGCTCCTAACTGTCACTTTACAGACTGTGTTTAAAAAATGACAGTTAGGAGCTGCTTAGTTGGTACTTTAGCTGCATATTTAATTTAGTATCATATAATCTCGTCAGTGGCGGAACTAAAGGGTGGTGAGCCCAGGTGCAAGGATATGCTTTGGGCCCCTCAAGGCAGTGCCCCATGTAGTGGTACCCCTATGCAGTGCTTCGGGAGGCAATCGGGAAGCCGACTGTCTTATCCCGGCAAGGGTGAAATGCCGGGCGTCTAGATGTAGACGCCCACATTTCCCCGACGCCGGGAGACCGGCGCCCGGCATCACGATCGTAGTGATGCCGGGCGCCGCGAGCGGACAGCCGCGGGGGGGAGGGTTAGGTTTAGGGCTCCCAGGGGGGACTTAGGGTTAGGCACCCCCCCGAGGGGGTAGGGTTAGGCTAGGGGGAGGGAGGGTTAGGGTTAGGCACCCCCGGGGGACTTAGGTTTAGGCACCCCCCGGGAGGGTTAGGGTTAGGCTAGGGGGAGGGAGGGTTAGGGTTTGGCACCCCCCCGGGGGACTTAGGTTTAGGCAGCGGGGAAGGGGGTGGTTAGGGTTAGGCACTTAGAGGGGGGATTAGGGTTAGGCATTTGGGGGGGAAGTTAGGGTTAGGCACCCCTAAGGAGGATTAGGGTTAGGGGGGTTAGGTTAGGTTAGTGGATACTTACCTATCCACGATCGGGATTTCCAGCGCTGTCGGGCTTCCGCTGCGTCGCACTCTGCTCCTGTCGGGCTACCGCTGACGGGAATCGAACCGCCGGCCATGTGGCCGACGGTATTTCATACCAATTCCAGTGCTTCTTATTGTGCCCCCAGTAGTAGTCCCCCCTATGTGCAGTGCCCCCAGTAGTGGTTCCCCCTATGTGCAGTGCCCCAGTAGTAGTCCCCCCTAGGTGCAGTGCCCCCAGTAGTAGTCCAACTTATGTGCAGTGCCCCCAGCAGTATTCCCTCCTATGTGCAGTGCCTCCAGTAGTAGTCGACACTTTGTGCAGTGCCCCCAGTAGTACAATAGTTCCCCCTATGTGCAGTGCCAGCAGAAGTAGTCCCCTTATGTGCAGTGACTCCAGTAGTAGTCCCCCCTATGTGCAGTTCCCCCAGTAGTTGTCCCCCCTATGTGCAGTGCTCCCAGTAGTACAAAAGTTCCCCCTATGTGCAGTGCCCCCAGTAGTAGTCCCCACTATGTGCAGTGCCCCCAGTAGCAGTCTCAGTTATGTGCAGTGCCACCAGTAGTAGTCCCCACTATGTGCATTGCCTGCAGTAGTAGTCCCCGCTATGTGTATTTCCCCCAGTAGTATCCCCCCTAATAGGTAGATAGATAGATAGATAGATAGATATGAGATAGATAGATATGAGATAGATATGAGATAGATAGATAGATAGATAGATAGATAGATAGATAGATAGATAGATAGATAGATAGATATGAGATAGATAGATATGAGATAGATATGAGATAGATAGATAGATAGATAGATAGATAGATAGATAGATAGATAGATAGATAGATAGATAGATATGAGATAGATAGATAGATAGATATGAGATAGATAGATAGATAGATAGATAGATATTAGATAGATAGATAGATAGATAGATATGAGATAGACAGATAGATAGATAGATAGATAGATAGATAGAAGGATATGAGATAAATAGATAGATATATGATAGATAGATAGATAGATAGATAGATAGATAGATAGATAGATAGATAGACAGATAGATATGAGATAGATAGATAGACAGACAGATAGATAGATAGATAGATAGATAGATAGATAGATAGATATGAGATAAACAGATATATAGATAGCTCTGACAGATAGATAGATAGATAGATAGATAGATAGATAGATAGATAGATAGATAGATAGATAGATAGATAGATATGAAATAGATATTATAGATAGATAGATAGATAGATGATAGATAGATAGATATGAGATAGATAGATAGAAAGAAAGATAAATATGAGAGATAGATAGATAATGATAGATAGATATGAGATAGATAGATAGATAGATAGATAGATAGATAGATAGATAGATAGATAGATAGATAGATAGATAGATAGATATGACAGATAGATATGAGATAGATATATATTAGGGGTGAGCGGGTTCGGATTTCTAAAATCCGAACCCCCCCGAGCCCCCCCGATCCGAGTCCGATCCGAGTCAGGCTCGACTTTTCCCGCCTGACTCGGATCTGAAATCGAGGCAAAACGTCATCATCCCGCCTTCCGAGTCTCGCGGGTTTTGGATCCTATATAAGGTACCCGCGTCGGCGCCATTTTCTCACTCGGCTGTGGACAGTGAAGAGGGAGGGTGGGAGTTAGGGCTGTGTAGTGTAGTGTAGTGTAGTGCTGCTGTTGTCCACTACTTCAAAGTCCATAGGGGCTGGCTGTGTTGTGCTGTGCTGCTGTTGTTAATAGGGGCTGTGTCCACTACTTCAAAGTCCATAGGGGCTGGCTGGACTGTGTTGTCCAGTCAGTTCTCCATAGGGGCTGTGTCCACTCCAAAGTCCTGTGCAGTGTCCCAGTCCTAAAGGAGAGCTGTAGTGTTGTCCAGGGGGTGCTCTGTCCATCAGGGGCGCTCCCCCCAAGTGCTAAAAAAATAATATATTTTCTGTGTTTGTGAATTGTGTGCGCAGTAGCCGCACGTGCATCAACAAAGTAGTGCCAAGCGTGCGCCTGTGTCATAAGTAAAGGGCCGGCTGGCTTGACCGTTAAAGGGTGCTGTAACCCCCGAAAGTACACTCCAGTCCAAACCAAAAAAAAATTATTTTCTGTGTTTGTGAATTGTGTGCGCAGTAGCCGCACGTGCATCAACAAAGTAGTGCCAAGCGTGCGCCTGTGTCATAAGTAAAGGGCCGGCTGGCTTGACCGTTAAGGGTGCTGTAACCCCCGAAAGTACACTCCAGTCCAAACCAAAAAAAAAATTATTTTCTGTGTTTGTGAATTGTGTGCGCAGTAGCCGCACGTGCATCAACAAAGTAGTGCCAAGCGTGCGCCTGTGTCATAAGTAAAGGGCCGGCTGGCTTGACCGTTAAGGGTGCTGTAACCCCCGAAAGTACACTCCAGTCCAAACCAAAAAAAAAATTATTTTCTGTGTTTGTGAATTGTGTGCGCAGTAGCCGCACGTGCATCAACAAAGTAGTGCCAAGCGTGCGCCTGTGTCATAAGTAAAGGGCCGGCTGGCTTGACCGTTAAGGGTGCTGTAACCCCCGAAAGTACACTCCAGTCCAAACCAAAAAAAAAATTATTTTCTGTGTTTGTGAATTGTGTGCGCAGTAGCCGCACGTGCATCAACAAAGTAGTGCCAAGCGTGCGCCTGTGTCATAAGTAAAGGGCCGGCTGGCTTGACCGTTAAGGGTGCTGTAACCCCCGAAAGTACACTCCAGTCCAAACCAAAAAAAAAATTATTTTCTGTGTTTGTGAATTGTGTGCGCAGTAGCCGCACGTGCATCAACAAAGTAGTGCCAAGCGTGCACCTGTGTCATAAGTAAAGGGCCGGCTGGCTTGACCATTAAGGGTGCTGTAACCCCCGAAAGTACACTCCAGTCCAAACCAAAAAAAAAATTATTTTCTGTGTTTGTGAATTGTGTGCGCAGTAGCCGCACGTGCATCAACAAAGTAGAGCCAAGCGTGCGCCTGTGTCATAAGTAAAGGGCCGGATGGCTTGACCGTTAAAGGGTGCTGTAACCCCCGAAAGTACACTCCAGTCCAAACCAAAAAAAAATTATTTTCTGTGTTTGTGAATTGTGTGCGCAGTAGCCGCACGTGCATCAACAAAGTAGTGCCAAGCGTGCGCCTGTGTCATAAGTAAAGGGCCGGCTGGCTTGACCGTTAAGGGTGCTGTAACCCCCGAAAGTACACTCCAGTCCAAACCAAAAAAAAATTATTTTCTGTGTTTGTGAATTGTGTGCGCAGTAGCCGCACGTGCATCAACAAAGTAGTGCCAAGAGTGCGCCTGTGTCATAAGTAAAGGGCCGGCTGGCTTGACCGTTAAAGGGTGCTGTAACCCACAAAGTACACTCCAGTCCAAACCAAAAAAAAAATTATTTTCTGTGTTTGTGAATTGTGTGCGCAGTAGCCGCACGTGTATCAACAAAGTAGTGCCAAGCGTGCGCCTGTGTCATAAGTAAAGGGCCGGCTGGCTTGACCGTTAAAGGGTGCTGTAACCCCCGAAAGTACACTCCAGTCCAAACCAAAAAAAAATTATTTTCTGTGTTTGTGAATTGTGTGCGCAGTAGCCGCACGTGCATCAACAAAGTAGTGCCAAGCGTGCGCCTGTGTCATAAGTAAAGGGCCGGCTGGCTTGACCGTTAAAGGGTGCTGTAACCCCCAAAGTACACTCCAGTCCAAACCAAAAAAAATATTATTTTCTGTGTGAATTGTGTGCGCAGTAGCCGCACGTGCATCAACAAAGTAGTGCCAAGCGTGCGCCTGTGTCATAAGTAAAGGGCCGGCTGGCTTGACCGTTAAAGGGTGCTGTAACCCCCAAAGTACACTCCAGTCCAAACCAAAAAAAAAATTATTTTCTGTGTTTGTGAATTGTGTGCGCAGTAGCCGCACGTGCATCAACAAAGTAGTGCCAAGCGTGCGCCTGTGTCATAAGTAAAGGGCCGGCTGGCTTGACCGTTAAAGGGTGCTGTAACCCCCAAAGTACACTCCAGTCCAAACCAAAAAAAATATTATTTTCTGTGTTTGTGAATTGTGTGCGCAGTAGCCGCACGTGCATCAACAAAGTAGTGCCAAGCGTGCGCCTGTGTCATAAGTAAAGGGCCGGCTGGCTTGACCATTAAAGGGTGCTGTAACCCCCGAAAGTACACTCCAGTCCAAACCAAAAAAAAATTATTTTCTGTGTTTGTGAATTGTGTGCGCAGTAGCCGCACGTGCATCAACAAAGTAGTGCCAAGCGTGCGCCTGTGTCATAAGTAAAGGGCCGGCTGGCTTGACCGTTAAAGGGTGCTGTAACCCCCGAAAGTACACTCCAGTCCAAACCAAAAAAAAATTATTTTCTGTGTTTGTGAATTGTGTGCGCAGTAGCCGCACGTGCATCAACAAAGTAGTGCCAAGCGTGCGCCTGTGTCATAAGTAAAGGGCCGGCTGGCTTGACCGTTAAGGGTGCTGTAACCCCCGAAAGTACACTCCAGTCCAAACCAAAAAAAAATTATTTTCTGTGTTTGTGAATTGTGTGCGCAGTAGCCGCACGTGCATCAACAAAGTAGTGCCAAGAGTGCGCCTGTGTCATAAGTAAAGGGCCGGCTGGCTTGACCGTTAAAGGGTGCTGTAACCCACAAAGTACACTCCAGTCCAAACCAAAAAAAAAATTATTTTCTGTGTTTAGCCGCACGTATATATCAAATCGATATAACATAAATGGAGGACCAAACTTTCTCCGATAAAAATAAAATAGAGAAAGATCAAGAACCACTTCCTCCTAGTGCTGAAGCTGCTGCCACTAGTCATGACATAGACGATAACATGCCATCAACGTCGTCTGCCAAGGCCGATGCCCAATGTCATAGTAGAGGGCACATACAATCCCAAATGGCAAAGTTCAGGAAAATGACCTTGAAAAAGACATTTAAATCAGCTGAAGAGAAACGTAAACTTGCCAATATGCCATTTACGACACGGAGTGGCAAGGAACGGCTAAGGTCGATCCCTAGTATGTTCATGACTAGTGGTTCAGCTTCACATGACGATGGAAGCCCTCCTCCCACTAAAAAAATCAAAAGAGTTAAGCTGGCAAAAGCACAGCGAAGAACTGTGCTTTCTAAGAAGATATCACAAATCCCCAAGGAGAGTCCAAGTGTGGTGGTGGTTGCGATGCCTGACCTTCCCAGCACTGGACGTGAAGAGGTGGCTCTTTCCACCATTTGCACGCCCCCTGCAAGTGCTGAAAGGAGCACCCACAGTCCACTTGCTGATATGCAAATTGAAGATGTCACTGTTGAAGTACAACAGGATGAGGATACTGGTGTAGCTGGCGCTGAGGAGGAAGTTGGCGAGGAGGATTCTGATGGTGATGTGGTTTGTTTAAATCAGGCTCCGGGGGAGACAGTTGTTGTCCGTGGGATGAAAAAGCCCATCACGGTCATGCCTGGGCAGAAGACCAAACATTCCACCTCTTTGGTCTGGCAATATTTCTATCCAAATCCGGACAACAACTGTCTTGCCATATGTACCATATGTAAAGGTGAAATAAGTAGGGGTAGGGACGTCAACCACCTAGGAACATCCTCCCTTATACGGCACCTGCAGCGCGTTCATAAAAAGTTACTGTCAAGTTCAGAAACTTTGGCTAAGACCGTAAGCAGTCCAGGGACACCTAAATCCCGTTGTCCTGTTGTATCCAAGCGCCTGCAAACCACACCGTCAACTCCCTCCTCGTCAATTTCCTCCTTAGTCAGGATCGGAAGTAGTCCTGCAGGCCATGTCACTGGCATGACTGACTCTCCTATCCGGGATTCCTCTGGAGGATCCTGCATTGCTACGCCTACTGCTGCCGCTGCTGCTGTTGCTGCTGCTGGGAGTCGTTCATCATCCCAGAGAGGAAGTAGGAACACCACTACTTTTACTAAACAATTGACCCTCCAACAGTCCTTAGCGAGGAGGATGAAGTACGACAGCAGTCATCCTGAAGCAAAACGTATAACTGAGGCCTTGACTGCTATGTTGGTGTTAGACGTGCGTCCGGTATCCGCCATTAGTGCAGTGGGATTTAGACAATTGATGGAGGTAGTGTGTCCCCGGTTCCAAATCCCGTCTAGATTCCACTTCACTAGGCAGGCGATACCGAGACTGTACAGAAACGTCAGAAAAAGTGTCCTCAGTGTCCTGAAAAATGCCGTTGTACACAATGTCCACTTAACCACGGACATGTGGACAAGTGGAACAGGGCAGACTAAGGACTATATGACTGTGACAGCCCACTGGGTAGATGTATCACCTTACGCAGCAACAGCAGCGTCACCAGTAGCAGCATCTCAGAAACGCCAGCTCGTTACAAGGCAGGCTACGCTGTGTATCACCGGTTTCAGTAAGAGGCACACCGCCGACAACCTCTTAGAGAAACTGAGGGAAATCATCGCCCAGTGGCTTACCCCACTTAGACTCTCCTGGGGATTTGTGATATCTGACAACGCCACCAATATTGTGCGGGCATTACATCTGGGCAAATTCCAGCACGTCCCATGTTTTGCTCACACAATAAACTTGGTGGTGCAGAATTTTCTGAAAAGCGACAGGGGCATGCAGGAGACGCTTTGGGTGGCCCGAAAAATTTCTGGCCACTTTCGCCATTCAGCGACTGCGTGCCGAAGACTGGAGCGCCAGCAAACACTCTTGAACCTGCCCCGCCATCACCTGAAGCAAGAGGTTGTGACGCGGTGGAACTCAACCCTCTATATGCTTCAGAGGATGGAGGAGCAGCAAAAGGCCATACAAGCCTATACATCCACCTATGACATAGGCAAAGGAGGGGGTATGCACCTGACTCAAGCGCAGTGGAGAATGATTTCCGTGTTGTGCAAGGTTCTCCAGCCCTTCGAACTTGCCACACGTGAAGTCAGTTCAGACACAGCCAGCTTGAGTCAGGTCATTCCCCTCATCAGGCTTTTGCAGAAGCAGCTGGAGAAAGTGAAGGAGGAGCTAAGACGGAGCGATTCCGCTCGGCATGTGGGACTTGTGGATGAAGCCCTTCATTCGCTTTGCCAGGATTCCAGGGTGGTCAATCTGTTGAAATCAGACCACTACATTTTGGCCACCGTGCTTGATCCTAGGTTTAAAGCCTATGTGGTGTCTCTCTTTCCGGCCGACACAAGCCTGCAGAGGTGCAAAGACCTGCTGGTGAACACACTGTCAGCTGAAGCGGAACGTGACACGTCAACGGCTCCTTCTTCATTTTCTCCCGCAACTGGGGCTGCCAGGAAAAAACTTAGGTATCCTAAGCAACCCGCTGGCGGTGATGCAGGGCAGGCAGGACCAAGTTTGGACATCTGGTCCGGACTGAAGGACCTGGCAACAATTTCTGACATGTCTACTGTCACTGCATATGATACTGTCACCATTGACAGAATGGTGGAGGATTACATCGGTGACAGCATCCAAGTAGGCATGTCAGACAGTCCATACCTGTACTGGCAGGAAAAAGAGGCAATTTGGAGGCCCCTGTACAAGCTGGCTCTATTTTACCTGAGTTGCCCCCCCTCCAGTGTGTACTCCGAAAGAGTGTTTAGTGCAGCCGGGAACCTTGTCAGCGAAAGGCGTAGGAGGTTGCTTCCACAGAATGTGGAGAAGATGATGTTCATCAAAATGAATTATCAGCTCTTCCAGGCAGACCAGCCTCCAGAAGGTACAGAGGGACCTGTGGTGGTGGATTCAAGTGGGGACGAGTTAATACTTTGTGAGGATGAGGATGTACACACTGAAGAGGGTGAGGAATCGGTGGATGAGGAGGATGAGGATGACATCTTGCCTCCGTAGAGCCAGTTTGTGCAGGGACACATTAATTGCCAGCTTGTTTTGTGGGGGCCCAAACGAACCAATCATTTCAGCCACAGTTGTGTGGCAGACCCTGGCGCTGAAATGATTGATTTGTTAAAGTGTGCATGTCCTGTTTATACAACATAAGGGTGGGTGGGAGGGCCCAAGGACAATTCCATCTTGCATTTCTTTTTTTTCTTTGCATTATGTACAGTTTGGGGCCTAGTTTTTCTAACTGCCATCCTGTCTGCCACTGCAGTGTCACTCCTAGATGGGTCACGTGTTTGTGCCGCCCACTCGTGTCGCTTAGCATAGTCATCCAGCTACCTCGGTGCAACCTTTTGGACATGAAAACACTATTGTGAGGTGTGAGGTGTTCAGAATAGACTGGAAATGAGTGGAAATTAAGGTTATTGAGGTTAATAATAGCATAGGAGCAGAGAAACCAACAAATTCTGTGATTATAGCTGTTTTTATGCTTTTTAAAAAAAAAATACAGATCCAAAACACAAAATACAGAACCCAAAACACGGAAGGGTGGTTTTGGCAAAACCAATCCAGATCCAAAAC